>JARK01001397.1:432975-467583 GCA_000688135.1 Ancylostoma ceylanicum | reverse complement strand
GGGGGGGGGGGGGGAGGAGGACGTGGGAACCACTTCTTTCCTCCACTCCCTCGGTCTGCGGCTGGCACTGGAAGGCTATGTGCTCTGGCATTGGGAGACGGATTCATGAAAGAAATTTCTTTGACATCCTTCGGTTGGATTTACCATTTAACAAATAAATAAATTACGTAAACAACTATGAAAAGTTGGATACAAACAAGGCATATAAGTGGGATTCGCCGACTATTTCTCAGCAATTCTTTTCAAAATGGGTTGAATAGGTAAAGAGTGCTGGATCAGGCAGTAGCATAGGTACCTGGTAAAATCCCGAATGAAAAAAGTGATGACGAGAGATGCCGGCACGTACAATCGAGCACCTGCTCAAAGTTTGACAGCCGTTTTTCGCTTTTTTCTAGCCGACCTCTGCGTCAGTACGCTCGTATATAGTCGGCGGAAATAAGCGGACAGTGATTTAGTTGCTCAAAACAAAGATTTGTTGAGAATTGGGAGCGGCATACAAGCGCTTCTATAATAACAGCTGACCAGTACACGGAAGACACTAGTATAGAAGTATAAACAAACTTTCTGAGGCTTCATTAGTTCACTAGAAAGGAGTCTAGCAAGACGTCACGGAAATGATTTTGAAAAAGCCCTGAAAATTTTGCAGAGGAGAGGTGAGGAAATTTCCATAAAGTCCTGGATTCCGGAAAAGATAGAAGGAGTTCTGGAGAAAGCTTTGTCGGCATGTCGGTTGTTGTTTCAAATCTTTTTCTAGTAGGTGCTTTTCCACGAATTTTATGCATCCAATAAAGCCAACGAACGAGCAAGCCATGCTGTAAAAATCGCCGAACACCTCGCATAAACCTCACACGGCCTTGACTCCGTTGCTCATTCATTCACACAGGTGGTTTTCTTGCGATGAACACAACCTCGCTGTAAAGGTAAACTGCGAAAAAAAAAGGGGAAGGATAAAAGAAAGGAGCAAATCTCCAGCTTCGGCCCGATTTTCAGCTAAAATTACTCCCTAGCCGCGGGCCAGGGAGCTGCTTACGATGAACGACTGACACGCAAGCGAGAAATCGGAAATACGGATGACTTCCATCGAATTTCGCACCACTGTGGCTTAATTGATTGGCCACAGCCGCTATTACCGCTGTCGAGGTTTTTCCAGATTTCTCTTTGTTCCTCAGTATCCTCAGTGATGGAGTAGAAAGACCTCTCGTTGTGAAAAACTGAAGCAGGAAACGCGGTGGAGGAGTTTCCAGGATACTAACCTATGGATACCCCTAAGAAGTGGTCAAAAAAGGCTACAATGACCGAAGCTTGGAGCTAAATAATCCAAAGACGGAAATGAATGGTTTAGACAAGCAAGGATTATGAAGGAATTAGTGGGCCCCGTCATTGTCCTGGCTAATTGCGCCTACACGCGCACAGGTCTCGGAAGCGAATCCACCACTGGCAAAAGATAAGCATCGTCAGCTCAGCCATATCCGGCCTTTGGTGGTAAATAAAGCAAGAGGTCAGGGACCGTCTACCGAACACATGAAGATCGAAACCGCAGATGACAAAACAATCTCCGACCGGACGACGCAAGCACGTGGACATCGTGGATGACTTCATCTGTGAGATAAGACATCCAGCACTGGTGAGGTCGAGGCGGGGCCAGCTCCACTCACCCTCAATGGGGACATGGCGGGTTTTGGTGGAAATGTTTGTGACCACCTGGAGGACCACTAAATCTGCGGGGGACGGGAACAGATGAGAGCGAGGCTCATGACGAGCCTGTCAAGCGCCGACTTCGTCACATCAACCAGCAAACAAAGGTGGGATTTTGAGTTCTCAGAGGTGTGAACCACATGACAGTCGAGTGGGCGTGGCCTAATTGAGATGTTCTGAAATTTGTTCGAAACAAATTGGATTGTCCTGCTAATTGTCTGTACTTAGGCGACACCTGTCAATCGCGCAGTAGCGATATTTTGGTTTCATGTCTCCAGCACGAGTTTCTCTGAGGGATGCCTTTTTCTTTGTTTCTGATCAGGAAAAACACGACAAGCTAGATATATTCGTGAGACTAAAAAAATAAAGTAACCAGAGTGGAAAGGTCAACTTCTAAGGATATGAACACTGTAGAAATATGATATAAATGATATGATGACACGAATTCTGTAGGAAAATGCTTTGAAGAAGTTTCCACAGAATAGTTCGTCGTTTTGATGCGAATTCCGTGCAGAAATAATGTAATTCTTATAAGAACAGGGCGTATTATAGTATTATTCATTCATTCATTCATTCATTCATTCATTCATTCATTCATTCATTCATTCATTCATTCATTCATTCATTCATATCATTCATTCATTCATTCATTCATTCATTCATTCATTCATTCATTCATTCATTCATTCATTCATCCATTCCTTTCATTCATTCATTCATTCATTCATTCATTCATTCATTCATTTTCATTCATTCATTCACATTCATTCATTCATATCATTCATTCATTCATTCATTCATTCATTCATTCATTCATTCATTCATTCATTCATTCATTCATCCATTCCTTTCATTCATTCATTCATTCATTCATTCATTCATTCATTCATTTTCATTCATTCATTCACATTCATTCATTCAACCATTCATTCGTTCATTCATTCATTCATTCATTCATTCATTCATTCATTCATTCATCCATTCATTCATTCACCATATTCATTCATTCATTCATTCATTCATTCATTCTTTCATTCATTCATTAACCATTCATTCGTTCATTCATTCATTCATTCATTCATTCATTCATTCATTCATTCATCCATTCATTCATTCACCATATTCATTCATTCATTCATTCATCCACATTCATTCATTCATGAATCTGAACAAAACTTATCAAAAAATCTTAAGAAGCTCTTGCTTAAAGATGTGGATATGGATGCTATGTACAATCCAAGTCAAATTTACGTGTTTTCATTTTTCAGCATCTATACAATGAATTGAAGGATTTCGTGTACATGAGAATGAATGAATGAATGAATGAATGGAATGAATGAATGAATGAATGGAATGGAATGAATGAATGAATGAATGAATGAACGGAATGAATGAATGAATGAATGAATGAATGAATGAATGAATGAATGATGAATGAATGAATGAGACGAATGAATGAATGAATGAATGAATGAATGAATGAATGAATGAATGAATGAATGAATGAATGAATGAATGAATGGCATGATGAATGAATGAATGAATGAATGAATGAATGAATGAATGAATGAATGAATGAATGAATGAATGAATGAATTGTGGATGAATGAATGAATGAATGAATGAATGAATGAATGAATGAATGAATGAATGAATGAATGAATGAATGAATTGGAATGAATGAATGAATGAATGAATGAATGAATGAATGAATGAATGAATGAATGAATGAATGAATGAATGAATAATGAACGGATGAATGAATGAATGAATGAATGAATGAATGAATGAATGAATGAATGAATGAATGAATGAGACGAATGAATGAATGAATGAATGAATGAATGAATGAATGAATGAATGAATGAATGAATGAATGAATGAATGAATGTGAATGAATGAATGCGTGAATGAATGAATGAATGAATGAATGAATGAATGAATGAATGAATGAATGAATGAATGAATGAATGAATGAATGAATGAATGAATGAATGAATGAATGAATGAATGAATGAATGAATGAATGAATGAATGTGAATGAATGAATGCGTGAATGAATGAATGAATGAATGAATGAATGAATGAATGAATGAATGAATGAATGAATGAATGAATGAATGAATGAATGAATGAATGAATGAATGAATGAATGAATGAATGAATGAATGAATGAATGAATAGGCGAGTGGATGGGTACGTAGACAAATGGGTGAATGGCTGAGAAAATAAATCAATAAATAGTATTTTGTCAGTTTACGAATTTATGAGAAATACCATATTTTTGTAAAAGTGGTCATCCATCAACTTTCATCTTCAAATCAGTGGAATTACAATTACTACATACGGCTAGGAGAACACGGTAAATGAAGTAAAATCTGACCTCAAAGGCTTGTATCATCAAAGTAAGAACTTCCACACAAACCACAAAAATGGGGTCCAGATCATCATTTCTGAACTCTGAGTTGAGGTAGTTGACATATTTGAATCAGTTGACACATTAGAGAGAGAACATACCACTTCGGATAATAACGGTACACCGGGATCAGAACTTATAGGGAAAGTTGAGGAGATAGCTTCTCGTTCTCCTACCCAAGTTAATTCTTTTTTATGGTAGTGGTTTTTTAGACAGAGGAACGAGAACATGAAAGGTAAGAAGAAGATAGGGAATATGAGGAAGCTACGCTCCCAGCCCCCATCAATATGACCCCAAGACAGTTGATACACCGAAAAGGTTTTTTGCTGAAATTCTTCAGTCTGCCAGTTGATCGATGTCTTCCCAAAGAAATGGATGAAATGCTGAGCAGAGCCAGAACAAGCAAAAAAGAACAGCAAATCAGCCATGGCGTCGAGAAGTCTGCAACGAATCCCTCAGCAATCATTCCACCTCGTTTCACATCGAGGTCCACTGAGGAAGAAAAGAATAAATTCGAGCGGAAGAAGAACGGATCGACATCGAAACGAGGAACAGATTGCATGATGACCAGCGCGATTCCGTTCTGGACATGACACACAACTGGACATTCATACATCCGGCACAGCAAGAACAGCTGCTGCCCAGCGAACACAGATTGAACAGGAGGCGACCGCCAGCAAATGAATTAGCTCCACTTTGGACTTGAGGCGCTTAGCTGACTGAGGTACACCACGGGTCACGCCCACCACCCGGCCGAGCCGCAGCAGGTCGTCGTCGGCCCCTTGGCTCGGCTGCCCCCTCGTCACCCATCCTGGCTGGGTGGTTGGCCCTTGTAGGTGCTTATGTAGGGTTTTACCAGGTGGAACCACACATGGCTGAGGTCAGTTAAAGTTGTGAGGTTAGCTGTTACAGGAATGGATCAGTCTCCATCACTTTAGGTAAAATAATCTCTAACCAAATCATCTACTCTCTTTTCCAACTGGTATTTCTAGCCTTACAAGTATCTGAGCCAGCATAGGGCTTGGGCTACCAAGCCTTTTTTGTCTATAAGGATCAGTCCGCTGGTTATACGCAAGAAAGAATGTACAAAAGAAAAGAAAAAGCCTGTTCTGAGAGGGATAACAGTGTTTCATTGGAAATATGTCATTCGGTAGCGTATATTTCTGAGAGTGTGGAGTTATTACCCGCACCAATACTTTTCAGCCACCCATTGCCGCTTTTGCTAGATAGCGTGGATGGCCTCTTGCCCATTCGTTGTAAGTAAAAGAAAGTGAGTAATATTTGGGTGCTAGGATCAATGTAGAAATTAAGTATTAGGTTGTCCTAAAAATAATGACCGCAACCAAGAATATTTGAAACTTCATAACCCTACCAATTTGGGAGCTAGGTAGACAATTCATGATCGATCAGAAAGCACAAGGCGTGCGCCATTTACATTCTAGGACCACCTTGTCACACCGTGATTTTTACAGTTATGCACCTCGCGAAACTCAGTTTCAGAGCAGCCATTATTTATGGGACAACCTAATAGTACTGAGTTGAAGATCTACTCGAATTCAACTAGGTTTTAGAAACTATCCCAGGGAAGATGTGATGGAATCCACGAGACTTGATGACGTTGTGGCACGAATCTCATGGATTCACATGGCTAGTTTTACATATTTCCCCGCCTACTTTTTCTCGTAGCTTCGTTGGCAGAGTCGAATGGTTTACCCGGAGCATTTTGAGGTGTATTACCGAGATTCGAAGGTATTAATTACCTGGAATCGCACTCTTGGAAACTTCCACACTGGATAGGAGGATAAGAGGTAGCGCACACCATCTCGTAATGAATATCGAACATCCTTGTGTCGAAATGGTTCATAGCCATTTCGAAACCTCTATTTGATTCCCAAAATAGATATGTTGCCGGGTTTTTTAAAATTTAGAACCGTCTCTGAAGTAACAAACAGAAAATCTTTCATACTCTAAGTCTCACTCACATACGTCATCTATTATAAAAGTTTCTTGTTTGGATGCAAAATCTAACGAAAAGGCTGGTAAAACTGCCTCAAATTGGACATACTGCTAAAATTAGCAATACCACCTCAGTACTTGCTTGATTTTGCTTGGCCTATGAGATCATTTAGCAGAATTCTATACTCCGAAGGCCAAATTTGGCCAGGTCAAGCCGAAACTACGGACGTAGTGCACGTAATTTTTCGCAGAGAGCGTTGCAGCAAATAGGTAGAAGAAATCCTAGATCAGTACCACAAACTGCATATGACAATAGACAGGATGTTTCATAGAATGTACCGTACCATATAAATATTGATACCTGTCCTTTTACACGTTTCTGACAATGCTGATGCCATCTACCAGCTCATGACGCCCGGAAACTTTATAACATCATTTTCCACCTAGAAAAATGAGAAAAGGAAGTGTCGTCTGTGTTTGGCCCTCCTTAGCAGCTTGTCATAATTATGAGCGCTCCCCTTATTCTACATTGAAGTAAATGGAAGAAAATAAAATAGTTTATGGAAGAATTCCTGTTTCGTAGTTGCCCCATAATGCAAAAAAAAAACGGTTCTCCTCAGTCGTCTACTGGAGGGAAGTAGGTTCGGGATCATGAAGTGGTCGCCATGGGTTGGTCGGTCGATCGTATGCGTGACAATAATCGCATGATAACGCTCTTAGCGTGAACTTAGTGTACTTTCTTAAAATAACCCTACAAGCCTGTGTCAGTGGTGCATGCATGCGAGTATGAGCTACATGTAACAAGTAAAAAAAGACGAAGCATAAAAAAAAGTTGTATATGAAAATACCCTGCTTGCGCAAGAAAATAAGTGAAGCCTTCCGAATATGGTAGTAGGGTGTAGCTCCGATGGTTCCCCAGCAGGGAGCTGGTCCTACCTTTTCATGTTTACAAAGTGAGGCATCTCTTCTAGTGAGTGACTCGTCCGGGAGGGAATCTTGAACTATTTCGGCGAAATCCGCGAGCTGACCATCGCCAACGTGTCCTAGGACTTAGGGATCTGCCAGTTGTTTTCCCGAAGTCAACCTCACAGGAATAGGGCAGCCTAGAGTGGGATACCTATAGCTAGGGAAAGACTTTTTCCAGCACCATGGACACAAGACAGTCATTACAAGTGCTTTGAGCCGTATGAACAGGGAGATGCTGAAGAGATATGCAGGTGAAGGGGATCCAAGCGTTGAAATTTTATTACAAAGACTACGTAACTGAACTGTTGGATTTTGCACCGATGTCCGAGGGGAAAACGACTCGGGGATGATAGGAAAAGGCGTTGCTGGATTTGCACTTACTAAATGCTTAGGTTACTGCCGTCTGTTTGCACGTGCTAAGCAAAAAAGCTAACAACAGGAACATCCTTGTTTATTATGTAAACACACCTCTTTTAATTATGCAAATAGCATTTAGTGCAAATGCTGCTGAAGAGAAGAAAATTGTGAACGAAACTTTGAAGAAGCATTGGTCGCATATTTGTTTGGAAACGGTAGAACATTCGACCAAATAAGAAAATTCCATAAAAACTCTGTTTGTAGGATTCACTTTTTTTACCCTTTTGGCTGTCGTTGAAATTTCCTGAAGCATGGCACGAAATGCGCTGGAAAAACCAACCTTTTGGTTTCATGGGTGTGAGTTTAGGGTTAAGTGCCAATCGAAAGCTCGTTTTTCAACTGTTTATAACTCCCTTACAATGTCATCACGTTCTTTGGGAAAAAAAAAGAAAAAAAAATAAAGCGGAGGTTTTACACATTTATTTGGTCAAAACTTTATTTTCCACAACCAGGTAATTTAGTTGCCCTGAATTTCAATCTCTGGGTATATACATAATTCGAGTTTACCCCAATTTTTGAACCATGCATGTGTTTCGGAATCCGACCAACATTTTATCGCACAAGAATTTCTAAACCATAGCAATTTCCAACAGCTGTTACCCTTGGTCAAGGAAAAAGGTGTTGTCAGTACTTGAGAGATGTTTAGCACACGCTGACACCCTGTTGAAATTTGATACTCAAAACTCAGCTGTTTCACTTGAAGAGACGACTCTTTCACGTTTTTCATTAGGTGTTTTCGTGAATCTGGATGAAGGATCTTGGCACCACTGGTCATCTGTGAGGGGTATTAGCACGAAGTTGAGCATAATGTGAAAATACACCTGACCTGTTCTTCAGAGCACTGAAAGCTTGTCAATCAAGGATTACACACAGGAGATTCCGCTATATACGGCACGAAGAAGTTGCTATACTAAATGAGGCTCCGGAATAGCACCATTCTACGAAACCTATTTAAATAAATGAATTACACCAAATCTTTTCGAATTACAGTCTAACAAGGAATTTTGCTATTGTGTAAATTTCTTACGTATATATCGGAACCGATCCACGTCTGAGCAACTTCCTACAGCTTCGGGCAGAATCACTGGGGTAAAAAATAGTTTATGCTTGTTATTGTAAACTCGACTTTGGAAGCGTTGGACAAGCCAATGGCCGTACTCATAATTGAGATCACTCACAGGAAGCGTGCTAACATCATATAAACTTGACCACCATTAACACGGGCGTCAATGCGTTTACCCTGGGTAATCCAAATGATGCATCAAGAGCCACAATAATACGTCCTCTCTGCTGTCTATGTATCCCTTGGATACTTTATATTTTTAGCAGACAATCCTGCTTTCTCCATTTTAGCTCTGAGAGGATACACAGGTATTCTGAACAAAATATTGCACTTGCTTTGCGCTTCTTGTACTCAATCTTACTTCTGAGAAAGATCAGGAGACACAATTGAAAACTGGGAGGAACAAGAGTAGAAAACACCATTAAAACTGAAAGTTTATTTTCAGAATCCAAAACGAACAGGGTAATAATAATCACATTATTAGAAAGGAACAGAATTAAAGAAATGAGAAGAAGAAGAAATTGGAGACCCATGTGAGTGAGTGAAGAGGAAAAGCTCGGAGCTTTGTGACCAGTGATCCTAGATCTGTGTAGAAATAAGAACCTCCTCTTCCCAAGATGAACTGTGGAGGATAACATGTTTCCTGCTGGATCATAGAGATTTTACTTTCTAGGATCCATTCGTACGTACGATGGAAAAGATTTTACATGTTTGATTCTCATGCAGTCACTTCTGCATTGCGTTCGGCCTTTATACTCAAGTAATAGAAGACAGAGAAAAGGTCATCATTTGCTAATTTTCCTTTAAAACTAATTTCTTCGAACAGATAACATGAAAGGGTCCTGTACCCGGAGGCACCAAGGAAGTCATACAACCAGTCAAGTTCTTAGCCCTGAAACAGGAAGTGTGGAAAATGTGATGACTTTATTCCATAATTTCTCATTTCTTGGTTCAAATAGCACTTGTTAATCTTCTCACTATGATATTACTGAACTCCGCTCGACTTCTGTATCTCGTGTTAACATCAAAAAATCCGGCTTTTCTGGGAATAGCACTGGAATCTTGCTGAAATCCGTAGTCTTGTGACGATATCTCCACCTCATTCTGATGAGATTTTCTGCCACTTTTCTTTCACTTTGCGTAGAAAACGCCATACAAGTCGTGTGAAATTCGCGGTGTCTCTGTATGCTTTCCTTTTCGTTTATCTAAATAAGATACACCCTTCCAGAACAGGAACGTAAATGAGCCTTTTCTATTCTTCATGTCAGCCGTCAGCGTCGATCCAAAGTAATCATAATGTCCTTCTTCGCTCCCAGCAATCATACGGTAAATTGTGCGAAGAAAGGGGTGTTTATTCGCACCTTTGCGCTGCCATATTGCGTAAATCAGTGGAGAGGATTCGCCGCGCACAAAGGTACGGTTACGACATATCGCATGAACGTTGAATAATCAACAATGGTGGCCTAAGGATTGGACATTGATGGGGCGGAACGGGTCGTTCAGCGGATCACTGCGTGGATTTTCGAGGTCTTCCTGTTTCTAGGGTTGTCCTTTCGCCGAAATGAGCTTAACACTGGATAATTAGGGGCAGAGTCATTCGGGCGTGAGGGTTCGTCACTAGCGGCGCTAGAGTCTATTGGCTCGTGGCGGCGTCTCGGGATGAATATTCAAGCCGGGTCCACTCACTGTTGCGCATAGGTATCAGTGTTCATTTCCGCTCTGGCGCTTTTAGTTTGCTTTTGTTTTGTCGCGTCACCGATGCGAGTGACTCGCGCGCGACACCCGCGGGCCAATTGCTGCAATGGGCCGCGCCTGCAGTGCAGGCTAATGCAACAGAATACTGAGGGCCAGAAGTACATGGAACATTTACATCTGGGCATTTTTGAAACAATTCTGCGGATTTTGATCTGCACCTACGGGGCCTCTCCCCACTTCTTTCATTCAGCGCGTAGGTTTTAATGAACTATTTACACAGTTCCGCATAAATCAGCCATAGTAAAGGCTCTGAGCCATAGTAAAGGCTTTCATTCCTGCTGAATCCACGTACATACACACCAGGCTCGTCTCACAGCAGAGTCAAGGAACGCCTGAACGATTGCCTTTGTGTAGGCGTTCTTTGCTTTGACTGACCACAGAACGAGAAGAAAGAGGTTGGAGAGGCAATAGTACAGCCGCATATATCACTGAGACAACGGTGAGATAAAACAGTGCATGTTGAAACTTCACATGCGCCGTCAGTTGTTAGAAATGGTATCGAGGGCCGAAGAGATGATAAAAAAAATGGAATAAAAGTGTGGAACTGCATGCCATTACTACTTCAGAGTCAACTTTGAGCTACAATGCTTCAGGCAACAGTGTCAATAACAAAAAATGCAGAGCCACCGGACTAGGTCACACATACAAGTGTAGAATTGTAAGTATCAGGGGGGACACGCCTTAAAGCCTAATCCTATGAAAAACATTCAGAAGCTTCGAAGCAGGTTGCAAGACTTGACACGGGGAAAGGAGTCGACCGTGGCGCGCAAGTGATTTGGGTTCAAGTCATCTGCACCCTTTGGAACGCTTCTCCATATTAACCAAATTTTGAAAGAGCTTTGAACAAGTCCATGTCTTTTGTGTCACCAAAACCTGCCAACCCTCTCGACTGGGATCTGGCAATCTGGTGGCCACTCATTGAATCCACACGATCCTAAAATTAATTCTTGCCCACATTAATGAACTAAAATTAACTTGATGGGGCACCGTTCTTCTGAAACGTCTAAAAACTGCCTTCCAGTCGAATTGAGCTTTAAGGCCGACGAAGATTCCATGGCTAAACGCGTGCCGTTACGTATCGTAATTTTGGCCCACTTTGTATGCACACAACGTCAGTGTCAAGGTTGTCAGGAGTTAGCGAAGCAGATCTTGAAAATATCTGGAAAAAGAGTCACATATGCTTGAGGTTTTCACAAAATTGAGAGAAAGAAACCATTTTATGGCTCTTTTAACAAATTACCCGGGCCGCCAGCGACGAGTCTCGCGAAACGCAACAAAAAAATGGCAAGAAAAAGCACTTAGAATTTTGCTAAAGCTGAAAATTCTGAGCGTTCTTCATATGCGACTGAAGCTCAATCTACTGCGGTTTTCGCCATCCATATCATTTTCCTTTGTACTGTGTTTTCTAGCTATGGGACATTGGAACAATAAACAACACTAATTTATAGCTATGGAACGAAAAGAACGCGAGAGTATTGTGTGTGTTTCGACACCGCCGTCTATCTGTATGTTATCTTGCACTAACATCTAATATTTAAAGTCATGTACATTTCTGTTTCTTTTTTCTGCATAGATTAGTGGTTTAAAAGTGTAGTCGTTCTAATTTCACCACATCCGTTCTTCAGGTGTTGCTCATTATCAACCTTAATCATCTAACCATAAGTTAGTTTTCCAAACAGCATTGCTACTATTAGCGCTTTCGAAACGCTAGCCATTGAAAAATTTATTGCCCCTCGTATAGTAGATCATGTTTTTAAAGCAAGATATTTACAATACATATTCTAGATGAAGAAATAAAGAGTAAATACGCTAACAAAATTGACCAATCACAGGTTGAACGTCTTCATCGTGTGCGACTAGACAATTCTCTCGCAGCGACGTCCAGTGAATCCGAGGTTGCAGAGGCAGGTGAGCGAGGTGGTCGTCCCGAGGCAAATCCCTCGCCCGTTGCAGTCGCGAGTCGAGTCACACACAGCTGCAAGCGAGGACGAGAAGTAAAAAAAAAACGGGACATGTGAGCAATTCTGGAAAAACTCACTGTCTTCGCAATTTTTTCCAGAATATCCGAGATGGCAAGCGCAGATGTAGGTCTTCTTCGTGCCAAGGCAAGTGCCTCGGTTGTTGCACTCGAGAGACGTGCAGGTGTCCAGGTTCTGAAAAGTAGGCGACAACACTTCACAGCTTTTTAGACACCATTTTATAATGTCAAAGAGCAGAAAGAGATTCTTCGTGGATTCCTTTGTGTATTTCGTTGAATTGACTGTAAGGCTAATAGAGCAATCACAACAACCAGCAACAGCGCATCGGCCTTGTCGAACTTTGAATTAAACCACGTGTAAAATGCAAAAAAAGTCCTGTGGAAAGCGATCTGCGTAAAAACCCCTTGACCAGCAAAGAAGAATCTCATAGAGTCTAGAGTGTCTGCTTTCTCTTTTCGTTGAAGAATGCCGTACTCAGATGCGCTTACTTTTAGAACAGAATAAATGATATAAGCGAGCGCTCAAGGCAGCATTCCTTCAGAAAACCTCTTCCTTAAAATGATTAGCATTTAACGTCCTTAGCCCTTCATTGAAACTTGCGAGTAGGTTAAGGGTCTATGCAACTCTTTATATGCACTCCAATTTTTGGGGCAAGCGATAGCTTGATGGTGATACTTTCCACAGACAGATATAGAGTACCCCTGGAGATACCAATGCGCTTCCCAGAAGCGAGCCTTAACACGAAAATCTCACCCATTTTGTGACGTAACTCCAATTTTGTAGTGTTGCGGTAAATGCGCTATATCAAAAGGTCAAAAATTCGTTGACATTGGTGATGCACAGACTGAAGAAAAGAACATTCAAGTTGGCAGATTCGGTGTCAGTATACTTGTCCCGGCCGACTGCCACTCTCTGAAAGGGTTACATACGAAGAATCATGGATGGCCAACGCCAACTCGAACATGAGAGGTCCATAATATTCTACATATTTGCAGTCACCGGAGTCTTAGCATGGGGAACAAAAAAGCTGCTCAATAGATGAGCAATAGTTCGTAGGTAGCAATGATGAGCTTTTCATTGAAAATATCGCAGAATTTTTTAACCAAGTCAATCAAAATTTCGTTTAGTTTCATTTCATTCGTGTCTTGAAACAACTATGGGACTAGGAAATGTGAAAAATACGTACACCAGTATCATAAAACTACACAATACATGAGTAGCGGATGCTTCTACAGGGTGGTCCAAAAATATGGAGACACGCCAAAAGATTCATATCTAACGTTACGAAGCAGGTTGGCAACTCTGTTTCCAATATGGTATTTTTCATTCGGTATTGAACAGAATATACTATCACATCTCACGAACTCTCTTAATTCCGGCGAGAAAAGAAGCGAAGAATCTGAACTTGTCACTTGCTGTGGCGCGGAGGTGACTTCCTCGTAGATAACCCCACGCGTCTAGACGCCATTGCTCCGACGATTAGAGAGTTTTCTGGGAGTAAAATCAGTTTTTGTGCTAAGATGATTACCATAGCGAGAAATGTGCGCGAATTAATGCTAAAAATAGCAGTTATAAGGAAGCGGACGTGAATTCCTGTGCAAAAACAGGGTGAAATGCATGTTATGGTTGTTCCCGGTTCTCTTTTCGGTGCTTAGATAGGGGAATAGAACTCATTAGGCCTGGAATCATCCAATGTTGAAGTTCTAAGGAGAATTTCTCCCATTATACGATTATTGATGGTGATCCGATTTGATAGGCACGCTTGAACCGAGTCGTATATCGGTGAATTCGCACATAATCTCGGACCTCATAACCAAGGTAGCTGGTCCTTCACAATCACTTTGATGTTTTTCTGTTATCCAAGCCTTGTACTCTTTGATCCACTGGTGACTCACCCTTTTGCAAAATCTTTCACGTTGTCATTATATGCGCGCCTAGACTACACGAAAATGAAAATTGGTGATGGAAAAAAATCCTGATTGACGGCCTAGTTCTAGCTAAAATTCATAGTGCTAGGTATGGTTCTAAGGGAACCCGTATGATTGACCAGATGAACAGCAAAAGATTGGATGCAATGTGCCAAAACACGAGACAAGTTGAGGAAAGCGCATCGCAACCTTGTCTCCATATTTTTGGACCACCCTGTAGTTACCCAATTGTTGTTTTAGAGGAACGTAAACCGCGACTTTCTATAATAATTTAGACTATCCAGCTGCTCAATCTCAATTATGTACATAAGCAAAAGAATGGATAAAACTAGCCCAAAATAAGTGGATAAAACTAACATACTATTTGAGTGAAGGTGACAATAGCATTAACGTACCTTTGAATTAGAATATTTGTAAGATGGTAGGTATTAATAGAATTAGAAACAAATTAATTGAATTGAGATTTAGACATCTGAGGATTATATCCTCCACCAAAACCCACCCCTGTGATGTCAGAAATAGCATTTGACACTTTTTCGTTATTGTCAACGACGGTGTTGTTGAGTCCTTGCACCTGAAAAAAAAAACAGAATTGTAAGCGCACGTCTTCAACGACCAAGAGTAAATGCGAGTTGAAAATCGTTCGTGACCCTCTGATAAGAAGAGGCTTGGCAGTCACTTGATAACTAGCGAAAGAATCCCATCATTCTCGGAAATAACAAAGGAATATTGTATTTTCCACCGAACACCACAAAGTAAATAAATGTGATATTTTCATATGTTATATTCGAGGAAAAGTGGGAACCGCGAACATACCGCTCTGTTCAGCTCCTTCTTCACATCCTCGATCGCGTTTTCCTCAAGCGAGTCTGATTCTCCGGCCGCAAATTTCTTGGCGGCACGTGATACCGAAGCTGGCAGAGCTGTTGCCTGGAACCTCTTCATTTCATTTCTGAGCTGTAGCATTAGTGCTCGTGATTCGAATCATTTTCCTGCACAGGCATATACTCATGGGTAAATGCAAGAAAGTTGAGATCACTCAGGATAGACGTGTTGGCACTCATGGTAACGATGGGTAAATTCGTGTAGTGCTAATACGTATACCTTGGGTGATCTTAATGATGTATGCCGCCTCATTCCTAAATTCATGGGTGAGGGTAGATGTACCTCAAGTTCATGAGGTGAACATGCTGTAGATTTCTTTGTCGAGATTTCAAAAAAAAGCTTATTAAAAAATTTGCCACGTATTCATCCAACGGTGCAAGTTTTTTTGATACCTCTGATCATTGACATGATTTGTCGGCCAAAGACCTCGTCATCAATAACAACCGCACGTCCGACGATGCGAAATAATTTTTCGTGTTTTTCATAATGACCAGCCACGGATATGTCACTTTGTGAAATTCAGCAGGTGGTGAAAGGTTGCACAAATTCCGAAATATAACGTTTAGCGAAAATTTTGAGAATAGAAAAGCTGATTTACAATACATGCAGTTATGTTTTGATTACCTTAAGGTAGATTAGTAACGGTACCTAGACCAAACTCTGATGTTCAGTTTTCCGCTATTTCTAGTTTTTTAAAGAGTACTTAGTCTTAACAACTTGCAGATACAGATGGTAAATTGCTGTCCAGTGGCACTTGAGATTCCGTAAAGAACATGAAAGGAATCCAATAATTTCTAGTTAAAAAGCAATTCAGTAATTTCTAGTTAAAAAGGAATTCAATAATTTGCTGTTTTGTGTGCTTACTTGTTAGGGGTGCGGGTACGATGCATGGTTTAGTCTGACTAGGTGGGAGTATGTTATCTTAACTAGAAAATTCTGACCAGGTGTAGAAACAATATCTGTATCTAAATAATATCTAGAAGCCTTTGAGCAACAAGCTCGAACCACTGTCTGCACCATCTTTGGGGTCGGGGTAAACTTGTTGACGCTGTGGTAACGATGGGCAAATTTTGGGGTGTTGGCACGTTTACCCTCGGTAATCTCAATGATGCATGCGTCCGCAAAAGATTGAGTAGTTCACGGGTGATAGAATTAAATGTTATTCTATCCTCCCTTCAGCTTAGTAAAGAGTACATGTGGATGCAGGATGATAAATTTGAATGCGTTCACCTTCCTCGATGACTCAGGCGATCTGAAGGATTTTCGGACCAGCGCTAAATTTTCAGAAATTGGCAAGGATCAAACTAAAGCGAATTAATTTCATTGATAGTGAATATACCCATCTTTACTGAAATTCATATTCCTGAGTAGTAAAATCGTGAATTTACCAATGAAATACACTATTTATAATGCAGAACCTTCGTGAAATCGCTATGATAGCTTTGCCGTCCGCTATGTACATCTAAGGCAGTTATTTGGATTTTGACCGTCATTTTTTTTGGAAGAATACCAGAACAATTATTGCGTGACACGACCATGTTTGCAGTGATCTGGTTTGCTTTCACAACATAATAAAAAATGAATATGTGCCTCCTTTTTCTAGCTCGACGACGGCACATTACATTTTTCATTACTGGAGTATGTTGGAACGAAAGAGGCAGTTTTTAATGAATAACGGATAAAAACCGAATAGCTTACCCAATTTAATTACTAATCGAGAACCTGACCTTATAAATGAGGTATTTCAGGAAGAGGAAGATGTACATCCCTTCCTACCGTTCCTCAAGGGTTCATTCTCTCACTTAACTTCCTTCCGCTGCATAAGGGTTCATTCTGCATCATCCTCTATGAAAATCTTAATTTTCTGTCTATTACAAGTCGAATTTTAAAATTACATATGCATGTACTTTATGGCGCACCCTTCTCGGTGTATCGAATAAATAAATAAATAAATAAATAAATAAATAAATAAAATGTACAATGACTATGCGTTCATGAACGCGAACTGAGAGTAGAAACTGGCACTCTGCAGAAATAAGAAAACTAATAATTACAGGACTACTTTTTACAATGGATCGTAGTCTTCAACAACTTTTTTTTGTTTCTACATGTTCACCGGCTCAAAAATCGCAGACACTATTTTTAACAAAGCATCAAATTCAGCCACCCACCTCACTCTCGGCAGGAGCAGCTAGGGAAACTGTCACAAGAGCAAGGATGACGACGCCAATGAACATGTCCGCAGTAGTGGCACTGGCACGCGACTCGAACAAGTCTTAAAGAGGAATGTATGTCACGACCTCAACTCCAACTATTTTATCGTTTCACAGCACTCGCAAGTGCAAGAAATACGTGCACGCTGCGCATTCTGCTGGAATGAAATTGTTGCAATGAGATTAGGTTCACTGGAATGGAAGTCAAGGAACTGGAGGAACCAGAACGGGTCCTACGGCAACTGTTCAGCCGTTCTTCTGGGAGCAGTGGACCAAAAAATAGATAAAAGGTGGAAAAGGAAATTCCGAGTGTGGAAAAGTCCTAACTTTCTAGGCAAGAAAAACCACAGTTGCTATATTTCTGAGACTAACGAAGATGAGATACAATGGCTCAGTGCTTCTGCTGTGGTACTCAACTTTACTATGTATCAAACTGTACAGAGTGAACAACTCTTGTTAAAAACAAATAAGAGTGCTCTAGCGCTTCCAAGCTCACGGCTAGGGAAATCCACTAACACCGGACTAAAGGTTAGGTTGAATTCACATGAGTGTGAACCGGAGAAGGTAACCAGTAACTATGGTGGAGGCGACACGATTGACTAGTCTCGAAAATGACTCGCAGCGCGGTCGAGTTCGCGCGCTCTTTCATGAAATTGTCGAATGACGTATAATTGTGGGATGGGATTCAAGTTCCCGTACGGACATACGAGATCACCCCTGCGGAATGATCCGCGCTGTTGCACAACGCTAATGCAACGCATAGCCGTGCAGCCCTAGTCGAGAAAACATTCACGATTTTCATTCCATGTCACTACAATATATGTATGTAGTGTGAATTTTTATCATGGCGCTGGATATCTCGCCCACACTGTTACCTCCAACCGTCAAAAAGCACAAATTTCATGGGTTCTGAGGACAAAATCTATACAATTGCAATCAGCATCTCGTGGAGTCACATAATGCCGAATTTGTTGAACCAATATGTTCGCCCGGTCACTGCCTTCAAGAATCGAAAATCCTAGTGCATTTAGCCGTCATCAGGTGCGTCATAAATAGCTCTCTGAGGTAATATCGAATGATTTGGAATAGGAGTTCAATGGCGGGCTCACGAAGAAAGAAGAAGATACACGAATCCATACATAGATTTACACCCAAATACAGCTCAAAGAAAGGCTCCACAATGTTGACCTTCCGGAGATTCCAGGGATTAATGATGTTGTGTAGTCTCTATTAATACATCACTCGATAATTTTCTATATTGCTTCTTCTTCTTATCTGTTTTCTACACACCCCTGAGTTGATTTCCTCAGTACTTTTGCTTCATCTTGTGCGTCGCTTTCTTTTACACGGGCCCTGCTTTTATTGGGAACCTAATGTGTTTTAATGAAACCACCCACAATTCAGCTTAGTGGCGGTTGTCCGGCTTGCCTGGACCAACAGGGGATCAGTCAGTATACCTGTTGTGGCAACCGTCCCGGCAAGCTCCAAAGGCGCATTATGAGATGCGACCGGCGGGTGCTTGGCTGACTGGCAAGGACGACAAGGCCCTCACTGCGGAAAATCTTACTTCTCTACCGATTTGGTTCCTTATAAATCTACAGGTCTATTCTTACTGCTATTGAGAGGTACAGGATGATATCTTGTTTGGATTAGGATAAAATTTCGGGTATTGGGTTTTGACAAGTCATCCATTTATCCCCTCGCTTCATTGCTCTGTGTGCATGACAGAGCACCTTTGAGTGCACCTATTTAATAAATAATAATGAATAAGTAATATGCATTGATACTCGGTTCAGCTTAAGCACATATTTATCCAACATTTTACGAATGTTATCTTGCAGAATGTGAATAGAAACGCGAGAAGAAAACAAATCATATTGGTCGCAGGTCATTCATTGAGATAAGAAAGTGTCCGTAATAAAGAAGGGAAAATGAAAGGAAACTCTCTTTCATTTTTCCTTCTTTATTACGGAAACTGAGATTATTACCACCTAGAATTTATTTCCGTGTACATAGTTATTTTCAAGTACCCTATCCCAATACCTCCAGTACTTTGATGTCAAATTCATTGTCAGTATCTGGTGATTTCGCTTGTGGAAATGCATTCTACTATGCTTACAAGTGCTTGTTAATTGTAGCTTTGTTGGTGCGGCTCTATTTGCATTCTCTTCTCGGACTTCCCAGAAGATAAATAGTCGTCCTCCAACATCAAACGCGACATTCAGAAATATGGTATATTCTTGCTGCGGTATCGGAAGAAACAAGATATGAAATCAGTTAACATTACCCGCCTTGAATGCTTAGTTAGGATCACCCAGGGCAAGCCTGTTGATGCATTGAAGTTCTAAGAGGGTTCTGCTGCCTAAATTTTCAGAAATTTTAATTTCCCTCTCGTAGAATTCGAATATTCAAAATCGATTTCGCTCATGGACGCGACAGAGCTCTGAGAGGGATTGGAAACTCTGCAGAAGTATGGAAAATTCATTTTTAAGGTGGGTAGTTTTGGCTACGCCCTCCACTGAGTATCGTGTTCTTCAACACGCGTTTTGGCTGCGACGTTCAATCCACTCATCGTTTCAAGAATTCAACAAATTCGATAAGATGGACAGCCTTCTACAACTAGAACAGGAACATTACAGGTTAGTTTTCTTCACCACTACACAACCTTCCCTCCTTACAGAAGAGTTCCGGGGCTTTTGTCTCCTTTTTTCTTCATCTTATTCGTGTAATGGAGCGAACGAAGCGAATCCTTTCCTTTTTTGTTCCTTTTTTCATTCTGTGTAACTTTCTATCACATCAGTATTCCTATTTATTGTGTATTTAACACATTTATGTATGTACCTTGCGTATCACATCAATAGTCCTATTTATTGTGTAGTTAGTACATTTATGTATGTACAGTCCTTCTCAAAAAGATAGACGGATTGCGCGACTGCACCATCGCGGCGGGACCCGAACGAGGCATGCGGAGAGAATATGTTCAACGTGAGAGGGTCGAGTTGGTCCCGCCGCGATTCTGCAGCCGCAATGGTAAGAAACCGCACGCGCAATCCGTCCATCTTTTTGAGAAGAACTGTACCTTGTAATCTCACTAATGCATGCGGCCTATGATGTCTGCTCATGTCATATTTTTCTATCACAGCTCGCTACGATGAGACGAAGTGGAGATTCAAAATTTAACAGTTACATTTAACAGTTCTAACAGTTACATAACCTGAAGCTCTATAACAAGATTTAAACAAATCGAATCGTCGAAGATTATCAAGTCTAGGAGGAGAATCCGCAAGTTTTCAAGTCCTTCAGTTCATCATGCATACGTGGATGAAACCTGACATATAAGAAAGTTTCTTTAGTAAATACATATGAATGCTTAGAAAGTGGAAATATGAAGTGCTGGAGGACTGAGTCGATCTAGTAGAAAAGGGTATTTGTCATAAAGGAGAGCCTATAATGCTGTGCCGCGACGCTGTGTGCACTGCCATTCTTCGCTTGAATAGAGGTCCACAATACTCGGGGAGCTACATAGGTTTCACTTTACAACCGCACAACTTTCCTGGCAGGCGTGAAAAAACGGACTATCATCGGTACATATCTATATACTTACAACTAGCCTTGCAGGGCAATTTTTCTTCTTCCACAACTAGTGGATCACTATTAGTAAAAACGCTTGAGCATAGCTCGATGATTACGGATAAAACTTACAATGTAAATAATTTTCAGGGAGCGCAAACGTTTAGAGCATTTGGTCACAGTTGTTCTGAAACGGTTTTTACATGTGCTAAAAATGTAAAACATCTCCTAAGCACACCACTTCTGGTTGTGCTCAGTGAGTGGAATTTTGCTTTGTGAACTCAAATCCGTACACTCAGTAATGCAAGCGACTCACTGCTTCAATGCGGGGACTGAGCTCCAAGGTTTTCACGTCTGCTCAGACCCTACTCGGAAACGACGTGAGCCATTCTTTTGCGTGAAAATCTGCTGAATTTTTGCCTTCCAGTAACACCTTTTTTTTTGGCATTGCCAACATTGCGCATTTGCTGATGTCCTTTCGTTACAATGAAAATGCCAACTCTGGACCGAGTTATGGCGTTCAGAAAAATTAGGTGCAACTGCTCCGGAACTTCTGCACACACCTAATCTGTATATATAAAAGTGAAAGTTTGTATGTAAGTATGTGTGTTTGTGTGTATGTATGTAATGAATAGAAATCGCGGAGAGTAAACCGATCTGGACCAAATTTTGCACGCAGGTCCACGGCGGGCCGGCGGAGGTTATAGGCTACGTTACGCTGGGAATTATCGATTAGCTTATCGATTATATCGATTTTATTGATTTTTCGCAATATTCGCCCAGAGACTGGCAAGAACATGCCTACTGGGGTTAGTCAATACGCTGAACATGAATATGACAACCTTTTTGGGCGACGGTATCGATTTATTGATTTTATCGATTTTTTCCACTTTCGCTCGGGAACGGGCAAGGACGTGTCTACTAGGGTTCTCCAATGCGCTGAGCATGAATATGACAACCGTTCTGGGCTAAGGTATCGATTTATTGATTTTATCGATTTTTTTCCACTTTCGCTCAGGGACGGGTGAGAACATGTCAGGTGGGGTTTTCCAATATGCCTAACACGTATATGACAAGTATTTTGCAAGAAATCATCGATTAATTGGTTCTAACGACTTTTTCATGTTCGAACAGGTGAAAAAAAGGTTAACGAGATTGTTTAACATGGTAATCACCGAAATGACGAGCACTTCAAATGGATGGATTTGTATCCTAATTAACCGCATGAGCGTGAAATGCTCGAGTAGTAAAACTCCCGAGCGGAGCCGGGTATGCCATCTAGTCTCTGTATAAAACATAGAAAGTCTCACAGCACTTTTCCTCGGCGGCTCGCATGGCAAAAAATTCCACGACAAAAAGCCTTATGTAAACGAAATGACGAAAGGACTCGCAAGGGAATTCCTCTACCACTTTACAAGTGTAGAAATAGAGCAGGCGACATTTGTGAAGTGATTAACATAGCATGCCTATCAGTACCATAGTATGTGAGTTAACCAGCAAATATAACCGTTATGTTATTTAATTGCAAAATTTGTCCAAAGGATGAATTCTGGCGCAATGTGGCCATGGCCAGATAGGTGGGAGATCTACTGTGTATAGTGGACAACGTAATTCCGGCGTCGCGTAGCCAGCCGTCAGCGGCCATCAGAAGCGGCCACATTTAGCGACCCTTCGAAAAACGAGAGGATGTGGCCAACACATCATTTTCGTCTCACTTTTAATTGTTTTCATCGCATGAATGAGTACTATGAGTATTCTGACTATTATTGTGACAGAAACTGGCTTCTTTTAAGAACTTAGAACTCATCATAAGGATTAAAGTGGTGGTTTAAGTAGTGACTATCTTCATTGGCAATAATTTCAACTAGCTAATGTTTCCGTTGTGACAATATTTGGATTGAATTGGCTTTTTTTGCTGCCAGTATTTTAAACATGGATGAAGTGAATGACTGGATACGTAGTTGTTGTTTCAAAAGACAAGGCTTTCCAAGTTCGATTCAGGTTATCTAGGACTACTTTCAGTCATGTGCGCAGAGTCATTCATGGGAGTTTGACGTCCGAAGCTGGAAAAGGGAAAAACCTGCTGCACATCACTTGCGCTGGTACTTCCGTTTCAAACCATAGCCTCAGACACCCGTCAGTGCGTTAAAGAGGACGTACTCAACATTTTACAGCCGACTGTTTCTCGGATATTCACCGCAGTGCTCGATGCGGCTATGGCGAACATGGACTGGTTCATCACTCGGCCGAACCGTGAAGAGGAGAAGCAGATAAAACTCAGGCAAGTCCAAAAGACCTTTTCGGTATGTCATCCGTGCAGACTTTTTCGCTGCTGAATTTTTCAAAGTTCTGCCAGCTCGCGGGGGCTTTCGGAGTAATCGGTTGTGTGGAGTGTTGAAGTTATCCCTCTTTCGCAAACGGGATACGCATACGTAAACCGCAAAGGATGGCATTCGATCGACAGGAAAACTGGAGATTGTATGACATGATGTGGTTTACCTGATTTGGTGCAGATAGTGCTGAGATGAGCATGTCGGAGAAACGGGCAGACCCCTATACATTCGAATTATGGAACACCCGGATGGTAAAGCTAAGCGGAATTACCTAGGTAGCCACAGCCTAACGTGTGATAACAGAACCGATTTCGAATATAAACGCAAATGCTCACCACATATTCGTGTCTGAGATATTAATACGTCCCCAACCTCTTCAATGTGCTGGATCCGGCAATGTACTCAAAATCCCAAAATTTCCTCTAAACTCGTTTTTCGTGGAGTTCGTACTAGTTTGCTGGAGCAAATATACGTGCAAAAACATGCACCACCATTGAT
Organism: Ancylostoma ceylanicum; assembly: GCA_000688135.1. NCBI lineage: Eukaryota > Metazoa > Nematoda > Chromadorea > Rhabditida > Ancylostomatidae > Ancylostoma > Ancylostoma ceylanicum. Next base: position 443,909 of record JARK01001397.1, on the reverse strand, counting down.
CTCATCGATCGAGCAGGCCAGTACGTGTTCACTCGTCGTTGCTGCTGTGGCGGGCAGCTAGCACAGCTTGGAGCGTATCCCGACCCTGCTTCAAGCAAGGAGCTGGTACGGGTACTTTGACTCTACCAGAAGGGGGTTTTCGTCAATTCTGTGACGTTTGCTGTACATTATTGAAATCAGCGTGGCGAGGAGGTCAAGAATCCGCTGATATCACCAACATGACAAACGAGGCGGACCCTGCCTTTAAGATCACGATCGCAGCGCAGGACGCAAAGCCATTTCGGACGTATGCCAAAAGTGCAAAGATAAATCGTAAAGAAGAATGCACTTCGATCACGCGGGAACTCTATCCGTGCTGCTGTCTTCTGATCCGCGCTAGTCATTTACCTTACGACAGCTTGCTGTGGCCGCCATGGCCGCCATTGAATATCCACCTTGTGGACCAACTCTGAGGTACGGTTTTCATTACTGCTTCTCACCATCTGATCCAAAAGTAGGCTTAGAATCTTGTCTGTAGGATAGATAGACGTTTGACTAGATAAATTCAACTCGATTTCATCCTTTCAGGCTCTGAAGAAGGCAAACACGCCGAAGTGTAAGCCGAGAAAAAAGATCATGACAACCTCGTGTGGCTCCATCGATACACTATAACATTTATAGTCAACTCCAAAAGTACGCAGACAAGAGTTGGGACCGCGGCGCGGCCCTCTCGCTGTCTGCTGCACGGATTCAGCGGGGCCTGCAGGGCAGAGACACGGTGGAAAACCGCCCCGCGGTCCCAACTCTTGTCTGCGTACTTTTGGAGTTGACTATATAGTATTACTGATGTTACCAAATCAATCATGCATTGTGAAAATAAATGCCATTATGTTACATGCATCTGTTTGTGTGTGCACGAGAGCCAACCAATGCCGTCAGCAAATAATCACACCATCGCTTTCAGAGCACACATCCTGCTGTCATACTTTTCGGGGGCTTCGATTTCGCTACAGCCGCAGCGGCTTTGTTCTTGGTACGAATCAATTTTGGGCGGAGAATCGCTGGTGCTGTCGCTGATGGGCGAACGAAGCCACTATAATCTTTGAGCGTATAACGACAGCGGTAGCAGCGAAGCCGTCGATCGACGGTCATCGACGCTTAGTAGGCGTGCAGGCACTTACATAAAACCCTTCGAGATAAATACATGACCTGAAATCCAATGGCGACACTTCTAGCGAGAAAGCGTTTGACAATACTATTTGACAAGTTAAAATTGTGCTTGGCAAGATATTTTTCAAGAGGATGAGCCACGAGTATGTTTAGAAATGCAAAAGGTGGAGAACATGCTGGTGACAGATGTTCTGGGTGTTAGCCACATATCAAGTTTCAGTACCTGAGAGGGGTGAGTCGAATCAGTTACTCAATTTTAAGGTACGCATTGCGAACCCGATGAGGACATTGAGCTAAACTCCCGGCCTGTGACTGAACCGTACTCAGAGTTTTGGTCAAAGATGTCCCGCCTTTATCGCTGCACCGCGTACGTCTGTGTGCAACTGGCTAGATTTCGCGTACTTTTGGTTGGGATCGACGTATGTCGTCGGTCCAGTTACTCGGATCAGAAGCACATTCTGAATCCTACTCACACAAGGTGAAAGGTCTGGTAAAAGTGTCCATGCGTGACATTCGACAAGGTTTTCATGGCGAAACATTGGTAAGCTTTGCACGGCGATCCGCGTAGTAAGTTTTTGTGGCGACCTTTGTAGCGAAACATTTTTTATTTAAGACATTTAGCTGACAATGAGCTCTTTTGATTAGGCAGTTGTCAATCCCGTTCGCGAGTTTGCTGAACAAACCTTGTCCGATGGATCGTCTCTGAACTTCAGAGTAGGACTTTGCCAGTAGGAAGAAGTTTTCTTTTCAAAACCTCATCATGGCGTCTGGATGAAGGTTTCCGTTGTTGTATCAACTAGGTTGATAGGTGGCAACTTTATTGGGGTGCTGAGGTTTTGACTGGATCGCTGTCTTCAAAGCATGAAAGTGGTTTGCTGTCTGTCGTATGCGACCGAAAACACCAAATGTCTCTGCCATTTCTGTTGTTCTTTAAACGCGACCCCACGTCTGTATCAAAAGAAGATCCAAAGATGAGGGATAGGCCAATTCTCTCACTACCATTGCCGCGGTCCTCATCCGTAATTGGTCGTCGTTACTGACAACTGAAGCACATTTCGATGCCCGCATGCTCTATTATGTGCAGTCTACAGCTCACATAACTATAGCAACTACATAAAGTCACCTGATGGGGATAACACTCATTTCTTTATCCAATTCTCACCTCTTAGCTGTAATCCAGGACTCGTATCCAATACATATATAGTCTTGCTCATTCTGACTCGAATCTGTTCGTTTGCGACCACATCGCTCTATCACCACGCATCACTAACGCAAGCTGATGCGATGGCGGGAGCGTAGCGGTGTAAGGCTTGGTTTTAAGTTTCATTCATAGCGGTGTTAGGCTTGGTTTTAAGGTTCCATTCATTAGTGAAGGTTACTGTTCCGACCGGGAATTACTCCACTCACTAGTGGAATGAAACTGTTATCGAGCATCAGCGCTACGCTCACACCCTGCACCGGCTCGTGCTTGTGGTAGGTAAAGGTATAATTATATGGCCGCGAAGGAACAGCGTTGAACCAGAATGACATAACTATACCTATTTAACCGTGGAGTGAAAACACGGCAGGTGGCAGATATATGTTCTCTACCATTGGTTTTCATCCACTCTGGTATTCGATACAACTCAATCATACACGTGTTCATTTTTTTGCGGAGTCGCGGTGTTTTAGCAAGAGGCAATACGAGTTGGAGATGGAATAGATCATGGTTTGTTATAATGTGGATACCAACCAAGTAATCAACCCACAGCTAAAAGAGTGAGTTCTCAGATACTCGGATGTGATTTCCGTTCCGAATGTCAAATGCTACTGGGTTGAGCACTGAGTTCCTGCTGTACTTTCCATGTTGTTCTTTCACTGGTATCCGAGTTTCGTTCGTTTGCGCATTGTAAACCGCACTCTTTGCCACAACCATGGATTGCGCGTGCGGATTTTTAGCGGCGCGGCCACAGAATCGTGGTGCGACCTATTCGACCCTCTCACTTAGCGAATGTTCTCTCCGCACCCCTCGTTCAGGTCCTACAGCGATGCTGCAGTCATGCTATCCGTCTGTCTTGTTGAAAAAAAAAACTGTACTTATACCTTTTCAGACGGAAGATCTCTTTATCCAGAAGGGTAATGGAGAAGGTCATCTACGACTTCTACTCGGACCTCTCCGACAGCCATGTCCACCTCCCTCCATGCCATCTCAGGGAGGATGGATATGTCATCCAGTCGGTTCTCCCTTCCCAAGTCGGACATGCCATCGAGTCGGTAAAAAATCGTACAGCGCCTGATCCCGACAGGATTCGACCCGAACATGTGAAGAATCTTTCGACATCTCTTGTGAACACACTGGCTAGGTCTTCACGCGGTACCCGTACCTGTCTGAATGCAAAGTACAGACCAGCAGAACTGTGCTGCTGAACAAGGACGGAGACCCGCAGGACATCATCAATTATCGCCCTATTTGCCTACTGTCCGTTGTCTACAAACACTTCGCGCGAGTAATCCTTAACAGGATTGAAAGAACACTAGAAGAAGGACAGCCGTGCGAACAAGCAGGGTTTCAAAAAGGATTTGGTGTGATTGACCACATACACCAACTCACCGGACTAATTGAAGTATCATGAGAGTACAAGATGCCTCTATGTCTCACGTTCATTGAGGAAAGCCTTTGACACCGTTGCGACAGAAGCAGTCTTGGAAGCCCTGAACAACCAAGGTGTACCCACTCAATACATCAGGATATTTCGTGAGCTCTATAACAACTTCACGGCCAGAATCTCGCCATTCTACGACGACATCACCATTGACGTTAGGGGAGGGGTTCGATAAGGCGACACTGTGTCGCCGAAACTATTCACCGCCACCCTCGAGGACGTTATGCGAAAGTTAGAATGGGAGGACATGCGAGTGCGAGTTGACGGCCGACTGCTACACCATCTTCGCTTCGCTGACATTGTCCTTATAACACCTAGCATCAGTCAAGCAGAACGTATGCTGGACTTCGACGACGCGCGTGGAAAGATCGGTCTGCCACTGTTTCTAACGAAGACGATGGTCATTAGCAACGGATGGGTCCCAGATGCCCCATTCTCGCTCAACGGAACGAACATCTTCGAATACTCCAGCTACGTATGTCCAGGTTGGGAAGTCAACATGATGAAAGACCTCGCTTCAGAGCTAGAGAAGGAAGCAAGCGGCTTGGGGAGCCCATAAGCAATTCAAGGACGTAGCTCTTTACGAATACTGTAACATATTTCTTCATCTTCCTGTTCACGTTGTTTTCTATCGCGTGGAGTGTAACCCTCCGAATCGTCTGAAACGAAGATCACCGACACCTCCAACTGCTCGACTTCAGTCGTGTGTAGAACGCAGCTCAATAGGCTAGGGCTATCAACGGTGTCTAAAAGGAATCCGATGATGCTGAGAGAACAGCTCAAAAGCGGATACGTTTCTGAGGGGGCATTTCGGCTTGGAAGGTGCCTCTCTTTCTGAACATGCACTTTGAAAACCAATGGGACGATAAACCCCTAGAGTTCGCCCTAGATGTAAGGATTAATTACCTGGAATATCCACTATCAGTAACAACTAAGTTCAACTGATCCACCTCGCGAAGAAAAAATTTCCGTGGTCTCAATACGAGATGACCCTTCACGTTGAGAATGCACAACACCTGTGGTAAACTATTATCCAAACGATTGTTGGGTGTATGAAGTTTCGGCAAGGAATGTAAGTCCATTCACGCCAACATTACATGCCTCCAGTCATTTTTGTTTACTTTCGTCAGCATTCTGGAGAGTTTCTTCAAGAGCTGCAGTAAAGGGCTACAAATTGAGTCATCTCAAACAATGTGGTCTTTCTCGGAGACGGACCTGAAGTGTTGCTCGCTCTCTTGTAGCATTAGCAGAAGAGGAAAGGGGCTAAATAAATGCTTGATGTGATTGATGTCTTGTGAAAAACAGTGGTTCTGATGTCCATAGTAAATCGAACGATTTATTGCCCTGCTCAATACATTTGACACCTGCGTGCTCCACACCATCACTCTCTTTCTTGTTCTTATCAAGCCCATTCCCCAGCTTCCTGTTGATCGCTCACATCTGAACATCGTCATCCCTTATATGAACATTCATCCGTCCCATTTCCGCACACAGGGCAGCAGTAAAACGTGGCGTCATTCGAATCATGTTTAAATCTGCCGCAGAAGTGCATACTGAAAAATCTTAACGCATGTAGTCGCGAAAGATAGCTCCTTAAAGAGCACGGAACAACGGTTACTTGCTACCACAACGCGAATTCAGACCTTTGCTGAGGACCGTAACAGCTCACAACGGGAAAGCAAACTTCCACTTTTCTAGCATTCACTCCGAAATAATTGAGCGTGTGCGGCTGTGAGACAGTGCCTCCATATTTCTTAAGTGCAGGATGATGTGTTGTTAGTGAGCATCCCCAACGATAACATCGAAGAGCGCTAAGTTCACAAACGACTGTATGATAGAAAGTGCACAGCAAAGCACTGTGTGATATGCCCGTGCGGAAACATTCAGGGAACTTCAATCCTGATCGCGCCTCTCGCATTAGGAGCAGGACCACATCACCCGTTAATCCACGTTGGTACGGGTTAACCACTACAGGTTAAACGTTGGGCTTAACACGTATCAACGTGGGTTAACGAGTGATGTGGCCCTGCTGCCAGTGTGAAAGGTGCAATCAGGATTCTCTCTCGGTGATTGTGTAGAAGTGTGAGCAATGCACTTAATTGAGTGCTTGGAGTGTGACGCACTGTTAGCGGGACTGGCAGACCGCTGAATGCACCCGGTTAACATGCTCAGACATTCGTGGGGTGGAATGCAGGTGGAAATGGGTCCACCCCCAGTTGTACCTGGGGGTGGACCCCAAATTGTAGGGCACCTACCCCCGACAATTGAAAGACGTTCCCCCACGTGTCTTCGCAGCTGTCCCCCGAGCGCGTTATTGGGTTCCGGCGGGTGGGGGGACGACCGGAGTTATGCACAGCACGCTCTGCTCTTCTTGGACGTCCAGATACGCTCCCCCAACTCAAAAAGTGGGCGGAGCGATTGGGGTCCTACCTGCCCATCACCCCCACGAATGTCTGAGTGAGATGAGAAAGCGTAACCTCTGAACTTGGTAAACACGAAAACGAGGCCCATTATGAGGGAGGAGCTTACCGCAACAACGATAGATGCAGGATTAGCTTATCCTTCATCTTGGATTTTTTTAATATAGCAATCTTGTTTTCGTGTTGAACGACCGGCAGAGATGGTGGAGACTTTCAGCGGCAGATGAAATTAGATTGATTAGTAAGAATAAAGAGATAGATTAGGTGAAATTACCAGTGAGCCGTTTTGCCTCTATAAACCAGAGACTACTTTTAGGTTCTTGAAAGCGTCCATATTGCCGAAACTTCAGGTCACCAACAAAGTTAACACCTATCAACCTCGTCGGCATAATAATAGAAGACAACAAAGCGGGTCAGTCCCTCTGGGAGGGGTGCGTAGTGGGGGAGCTGAATGGTTTTAGTAGGGAAGGTGTCATCCTGTCGCAGAGTGAGAAAAGCGACCAACAAAAGAAGCCTGAGAGTCTGGTGTTAGCTGTAATGTTAGACTAGTAACGACTAGTTGTTTGTTTGTTTGTACGTAAATTGTTTGAATAAAATAGTTTGTTTGTTTGTACGTAAATTTCTTGAACAATTGGGGGATGAAAAAAAAGACAACGATATGATCCCGATGTAGGAAGGCCTTGCTTAATCTGCATCAGAATTATGTATCAATGTGAATTTTTTCATTGATACTTTCAAAATCCTCTCCCTTTTATTACCTTTACGTCGGTCCAGTAGGAAAATGGAAGGCGTTCCTATCGCAGTTTGAGCGAACACAGGAACAAATAAAACTTTGGTCTGAATGTTGCCCTTGGACCCTCTATGGACCTGCGATGCGAGTTGTTTAGAGTGCTACAGCGACGCCATGGCTACAACTTTACAATGGTAAATGAAAACATACTAAACTGTTAAAGATTCAAAGCAGTGTGCTGGTAGGATGGATCTCAAGTTTGAAATACAATTGTCTCATATTTTCAAGGCAGTCTTGGTTGTTTTGTATGTGTTTGTTTGTGTTCATAGTGCACGTGCATTTGATTTATTGACACCGGTACAAATGATACAAGGTACATATGCGGTATGAGAGAATTCAAACACCGATAAGCAAGGTTATAGATATGTATAAAGGGTAGGGAGAGTGGGAGCTCAGGATCATATGGCTGGGGAGAGCGGTGGCCGCCAACACCGCAATTCCGTCAGTGGGGGAAATCGAGGCTCCGGATATCAACTTAGTAGGCCCGTTAACCGAGCCAAGGTCTATGAGCTGCACTAACTGTGTCGTCAAGAGAGCACTTATCGCATTACTTAGTAAAGTCATTTGAAAATAGTAGAAATCACGCCGCAAATTTGCGAGTAAAATGAGCTACATACACAAACGAAAGAGGATATGAAAAACGGCTATATACACGAGATTGAATTCAAGACATGTCAAAATCGAATAAAGTGGACTCTTGTTCTGCCTCCTTGAGCTGAGAAGTAAATTATCGTTTGAGTAATACTGCAATTTAAAAATTAAGACTAGAACAACCCCCTCTGTTTGAGTAATTTTTCCAGCTTGCTATCGAAAGTTGTATGTGACAAGGAATGAACGACGGATGGTGGAAAGCTGCTCCACAGTCTGACACTACGAAGGGGGAAAGGAATTATAGAAATGTTGAGTTCGAGGAGTATCGGTAACAAATCTGAATTGGTGTCCTCTAGTTCTGTGGCTGAAATTTGATGGAATTAGAAGCGACGATCAACGTCAGCTTCTCCAAAGACGATTTTGTAGAGAATGTACTCCAGAAGTAACTTCCAAGTTTAGAACAGTCTAATATGTGAAAAAGTTCTCAGGATGCAGCAACGAGAATAGATAGGAGTAAATGCGGAATCCGCACTGAACTTTCGACTTCTTAATAAACAGGTTCCTGAACATTTTTTGTTATTGGGTAACTGAACCGAAATCGTGGCTGCGAATCTTTTCATCGACTGCCCTGTCCTTCACATCTGGAATCGGAAGTCATGCTTGGAAGCGGCGAATAGCTCAGACTTTGCGCTATCAGGGAACTACTTGCTTACGTCGTGGAGCTTATCATGAAATAGAAAAATCCTTAAAACTGCGACGAATTAGCAAATCGGGGCGAGCCACTATTTCAGGTCACTCCGCTGCGACATCCCATACGAGACGATCGCTCTTTGCGTGGTAAATGTAGGAAGTCCGGCCCTACCAATGAGGTGTTGCCGCTTTGTTTTTAGAAACTATTTCGTTTCATACAGAAACTCTCATTTGTAGTTTACCACCCCGATAGGACCCTCCCGGTGTTTCCGGTTTGCGGTTCGACATACATCACATGTCAATCTTTTCCAGCACTCCAGTGGAATAAGTTATAATTAAAAGAAGTAACCAATGGGGCGACTTAAGTATCCATTCTATTCTGAAACGATAGGAAACTGATTGGCTTCGTTCCACTCATCTGAAACAGACCTGCACCACTTCCATGATGAATGATTAGGAAGGGATCGAAAGATGAAGGCCGAGATTAGAGACAAAAAAGGAAAATTGTTTCGGTCTGGTTTGCCTTATCGTTAAGAGATGAATCAAAGCGTGAAGTGGTTTTTCTGCTGCTACCTTTTGGTATCTGAAGTGTCCTATTGTTCATGCTTTATTGAGGATGAAGCAGTAGGTTCACAACTGCACAACTGAGGGAATAAGTTAATAGTTAGACATGCTAAGACAGTTGCTTCTCTCTTCTGAACTAATGCCAGATTGGGAGTCGGCGCCTTTCCCATTAGCATTTGTCTGAAAATGATTTGTTCTTAAGTGTAATAGATAACTCCAATATGACCGACTAGCATGGACCGAAGAGCGAGTTTTGGCCAGAGGATGAATGAAAAATGAGGGAGTAGATTAAAAATTATTTTGGCTTGGACGCATTATTGAGATTACCCAGGATAAACTCGTGTTGATGGATGTGTGATGTTAGCATGTTTACCCTAAGTAATCTCAATGATGCATGCGGATAATACCACGCTGGCGCTCACTTGAATCCCAACGTTTACGTTCAACTAGTGCCTACAGGAGAATTCATTCGTTAAGACTCTCTCACGCGCGCTGCGTCATCCGCGCGTTGACACGCTGATCGTCTGCGCATCCACATAATGTAGTGATATCATCTTCCTAGTGTATTCACCAAACAATCAATTAAGCAATGCAGCTATTCGATTAGAGGATTTCGAATAGGTCGAAAATCAAAAAAAATTACAAACAGAGACCCCAATTAGCCTTTTGAGGCGGAGAGAGAGAGAGAGAGGAATGGATGGCTGGACCATCCTGTTTTCCAGATGTTCGATCCTCCCCGAGAGCCATTTAGTTACTTATCAAGTTAATTAGACTTACTTGATTCTCATTCTGCCAATATTATGAGAGTTAGTCGTACACAATCAAATAAAACAGGAATTCTTAACGTTTCATCATAGCAGTTACCTAAGCATAACAGATCAGCTGGTTAGTGCTAAACTATCGCTCGAAGCCATAGCGAAGCCATAGTGTATGTGATGCAGAGCTCCATATTCCTTAGAATGTCGCGACAACACGCTGTCGGGATGGTGAGTGTCCGATAATCCACTCTTCAGTGCCCTGGCTGTGAGCCAAGCGTGCCAACGTGACACTGGCTACGCTTGTTCTATGTGTAAGACTTAGGAAATGGAAAATAGCAGGTTTTCTGCTTACGAGGGGGTTGAGTATACGCGATAGAGCGCTTCCAGGAGCTGTACTTTCAGATCCATGTGCAGCTGGGACATGAGCGTTGATGTTGTGTGCTCTATATACGGACGAGTCATACATTTTTAGACATTAACCCACTTTCGTACATTTCGCCCTCGACCTACCTCTTCTGGATTAGGATTCATGAGCACACAATTGAGCAATAGTAGGACCTAGATTCATCATTGGAATTATTCTGGGTAAACACTCCAAAGCCCTTTCAAGCGATGGACAGATTGCCATGATGTTAGCACGTTAACCCTGGGTAATTTGAATGACGCATGCGGTACCGCGCTAAAAAAGCAAGTTTCACCCTCTGCTTCTCCCAACATTACGTGGTCTGTGCAATGATAACTCACCCTAACCATTTTTGGCTTTCCTGGATAACGTCTCATGTATACCAGCTCTGTGTTGGGATCCATGAACGCTCCCGAGAAAGATCGAAGTTTCCCCTTTATGGTGAGTGACTAGTTTCTTGGCCAGTACATACAGTGGGCGTCGATGGCGGCGGCGCCCCCTTGTGGCCTGGGTAAGCACGCTGCGCGACCGCGTCGCGTGAGCATGAGTCCTCACCGGGACAACAAACTATGGGGTTTTCTTGATAGTCAGTTAGTTTTCTCATTAGCTAGGATCAAATGTGATGAACTGCTGATAAGAAAACACAGATTCGCCAGCGCCGCGTGCATTTCGAGTCCGCGGAAGGGCCACCTCCATCGGCGCCCACTGTATATGGTACGTCTCAATACCCTTACTATTAGTTGTGCTCTTTGACTGAGACAAGTTACTCCGGCAGGGCAGACCCTTTTTGTCCACAGAATTCATCAAATTTAGAAGCGGGAGAGGTAAGATTGTTCGTGGATGCCGTCCGTGATATAGCGCATAGTTTAGAACGAGTCACATACGCACAAGATGGCTGCACTGAGTGCTCCCTCCGCGCCCCCCCCC
>JARK01001397.1:419072-432259 GCA_000688135.1 Ancylostoma ceylanicum | reverse complement strand
CTCCTCTCCAGTCCCCCCACGCCCTTCCCAGTTATTACATCAAGCAAACTTTACAGAACGGTGCTATTCCAAGAATAAATCCTTCTGGACTGGGAAAGCCGTCGTGGATAGACCTGACTAAGCACCTTTGGTTTTGTGAGTCAGATATCGACCTTCAACCATGCCGAGAGTTCCTCAAAGTGCATAGTCCATCGAGTAGTTCGTCTAAAAATACACAGCCCTATGTACATCATGCACCTGTTAGACAAAAGGTGTCCTGAAATAATCACTATACCTTTTGGATACTTATTGCTGAGGCAGATGTAGAGGAAAGCATGAGCCCAGCCGCATCTTCCATAGCTAGTGGGTAATGTTGTTTGAAAACATGGGATTTCAATATGATATATTCCCTTGATTCTACTTGACTTTTCCAGAGGGTTCGAAGGACCTCTCCCCTGGAATAAAAAATCCTTTGGGAAAGCGTAGAGAATTTTCCAAAATTTCTCCTGTGTCCAATGAAAGTTCTCGATGTGGGCATATTCCTTGAATGAAGTGTCGCCTAGTCACTTCCGCGTAACTGCTGCGCCCATATTCACGAAAGTTCCTGGGAAGGTTCCACGCTTCCCTGTCACCCAGAGTGGACGAGTTTCTCCTGCGAAATATGTTACATCTCGTTATTCCTTCAATACTAACTGAGACGGATCGTTTTTTTTTTACAAAGCACACTTATTTTAACCCGAAGAACTATCCACTTTAGAAGAAGGGAGAGGCCTCTACTTTCAGGGGACGTTCATGAATACGGGCACTGCTGTCAATGTCTGCCGCTGTCAATGGAAAAAAGCAGGAAGCTCATGGAAAGTTATGGATATCCTTGGATGATACATAGTTCTGAAGCAAGGGTGCATTACCTACGTACCTTAATTTACTACCAGTTATAAGTTATAGTTTCTGCTGCTGTACTTAGTTAATTAATTAATCCCACTGACCGAAATTACGTGTACTGAATTTGTATCATACATTGTACTCCACGGGTACGCCATAGAAGTAAGTAAGTAATGAGAAAGATCATGTTTGATTGGGCTTGTTCGCTCCAGGAGCCTGGTATGGCAGAGCAGCTCCAATCCACAAGTGGCCACTAAATTTTGACTATGTACCTCATGCACCCCTTGCAGTGTAACTATGTGTTATCAAGTTATGTCTTTCTGCGAATCTAAATGTACTCTCTCATGAGGAACTGAATTGCTAAACAGACCCTATTCATCAAGTATTACTGTACTCGGTACCAGCGCCACAATATTTTCACCAACAGTCCATGTATGTCCTGAAGAAATAATTGGCCCGGATGGGCCCTGAGAACCGTATCTGATTAGTAAACAGCTGACGGAGTAGTGGTAGTCTCTGAAAGGTGCCTATAAGTATAAGGATGCCTTATTATGCAAGAAGAAGCTGTGTAAGATGAATGTCCTATTATGGAAGAAGAAGCAGTGCCAGAATTTATGGGACAGTTCCAGTAGCAGCGCTGTTCGCTCGCTGGGATCTCCTATAGGGACAACGTGTGCTGTGCACGCACGTACGCCGTCAAGGGTGTAGTTCTCACGAATCATCACTGGACACAACCTCATCGTTTCGTCAATCAGGCGCTCTGTTTCGTTGTTCAACGAATCTGGATTGAGACAAGGAGCTCTAGGAAGTGATTCTGAAGGGCAGCGATGTTTTCATCGGAAGCACTACGTCGACTGCTGGACACTTCCGATGCAGTGCCCCTCCGGCCATGGCGTTCTACCAGTAGATGCTGCGCTAGCTATGGATGCGCCTGAGGTACTGCTCATACTCCGAGTCAGTACCGCCGGTCCTACAGCCGCGTTTCTGCCGGTGTTGGTCCGTTGGCGGTAGCGGTGCCGCTGCGGTGGCGGTGGGCCCGATGGGCGGTGCTTCCAGGGTATCGATTTTCCGGCGGCCCCGCGATAACCACCACCACCGCCGCCGTCCCCACCACCTTCCACTCGGTCTTCTGCAGCTTAAATCTGCTTCTTGTCGCTCATGCCAATCATCCGGCGATGTCCACGTGTGGAGGAGGTGCTCCAGAAGTCGTGGATGCGCCCGGATGCGGTGAATTTCGCTAATTTGCTGTGTTGCACCAGCGTCAGCCGTAGGTTTTGTTGACATTCCGCACGAGTCGTTCGCGAAACTTCAGAGCAGCTATGGCCCAATGGAATTGTTTCTTCTCCGAGGATAGAGTTGATTAGTAGGTGTGACGTTGCTTCTGGAGACTTCTGAAGCGATTCAGGCTAGGCATAGGTGTCGATTCCTTGTTTTCATCAACTACTTTGACAGTATGCGATCATGTGATTTAGTCGGTACTAGATCGTCATGGTGACGTGTCCTGCGGTAGTACTGCAGGCACTGACTGCTTCATGGACTCTTCCTGAAGGAGCAAGGGATTGGTGTAGGGCCCGACTTCCCCTTCGGCTACGACCGCGTCGACGTGACTCCTCTTCCAGACGGTTGCTCCCTTTGGCAGTAATTGATTGACTCCTTGCAATAGCACCTTGGAATAGGGACGAGTTAAGGATAGACTCCGCTGGAGCGACAGGATTCCAGTTCTTCCTGGCAGAATCCTAGGTAGTCTTCACTAGAATAGGATTGCAGAACCTACTCACTTTTTCCATATGTTCTTCCCATGGGTAACGTCATGATATAATTCCTGGAAACGTTATCAATTCCTTCCTAGGGAATAACCCTTATATTTCTCCAGGATGGTACTGCACGCCCAAAGGACTTCCTCCACGTGATCTTTCTAAGGACTTGGGCAGGATCTAAGAATGTACCAAACGGCCTTCCCTTGCACATATTCTTCGGATCACACATGATATAATCGTCTGTGTCGGGAGGACAACAACTGCAAAGGGCAGGGGCAACACTCGTTGTTTAGCGCTCCAGTGATGTTTGAACAGAACTGTTCGGGAACAAGTGTCCAGGTGGTTCCGAAGGACGTTTCCAGAAGCTCTCCAAGTAGGTAACCTAGCACGAACTACCGATGGACCTACTTCTTTCCGGTCGCAGAAATCCTTTCATTGTGAATTCCGCGTCGGCTTCCTCAGCCTCAATCCCTCAACACGGCCAAGTATGACCTCACGATTCACTCAGCCATCAGGCATTCTGCATTCTTCAACCGTACCCATCGAATCTATGTAAGTAGGCAAAAATTCTGGACCTGGGCGCATCACTGAGATTACCCAAGGAAAACGTTTTGATGCCCGTGTTAATGGTAGACGAGCTCGAGTAATAACACTTTTACCCTGGGTAATCTCGACGATGCATGCGGCCCCTAATATCTTAGCAAAAATTCGGTTAGATGAGTGGTCTAAATTAGTTTTGGCGAACATTTTTTGGCAGGAGAGATTTCGAATGATAAATTTATCCGCGCTGGATAACTGGGAATCCTGTCTATGGAATCTACAGCAAGATCGCGTTGACCATAGGATGCGGAGTCTCTCTGGAATAACGTACTACGAGGATAAAGGTTTTCTCTTTGGTCTGGCTACTTTTCTAGTCACTTCCGCGTAACTGCTGCGCCCATATTCATGTATGTATACGGAAGTCTATACTTCTTTTCACTATTGAAAACCTACTCTAACCTTTTGCAGATCGTCTTTAATTTAGGGTCGCTCATTGATAATACTCCAATATAAAATGTGGAATTGCCGTTGAATCCAAGTCATATTCCAGCCAACCTTTCGTGACTAGCTCTCTTCTCCTTTAATATCCTTGTTGATGTAAAAAAATTATCTATTGTCTCTGGAACGACCTACCACTAGCTGTTAAAAATATTAGTTTCTTTCTGTGAATTTCATTAAAATTCCAGTCGAAAGAGCTCAGGATCATATTCTTTCTGAAAAATTCTTCTCACATTTCACGCACAGCTAGACTCAACTGCCATTCTCAGCAAGCAACCTTTGGAACACTTTTGGCCACATTTCTTGCGGCCACAGTACCAGCAGGTCCTACTGGCAGTGCTAGACTTCCAAAGTTTTGTACTAGTAGAAAAATCGGTAACTGCAGAGGTTTTTATAGATAAGAATCCTGAAAATTTATCAGCTTTTGCTATCTATGGCTCTCAATTTATGGTAGATTTTCTGCATGCATATAATACGATCTCATCATTTTTCCTTCTCTCTGTGCGTGTGCATGGAGTTAGAATAGCATTCTGATTTCCCTCGTCGAAATCTAGTCATTTATTCACCAACGTTCCTCCATGACTAATTCCAAGGAGTCCTAGGATAATTTTCGGCTAGCCATGTAGTCAGGGAACGTCGCTGAGAGGGACTCTCACCCATTGACCTTGTCCTCTGCAGGACTTGATTGGGAGCAGGATTGGTGTGTGAGTTGTCAGCAGCACTGCAGATCCGAAACCATTTCATATCCAGTTCGCTTCTGTTTGTTCAGTGCCTTTGAGTATTTATCCTGAACCAGAACTTTGAGCCTCGTCAGTATGTAAAGATAAGTATAAAATAGCTGTAAATTGTATAGTATAAGATGAGATTAGCTATTATTTTTTCCTGGTAGCCTGTTTCTTGTGAACCTTTCCTGCTGTAGCCTATTGTCGCAATGATTTTATACCCACGTACTGCTCAATTCGCCGGAATGAGGGTGCGCAAAAGTTAAGAGGACAGCTCATTCCGCATTCTCCTGTTTAGTCGTCATATTTCTTGACTTTTAAAAGGTTCCGTCTAATCGTTACATGCTACTAAAAAGCGAAATAAACACGGGATGAAGAAGTAGTGTTCGGCGAATGATGACGTTGACTTTCCTATCCTTTCGCAACTTTGTCTCGCATCATATTATTTACTTCTGACGGATGGGTTCATTCTCTTCATACCCATTTCCTCCTTCTTATTATTACTTTTTTCAGTTTCCCTCATTCAGTTTTTCTGCTTCATAAATATAAAACTAGAGGAGTCTTTGGAGTCTTTTCAGGACCTGATGTTTAATCCACAAGCTGCCGTCGCATTTGACGGCTCCACAATGAGATTTACAGTGATTTCGGACAAGAACCTTCTTGAAGGAGCAGGCAAAGGTTTGACCATTCTCGATTCAGCCTTGGGGCTACCTTTATTCATATGGAATTACAGGAGTAACACTGGATCAAGATGGACGAAATTTAACAGTGCTTCAGCTTTGTTCCACAGTTGAAGAGGCCGAAGCCGCTTGTGAACAGCGTACGACGCAGCAGAGCAGCTCCAAGGTACACTCGTTCCAAGAAATACTTGCCTCCGGCATCCACCGCCCGTCTGCTGAGCCGCGCCGCGCCTCCTATGCATTATCATACGTGCTGCGACGTGGCTCACTCGACGCGCAGTGTAGCGGGAGGCAAGTTTTTTTTTTTGGAAAGACCTTACGGCTTCTGTAATGCTTCTACAACTCATGAATAGGAAGGGGATTTCGTAAAGAAAGGAAATAATACATAAGAGTAAAAAAACTTCCTGTACTTTCCTCGTGACACGGACCACATTACTTCTCCAGTTTGCCGAGTTCTGCGATTGGCCTGTGGTGTGAATTAACCAATCGTAGAGCTTGTCCATGCCGCCCCCCTTCAGCTCGACACCTATGATCGAGGGCTACCTGCGCGAACGACACCACATGTACCCACGCACTCTGCTTGTCTGCGTATCCACGTATTTCATTTGTATCGCCGTTCTCCTTCTTGTCCGATCCTGCTGCTTCCTGTTTTGACCCGTTGAAACGGGAGGGGAGTCTTGTTGGCTAGCATGTGCCACCAAGATTAGCCATGTTGAACGTGTTCACTCACTCAAACTTAGCGTTTACCGGAGGGTTGTGTGACAAGTGGTACGCTGCTGGGCTGTGATTGGTCGATTAATGCCTGCGCCGCGGCCTGCAGCCTTCAAAGGTAAGAGGAATGCTGGGAAGAAATAGACACGTTTTCTATGCTCGATAGGGATAGATGAATGCTATAGGAGCCGACAAACTGTGAGGGGTTGGCCACCGATATCATTCGATGCGTCAAATTTGAAGAGACAAGCATGAGAAGCATATGCATGCGGTGCGGTTGCGTCGCGGCGCACGTCTTGACTGCCTCCTTTACCTGAGAGCCATCAGCGTGATTACGTGACGTTGTCTACGCCAAGCTGCTACCAATGGGTAATCATACCTGTGAGGATAGGATTATCCTTCGTTCCAGGGATGCACCCATGCCCTGGGGGTCAGGGTGAACGTGTTAATGATGTGTAAAATTATGTGATGTTGACTTTTTACCCTGGGTAATTTCATAGGTACATGCGGCTCCTGAGAATTATGAACGCGTAAGCAGGCAAAACCAGGTTAACGAACCAACTTTGTCGGCCAGCGTCTCCTAACATCGCGTTGTCTATAAGGTAATCAATCATGCTAACCATCGTTGGTGTACATATGTGGTAGTTAGTGTTCCATGAATCCTTGATGCTCCTAGTCCTTGATGCTTATCTGAGGTTACCCAAGGTAAACGTGTTGACTCTCGTTTTAACGGTGGGTTGGCTCAGGAGGTGTCCACACATCTATCTTGGGTAATCTAGATGAAGCATGCAGGGCTTGGATACATAACTGAGGTTACGGTGGGTAAACGTGTTGACACTCGTTTTAACGAACCAATGGGTTGGTTTAGGAGGTGTCCACACATTTACCCTGGGTAATCTCAACGATGAGTGCGGCCCCTCGAGTTTCCTGTTATACGCAGTAGTACGTGCTCGCTGAACTGGATAAACAGAAGAAACAGAATAGGGCAATAATTTGCACTGGATGCGTGCATCACGCATGCGATGCGCCTCGGATGTGCTAGATGTACGCAAAGAACGTGCAGCGAGGAAAGCTTGTGTACGAGATTTCGTGGATATCTGCTGCTACTTATTCCTCATATTCTCAGTCGCATAAGCGTGGCTCTTGTGGGGGTACTGCGCTACCACCGCTAATGACTACGACGCCGCAAACATTTTGTCTCACGTACATCTGGGCCGTGTCAGAGTTGTGTTCGGGCTCATGGAGTCGCACCCATCTGGTTGTTCTATGGATACACAGATGCTGGCGAGTTCCTGGGATTGTGTGCCCTGAAATGGGCATTGATGAGCACATGGCCTAGTTAGGAGTAGGAAGCGTGCTTGGTACCATTTGCATTAATACCGCCGATATCCTTGAGAATTTGGCAATTACACTTACGAGTGCTGACTACTCAGTCATAAAAGTTTGTCGTATATGTTATGACAATGGTAAATGGAAGCGAAGACGTACAGTGAACTCCAAACGGTCGTAGACAAGGGACAGGACCGCGCGCGGCCCACTCTGGTTGTCTGCTGCGCCTCCCGAGGCAGCGGGAAATCACGATGTATCGTTCCCCGTGTCTCTACCTAGCAGGCCCGCTGCCTCGGTGCAGCAGACAACCAGAGTGGCCGCGCGAGGTCCCGCCCCTTGACCGTTTGGAGTTCACTGTTCACCACCGTTAGTCACCACCTCACCACCAGTCACCACCCAATAGTCCTCGCAACGAGCTTTCACATCCGCGCCGTATCCGCACACGTCCACACTTCGCATCTCGCCTGACCAATTGGTGTATTACGCCACTGCTTTACCCGGTCCTCAACCGGGTTCAACGACAGTTCATCGGGCCAGCAGCTAGCCTCCTCACCGCATCCGAAGCATAAATGTGCTGCTCCAAGCACTCCTAATGCAGCACTTCTTCACCTTCGCAGGAGTGTCTCCCTTCCATTTTTGTGGGTATGGCTTAGCAGGCCCTGCTACGTTTTCTTTACCCAGTTATCAGAGTAGGTGCTGTTCATCAATAGAATAGGTGCAAGTTGGAACAGGAAGTCCGAGGAGAAGCATGATAAAGCTCAGGCACCCTTGCTGACAGAGCTGTGGTGGGGCAGGTTACGAACTCTTGTTTTCGGGGTACAACTCCTTGGAAATTGTATTCACCCCATCAACCCTTCGGTGGCAAATGGTCTCCCCCACATGGTCCTAGACAGTTCATTCTGACTTTCACCACCGCGACAGTCATCCATGGTTACGCTAGAACCGGCGTCTTCGCAGCGTGTCGCCGCGTCACGCGAGCACTGCCGGAACCATGCCACGGATGCCGCGGCGAATCCGCAGCGACGTAGTCGGCCTATGTTTAACCGTGAGCGACTGTTGAGGTGGCATGAGTTTGAATGCCTTCTTGGCTGGCGCCGACCAGCGACGTTGTCCAGCGAGCAGAGGCATTGAACGGTGATGGGGGTGGCTTGCCATCCGACGGCAACTTCCGTCGCCCATCACCCTGGGTGCACGAGATGCACTCCCCGTCAGCGGCCGCCGTGTGCCGCCGGTCTTCTCGCTCTCTGCGTCTCAGAACACTGACAAGTTCCGTACTGCCTTCACGCTCGCTTCGCTGTCCCACATGTTCAGATCATTAACTTAACCCCATCTAGCCATGCCTGGATAGTGTCTAGATACTGATTTACCGGCACACTCTATTCCCAACTTCCGTTGCTTTCTACTGACTTAACTCAGATGCTGTCGTACTACAGTGGAACGTCAATCTGATATTAGTTTTGGTAGCTCAGCCTTCAAAGATCAGCGATTCACGCGCGGCAAAATTCGCCGAGCTTTCGGCGGCAACAACTTACCCCGTCCCTCACTTGCCACCTGATGACAACTCACTCGGTGGCTAAACTCTGGGTGGTGCTTATGAGTGAACCCCTTCCCCCCCCTCGGCGAGCTGTAAGTCAGTGGAATGCGATCCTAGTGTGCGTACGCTTTTAGAGGGGACCAGCTATATTCGAACAGTATGTATGTGTGCTACGGTAGCGCTGCTACGATGTAGAAACAGTGCCTAAGGTATGATCATCGTGGTGTTCCGTATCCGGACGTTAACTGTCATCGCCAGCGCTCTTTTAGCGCCATGGCGGTGATGTTCCCAGTAAAAATTAAGGGAAATATATACTGTCGATCCCAGAAATTGGCCATTTTGGTGTCCGCCACGCCAGTTAACCCTATTGATTTGGCATGCTACGAGTGGTCTAGCCTAATGTGTCATGTTGTGTATAGAATACTGTACAGCGTAGGGTATGGAAGGCGCACCATTCACAAGAATTCGTGACGATACGCGCATATACCCTCAGCGGAAAACTCCTCCGTGCTGTGGATGAAAAGGAAACAGCACCTTCATTTCTCGTCTTCGAACGTGTTTCAGGCTGTTTCATCACTGCCTATGAGTTCATTGTCCCCGAAAACCTTGAAATTCAGCGAAATCTCCAACACAAAAATTTCCGTGGGTGCTGCCTTTNCTGACGGCGGGAGCATGTCGCATTTGTGGTGGCTCCCGGGTTCGATGCCTGCCCGAGGAAATCTTTTTGCAAAATGTTCGCTTTGATGAAAAAATCTCGTATCCGGGCGAACTCGTGAATATTTCGAGCAGTCACGGACCTCTAACGCTAAAATCGACACAATTTTGAAAAGAAAAGTTTGTACAAGACCGAAATATTCACGAGTTCGCCCAAAGAAGAGCTTCCCACATCAGAGTGAACGGTTTGCAAAACGATTCCCTTGGACAGGAATCGAACCCGGGAGCCACCACAAATGCGACATGCTCCCGCCGTCAAGGCCTTACGAGAAGCTCTGTCACACCCAGTAGAGCTGGAAAACTGAACCTCTCAGAAACTCCTGGTTTTGGCACAGGATGTCACCCTCCACGAAGTCTTTCAGAGTATATAGGCACCCATTGTTCGAACACCATCCTAGGGCCGGTACAGGAGGTTGCAGAAATGTGGCTAAATTTTCGGCAAAATTAGCACAGTCCTCCTCGCCGAATGAAGAGAGCTAGAATCACGTCTACTGCATTTTCAGAAGTACACATAGTGCTCGCTCTAAGTTTTTGATAAGAGATGTGTAGCTTTTCTCACAAGCGACCTGTAGCTCCCTCAACATCGAGGCTCCCACAGGGCACAACAAAAGTCCGTATTTTGGGTGCACGTAACATCGGGAAAAGTAGACTTGCAGCACCAGCACTTCAGAAAAATAAATTAGACAAAGAGTACTATTCCGCCAGTTATTCTTCCTTGCTCAAGCTCGCTAGATCTGCTACAACAGTATGGTATAACAGCAACTGCGTAAAAAATCGAAAGTCCACGGAACAGTGTGGAGTTTGCCCAGTTCGGCTCCCAGATGCTTGATTTTCGGAGCATTTGTCTCGATTTGGTGGGAACAATCGAATTTGAGCTTGAGTTCCAGTTCATTGCGCCTGTTTCCGCTGCTGCTGATCCGATCCACTACGCGCTGCCGATCGATATATCGATTACTTGGAGGAAACCGGTAAACGGAAAGTTTACCTCAACAATCAGTAGGCCATCGAAAAGATCTCCTCGAGACGAATCGAACGGTGACCAAATCGCTTTGATTGGGGCAGTCCTAGGAAAGTTATAGCAAAGCGACGGTGAGCGACGGTGACTCCGCGGAGCGACCGTCGGTTTTCGACATCCCGTGAGCAGTATTGTATCTGCTGCTGAGAAGTTCATTTCGATAGACATTCTCAAATTCTCGCCGCTTCCTCCTTGTTTGCGGTCAAGAAACTCGTCCATGTTAAGATCACATTTTGCCTCAAAAGTAGGGGTTTTTGACCGCTTTTCCGGATTTCAAGTACATCATTGGAATCAGCGCGCTGAGGAGAATTGGATTCCGTTGACATCTCGATACTCAAAACGACCTGACACACTGCCTTTAAATTCTCCACACAATACAGTCTAGGAAAAGCCGAAGTTCAAGCATGTCCGGATAATGCCTTTTGAGAAATGGTTCTCACAAAATTGGCATGAATTTGCCACAAAATTAGGGTTTAACCAACAGTATCGCTCGCTGCTTGGAAAACTAAGCCTTGCGCAGTTGTCAGACGGGTTACCAATGTCATTGAGAATTAGGTGGTAGTAAGATCACAGAAGTGCAACTGAAAATGGCTGAGAAATGCTTCAAAACGTGAAAACAGGAATATATGTCTTATTTGAAAGAATTGAATGTTGCGCAGTTGTCAGCTGAATCTGGAATGAAATTCTGAGCAGAATGATATGAAATAGTAGATACTTTCGTTCACTCCTGACGGTAAACCTAGGTTGAGACAGATGCCCCGTCTATCTCATCCTCGCGTCTGGCGCCCTCCAATGTCGCGTGCTCTCTCGCTAACCCCCCTGAGCTACACGGGGCATTTTTCTCAGGCGGGCTTTTTCAGCCCAGCATGAAAGGAAGTGCGAAGTGTTATATACCATTCTACTCACACGGGCTCGGCGGCTGACAACTGTGCAACATGGTTTTTCGAATTGAAAGAGATATTCACTGAAAAAGCGTTTTCAGAAATGACCCGTTTTTCAGGCGAATTTGAGACGAACTCATTTCCTGTGGTGACCACTGTATTCACAGTGACATCAGCAATTGGACAGACAACTGCGCAAGCCACTGTGCCTCATGATTGGCGAGAAATTTTAAAGGACGCAAATCCCCCGTCTAAATTTAAAAAAATTAGATTCCTCCCTGGTTTTTCCATGAAATTTGCCGATCTTGGTGTCATCTTGTAGGGAATTCCATGACGAAGATCGCTGACAACTGCGCAACATACAGTTCTGTGAACCTACCGAAATATTTAGCAAAAATCGAGCTGGGACATTTTCTACGCTAAGCTGAGCGCTGGTCCCGGCACGAAAGCAGGAAGCCGGCGCAAATCTCAGCTCCGGCGTTCCAGCTCCAAAGGAACGATCTTTTATTCGTTTTCTGAGCAATATTCAAACAGTTTCGGTTGAATCCATATTTGAAACAACTTTCACTGTCTAGTATATGTGATTGTTCATTTGGTGAACCCTTCGTCAGCACTATCGGAGCTATGGTTGAGGAACAACCTTCGCTTTTCGGCCCAGACAACCTTCACTTTTCTGACCCCTGTCTCACCCCTATCGCACGTATGCTGTGAAGTGTGCTAGTGAAGCGATCATCGCAAAGCATCATTTTCGCTACCAATCCCTTGATTTCACCAGCTCTGATCTAATGCGGAGAGCTCGAAGGCAGCACTCATGGAAATTTTTGTGTTGGAGATTAAATTTCAAGGTTTTCAGGGACGGTGAACTCATAGGCAGTGATGAAACAGTGTGAAACACGCCAGAAGACGAGAAATGAAGGCGCTGTTTTCCATGCGTCCACAGCGCGGACGAGTTTTCCGCTGAGGGTATACGCGCGTATCGTCACGAATTCTTGTGGATGGTGTGCATTCCATACCTTACAGTGTACACTATTCCAAATACTACATGATAAATTGGGCCAGACCACTCGTAGCATGCCAAGTCAATAGCGTTAACTGGCGTGACGGACATCAGAATGGCTACGTTCGCATTTGCGTCTATGGCATATCGCGGCAAATAGGCGGTTTTTTTTCTATGTTACCGACCACACGGAGAACTACGCACCTCGAAAGTGAGTTTAAGACTACAGTATTAACAACGATACAAGTCGTACTCGTGGATAAATCTACAGCGAGATGTGTTAGTAATAAAAAAACGCTCAATGAAAATAAGGAACGATAATAGGACAGTATCGTTAAAGAAATGACGAAAAATATGGCGGACGACATCTCAAACAGCGAATTTCTTCCAGTATCGCGATAGTTTTGTGGTTGAGCTCCTGCTCGACATACAAGGAATTAACTGTGCTAATGGGGCTTTTAAGCAGCTGCACCCTCTTGACGTTTTCGCAGAATACCTGTCCGAATCTAGGTAATGTGCCAGTGACATTCACTCAGATTAGCAGTTAATGTGCCACTATGCTTATTTTGCTTACTTTATGCTAGTACCAGAACTGAAATTATTAACAGGAGCGAGAATTGTTCAACGCTTTTCAGTAGATGAACATTTTAGGGATCGGAGTCGACCTTGGTAGCTATTGCAGCATGAAATCTCGGCCCTAAGCCCTAAAATGGACGGGCTCCCGGCGTCATACAGTGCTACTCACGCCATATAGGTGCTAGTATGTTATGATTTAGTTGCGAAATATTAGCTCCGCTTAGGTTATAGTGACCATAGAACATTTCCGGAGAAATGTCGAATATTTTTTAAAAGTGTGCACATAGATGGAATACCCTGAGTATCGTGCTCCACCTACTATCACTTTTTTGCCGAGGTAAGGAGGGGGACCATCACTTTTGGGGGGTGGGG
>JARK01001397.1:403211-417685 GCA_000688135.1 Ancylostoma ceylanicum | reverse complement strand
AAAGCTGATAAATCCCAAAAAAGTTCTAGAATACCCGATGTTTGGGCTCTTTGGCAGGTAGAAGCAGTAATCGATCATAGGTGTGTTGTACATGGTTCGATAGAGGGAACCTCCTCCTAATACCAGACAACCGCGCATTTGAGAAAAAATGAATATCTCGCGCGTGGCAGGCCGCGACGCAGACCCAACCCTGCCGTGCACCTAATTTTCCTCATTTTCCCACGCCAACAGTGGGCTACTCAGGGAACCAGTGCCAAATATTCACATATTTTCAAACTCAGCAATTGCATCTGATTACCAAACATGTCGCAGCACGGAGGAGCACATCGGAATTTTCCTGAAAATTCCTCCCAAGTGTAGGAGATAACGAAAAATTGTGGACTACATTTCTGTGCTTATTTTCCTGACGCCATACCAGTTTTGCATATTTTGACACAGCTCTTTGTCTCCTCTAACTTACCATAGGTGAGCTTTGATCTTTGATACCCCCCCCCCCNCACGGATAACCATCACTTTGGAAGACCCATTTGCAAGACTATTCCACCTATGAGTGTGCAACTGGTACATTGTTAAAAGCAACTTCCTTGGAAAATTTCGACCTTGGTATGTCGAGGTAATCTAAGGTGTTTGAATGCGCTGAGCACCACTTAATTTCTGGAATTCGCCGAAACAGAGAAGCCGTTTTTTTCCTCAGGCGTCATATGCACTGCATCGATGCAGATTGGTTTGAGATGCGCTATCCCTGGTAAGGTGACATGTAAAGAAAAGCATCAATGGTGCCTTTTTCGCCTCCTCTTTTCTTGCCCAAGCACATATTCACATTGCGTTGTATATTTCGGAGAATGACAAAACAATCATCAGAGGAAGTGCTGTAACAAAGAGACAAGCTACAGTACCCTAATTAACTTCGTCAAAATGGACGTTCGGAATGAAGAATTGTGTTCATTTCGTCACAGGGATGTGACCAACTGCAACGAAGTGATCTACGACCATACAAGGTGTTGAAAACCACAGTAGACCGAGTACCATTAAAAAATCATCTACGAACCCTTGATCCACTCGAGTTTCGGAAAGAAGTTTTCATTCTGCCCAATTTTATCGTGCATCACGCGCAACAAAGTGCGATGCGCTTCGCTTCGAATTTCGCTGAATATCAGTTCACCCAACTTTTATCGATCAGGTTGTGATCAGGTTCTTCTTTGAAAATCAATTATTTGACAATGCCTTGCAACTAGCATGAATATCCCATGACTAGCTTGTTGGATAATGCTAGAAGCTTGAACGAGAGTGTTCCATAACACGTTCATTAGGACAGAAATATTACGTGCATTAGTATCTGGAGAACTTTATAGAACTTCTTGTCTGGAACATACATACAAGAAAGCGCTCTTGGCATACAGATCCCGCTGTTGAAAGTTCGTTTTTGCTAGTACTAATCTGTGGCGTATTTTTATTACATTATCTTTAATTTTATAGTACATTATTCAAATCCGTATTAGAACTTCAAAGTGGCTTCTCGCAGGAAGGTATGCTTATTGTTCCTCGCCGTGTAACAGAGAATCAACTACTTCCCGATTCACGGACTTTTCAGGATGCGTAATCATCGTCCCTGTCAGATGCTTTTCAACTCGCTCTCGTTGGCGTCTCTTTGCAAAGCGATCACAAACTGGAAACATGTTCTGAAGAATCAGTATGTCACAGCCTAGTTGGAAACACTCACGTGCGTAGATCAACAAAAGCGGGATGCAAGACAGAACGCCGAGTGCACCTGTTTGTGAGACGATATTGTTGTAGTAGGAATAGATGTCCTTCGTCACGAACGTTTCACAGAATTGACCTGAAGCATGCCTCTAATCAATTAGATGAAAACATCTTGGTCTCGTTTTGGTTTTCTTTTCTGTCTTCTGACGTGTCGAACTTAAGCTGTCAAAACATAATCAATATTAACATCACCGCATGAGGTTTCCCCCATTGATAGACCTTCCTCAACATGCTTCCTGCTGTGAGAAGAATCTATCAAATCTATCAAATCTCAGTAAAGCTTTCTAATAACAGCGCGTTAATCTTCTGAATGTTGAGTTCACGAAACCTTTTGCGAATTAATATCTATAGAATACCTCTGTAATAATTACTTTGAAGGAAATCTCACTGCAGCTAGTTTGTATAAAAAGAGAATAGGATTGAAGAAAGGTGTTCAGCTGTTCATCTTCCGCATACAGGATTATCAGGGGAGCTGTCGATATACATATAATATTTTCCGGAATAGAACCACGAACCTTTTAGTCCTCTCAATGGCGGTGATTTTGGAAATCCACCACCAACCCAGGTGAAATTAGCATGTCAGAAAAGCTCTCGCTGACCATTCTCATATAACGATCTCTAAAGCCTGGGCCACATGTTCAAATTTCCTACATCAATTCGATATCAGACCGTCTTATTATGTGTAGAAGCAGCCCTAGCAAGCTCAAATTATTTGATGCTGAGTTCATTATATGTGTAAAAAAGTAAGAGTGGTGTTAGTGTGCGATGCCACACTTCTTTTGTCTGAGGAGATGGGTACAAGCGTAATCCTTCGAGGTCTCTTGCATATTCACATCTACACGGCAGTTATTAATAGAAGCGAATTCTCCCATTGAGTTCAACCCTCTCCGTTCGTGAGGTACCCCCTCACTCGAACCCATTCGATTTGGAAAAGTGAAATTTTCGTCTTTACCTACTAAATCGATGAAAGCTCTAGGTTCGTCGTAGTGTTTCATCCAGTCTTTGAAGAGCTGCGGTGCATCGAGCGGTTTGATAGGGGAACAAGTTTTGACGATGGATGTTCAGGATTCGTCATTTTTACGAACAAACAAAAAGTAGGCCGTCTTTCCTATGCCTATGCTGATTTGAGTACGGATTAGTCGAAAATGATATTTTCGTACAAGAAGAAGCAAAATCTAAACGACTGGGGTAAAGTAAGCAGTTGCCGGAGGTGGTTTCGAAACTCTTTTATTCGGAAATAAGCTTTGGAATGAGCAGTTCAGTGTCATCCGTTGGAGGGTGTAAGTGTGACAAGCTGCAGCTGATTCTCGATTTCTGATGCATGCTGCAGAGAAATACCAGCACACATTCACCCTTCAAGTTTCGCCATTTTTAGGTGGTGCAAGGTTCCGAAGCCACACTTTCCTGCTCGATAATGTGACTTGCCCGGCGGTTCCTCCCTACCAAAAGCTTGATTAAGTAATGCGAGATTCGCCTGCTTGACTAGCCGGCCTTCAGGTGTTAATGAGACTAAGAACATGTCGGGAATATTCGTGCAACGTGGTCCACGACTGAGAGTGCGGCAAAAGTCTTTGAACAAGAATAAATCCTCTCTAAGAACCCAGGGAAGAAGAACTTGGAAATACCAGTGGTTATTTTCTTTTTATGACCTAGTTGTGAGCATAAAAATTATTTTTGATTCTGAGGTTCCCTCCTCGGAATGCCTAGATGGGAAATAGGCTCTGGCGCGCAGGTAGTGGAGGTACTTTTCCGCGGCTCCTAAATCGTATAATCTTCACAAAAAGCAATGAAGCTCTTACCCGAGTAAGGCTTCTCACATTTGCAGCTTGTGAGATCGTAGTTCGGAGCCCCATGGCCGTTGCAATCGATGGCGTCGCAGTCAGGCCCTATCCAACCTTCTGCGCACTCAATGCAGCTAAAGATTCAATTTAAGACTACACTGACGCTTACAAAAATGTGCCACTCACGATCCATTCGTGTGTCGCTCATAACCGTCGCAGTTCATTCGCCTGTGGCACATTGCACCAGTCCAGCCGTCCTTGCAGAAGCATCGCTCGCCGTCCAATTCTCCATTGACACACGACTTGTTTTTGATCAAAACAGCTAACGAAGAGCCGATGAGCAGAAATACCAAGTAATACCGTCGCATCTGTAACTTCGTCAACGCACTCAGATTAGAAGTTACATAACTGATTGAGCCCAACTTATTTTACATCTCGCCCTTTGGTGTAGCAGTTTATACGCCACGCAAAGATGACACACAGTAGTAAACACGAGGGCAATTTACGACACTTTTCAACGCGAAAAAGAACCTACGTAACAACATTTGACTCAGCAACCTACTAGTTCTTTTTTCTAAAAACCTGGACGTATCGCTCCTGTGATATCTTCTACTGGTAATCCAAACAGACTTTCAGATGGAAAGTTTCGTGACCTGTTGTTTCGACTGAATCGTCTTCTTCAGAGAACTGATAGTGCCTTGTGGCTTGGCTCGTGGCTCATTATCTGTAGTCGATACCAGTAAACCAACACTGCCACTTCAACACCACACCTACTATGCAACTTCAAACTACTCCTTGACGAAGAATGATTAAACTCTTTATCTACCGTCCCCAGTTGACTGTTGTAATGGACGACTGAGTATCACTTATCTGTCCTCATTTTATCTGCAGCCTACACCTTGCATAATGAAATGAAGGCAAGATTCACTTTTCGTAGATCGTAGATAAACACACCCCCTAATGTTCATTATTGAGTTGTTTGCCTCAATCCAAAAAAAATCCTCCGATGCTTTTGCTTGGTAAATGTTCTTTTATACTTAGCCAAGTGCTATTTCATAGCTATATTGCCAAGGGAAATGTACGAACCTGAGCTGCCAACTCGAAACGAAACATGCGTGGTTGGAAGGCTTGTTCCACTTCACGTTACAGTCTTTATCGTAGTTTTGCTAAATGGTCAAAACGCAAGCTGAAAATATCTATGCTGGTGATTTTCATGTACTGTGAGCAGTATTGTAGAGATGGTGTATGGAATGATGCTGTCCAAACTTTGCATTCAGTAGATAATATTACATATGCCGAATGAGTGTGAGGTTAGCATTTCCAGAGGCAGTACGTCACCTTAGAAACTATTCTCGAGATTTGATGCCACAATGGAATGCCTTCAGACAATTAGGAACCCTGTGCTCTAAAGGAATGCTTCCCCAAAGCGGCCGAGAATTTCGAAATTCTTGGCCGACTGTGGAAAATAGCCCGTACCCCTACCACCAATCAGCTGTTGTTACTGTGATTCCTTTGACATGGTAGGACTCTCGGTCGGGCCCCGTCGGAAGGATTGCTAGCGATTTTGAGGCATTTCACATACATCAGTGGAATCGGCACGTCACGGTGCTGGTCCAAAAGCTGTTAACATCTTAGAGTTGAAACAAGGTGACATACTTCTTTTAGGTAGCTGACTCACACTTGCTGTCATAATACATGATAGGCTTCCTGATAGTTCGCCTAGACGACTGATTATTGGTTGTACGCTTACTGGAAGCATTGAGCTCATTTCACGGTAGGAGATTATATGGGTTTTCGTAAGGTCGTAAAAGACCGGGCGTCTTAGCTTTGTATACTGATGAATTAGTTGTCATGCCCTACCAGTTTCCAAACTGTTACCCAGATATGGATTAAACTTCTACACTTAACTTGGATTTTTGTCAGGCAATCAACAGTGGTGTCAGTGAAATTTACTAATGTTACAATTTGGTGTTGCTGCAAGCTTTGCAGCTCTAGCACAAGCTTGCCACGTTTATCGTTTCCAGGAAAGGAACTGATCCATTCAATACACGTAGGCACACGCATTTCTCTAGTACCTTGCCACTATTTTGCGCCATGTTCGTGTGACAGACCTGTCTGAGCATAAAAGCATACTGAAAAGGCTATGTCCACTTTTGGACTTCTGAATACGACGATTCAGTCACAACTCACTCCAAGAATAGACTTTTTCGCCTAAAATTCTGGTTGGCCTAGTAGTAGAACATGTCATCAAAGCAACAACACTTCTTTTGAACAATGATGACGAGCTTGAGAGGAAACTTTCTGGACTATATATAAACCAGCAGTTTTGCCCCTCGTTTCCCGGTAATTATAAGATTAGACACTATTTAATTGTCTTTAAGATGTGCAGCATAAGTTGTTTGAAGGACGAACGGGGAAGTGATGAATGGAAAAGGGTAACAGTGCAAAAATGCTAACATCAAGAACCGAGAAATACTTTTCTAGAAAGAGAATGAATGGGTTATTTGGAGCAACATGGATTGGCAAAGGTTTTCCAAAAGGATGGTCATCCTATATTGTACTTGGAATAATATAGGCAAAATCGGCATAGTAGTAAACTTTAGTGTTTACTAATACAGGCGACGTACGAAGTTGAAGGTTGTAAATACGTAATGAATCCTGCTGGCATGATACGCTACCGCTATCGACACAGTTGTAAGGCTGTTTACCACATATAATGTGAAGGAATGTTACGAGGCCCACAAAAGCAGTAAATTTCTGTGAGAATTCATAAGATTTGAAAAAGCAGCGATCTAAAATGGCTGCTTTTCACTGCATAAGACTGGCTCTCAAAATTCAACTAACTATAATAGATCCGAGGAAAAAGTAGACAAAATGTAAGTTGTACCAAGAAAACCTAGGAGGGAAACTTGAATGCATCTCGAAGCCGGTCACAACGTCTGTATTCCGTAGCAATACAACCGAAACAGAAACTTCGACAAGTATTATATGAGACCGGGTGAACGAAGTGGATTAAAGCAGAAAACATACAAATAATGCAGAATAAGGTGCGAGTTCCTTACTTGGCCCAATTCGAGAGTTCTTTCAATTCCAATGACAGGCCCCTAGACCTCAGGTGATCCTTTGTGGTGTATCCGAGCGGAGGAGCACCTGCGTTCTTTTTTGAGTGAGCACTCCGAAGCTGTTGAACACTCGAGCACACCTCTGCTACAATAGCGGACGCAGAAAGTGGGCGAGAGGGGGGGGGGCGTGGGAAAAATTTGGGACTCCACCGTTTTGCGGACCCGGGCGGGAAATAAAATTAATAAAAATTAAATTAAAGATCAACCATAACAGTAAACACTCAATAAAAATTATTTAAAAAATACTAATAAAAATAAACAAAAGAAAATAAACTAATAAAGGATAAAGGATAAAGTGGTCGGCGTTGATCAATCCCGTCACGAGGGATGCGCCACGCATTCGACTTCATCTGAGCATCGTAGAGGCGTTGAATGCGTATGTGCCCTGTACAGTGACTTGCGGGGGGCATCCGATGAATCAAATCAGTGGCTTCATCCTCCCAGACTCCTCTGGTACCAATTTATCGACCCCGGAGGGATGGATGGCTTGGTTGGCCATGGGCGCGAGATCGAACCATCGACCGTGTGCGTGCGCAGCGAGCCTCTTACCACTGCGCCACACGCGCCCAATTAATTAATTTTATGTACTGTACTTATAGGCACCCATGTTCTCAAACTTGGGTTTAATTACCCAAGTTTGAGAACATGGGTGCCTATAAGTACATGCAGGAGATATGGCGCAAAAAGCAGTCCGATGTGATGCGCTATATTCTCCGTATTCGTACATGGCAGTACAGACAGCTCTCCGCTGTTCACCGAGTTAGCCGTCCTACTCGACCGGAAAAGGCCCGTCGCATGGGATACCGTGCTAAGCAAGGATACGTTATCTATCGCGTACGTGTTCGCCGTGGTAACCGAATAAACTAATACAAGGTTTTTGTTTATATTGTAAAGTAATTTTAGAAATCTGCCGACCCATTCTCGGAAGGGGCGCTCCCCCAGCGTCCGCCACTGCTCTGCGAACAGAGACAGTTATGGGCTTCCATTGGTTGCATCTACCCTGGCGCTCTATTCCACGTAGAGTGTGGCATCCTGAGTTGCCATCGATAGCAACCCTGCCACCGTGCCCATTGGTAGGAAGAGCGTCGCGGCTGCCGTCGAAGTTAGCGATGGCGATGGCCAATTTCGACGACTGATCGTCGCTGATGTTGGCGACTGTGTGACAACGATGTCTATCGATTGTGGACATTCGCGATGGCGACGATCGGTAACCAATGTTGACTATCGATTATAGGGCGTTACAATGCACGTGGAGTACACCTGGAGAGGTAATCAACTTCAAAATTTAGGTTATGATTGATTGCTTCTACAGGTTCATATTGATAACCATGCATATGAATGTTGCTAGATGCGTATTTGTTGTGAGAGAACCAAGCAGCAACTTAGATCGTTGTGCCTGTCACAGCTCAAATTCAATTCCCCAGCTCAAGTTCGAAGATTTTTGGAGCCAATCTCCCACTGGTGCCTACACTTAGGTTCCAGCCCTGAGGACCCCATTGTAAAAAAAGCTCCGAGAGCATTTATGACGAACGAGGTGACAATTTTCACGCACGATTCTGCTGTTAAGTGTTTTCCCTTGTAAACACCAGTAAGAGAGGTCCTTCTCAGATTTCATTGGCAATTTTGTGTTGTATGTTCCTTCACTAAACAGCTCCTAGAGTTTGTTACTGTTTCTTTATCACGCAGAGCCTTCGCAGCACTTGAATTCAGCCATCACTTCTGAAATGATGGCATGCACCCCTGTGGTCTCTCGATCATTGACCAAACGAAGACCGTGCCCTTTCTGCGTGTTTTCACACTTTCCCCAAATTCTGGGTCTTCTCTCTGATCCAAAGTTTTCGTAGAAATTCCAGGATTGATTTTTATAATTATACTAACTTAAAAGCAATGTCACTACCCTGTCTATGGTAACCACTCAGATTATTAAGGCTTAATAATCTCTCACACCGAACTTTGCGAAAGCCACGCGGTCGCCAATGGATTGTATGCGCATCATCAACCAGATTTGAAGAGAATCTGCTACAAATGGTTGACATA
Source organism: Ancylostoma ceylanicum (assembly GCA_000688135.1). Taxonomy (NCBI): domain Eukaryota; kingdom Metazoa; phylum Nematoda; class Chromadorea; order Rhabditida; family Ancylostomatidae; genus Ancylostoma; species Ancylostoma ceylanicum. Next base: position 408,984 of record JARK01001397.1, on the reverse strand, counting down.
GCCCTATAAAGGCCTTCCACTGGTCCCTAATAACCTTATAGAATAGACGGAAAGAAAATATATGGTTTTGGCCGGCACCGTTCTTCTTGGCTAACATTATTTCCCAGCATGTCCAGAGGTTCCAGCCGTGTATCTTTCTGCTTTTGTATGCATAGATATTTTATCACTATGAACAAAAACAATATATTAGTATAACGATCACACTTTTTGCTCGGCTCATGTGTGAAGGCTTCATCTCGTGATTTCACACTAGTGACAAATGGATGGAACAACGATGTGACACACTCAAACTAGTAGATGCTGGCTCCCATCCCATTACGTCGTTCTGATTACGAGAAAAACTGTCTTGCACTCATCTTTCTATCCTCATCCGGTTGTCTTCGCATTTCTGCCTCTATCAGGGCTAGAATTCATGGATGCATAACCGAGCGAAACCAGGTCAGCAAACTAATTTCTAAGTACTGCGTCTCCTAACATCACATACGTATTCTATAAGATCATGCTAACTTAAGTAACCTCGCGTATTTGACGCTCCATGAATCCCTGTCCAGGATGTTAGGACCCCACCTGGTCAGTTTTATACGTAGCTAACATAACCGCAGCAACACATTTGGCTCACCGATGTTCGCCTACTTGTTGGTTTCCGATCATTTATTCATTTATCTACATAAATGCAATGTGGACAAACTCAAAGTGCTGGCTCAAAAGGCTTCTTATGATTGGCTTCAGTATCAGTAGTATTTCTTTGCGTTGTTCCTACGAAGGGGAGGGTAGCATGAACTGGCAGATCGCCTACCCACATTTTCCCATGAGAATTCAGCCGCAATATTTTTACTATGTTTGGACGTTCCAAGCTAAGTAACCTCAGTCGCCTAAGTCAAATTCGAATTTAATAAATTCTCACTCCACACGCTGAATACCTATTAAACTTCTTGTTTCAGAACAGAACACCTTTCTTTGTTTCCTGGAGGGCCGGCCCTTGTTGAAGATAGTGAAAACTGCAGTGATTTCGATCTTTTTTGACTACTGGTGATGATTATATTCCATTGCTATTACTCAAATTGATCATCGGTGTGTGATTGCTGATTTCTCTCAAGTGTTGTGCTTTCTTCTTTTGAGCCATCACTCTCTGCTAATTACAATGGCACATCACAAAGTGTTTCAAAAAAGGCGATGGTGCCCTTTCCCATGCATTACTTCTGATTTTTGCTCTAAAGCCTACCCTCTGCTTTCCTTAAGAAACCATCCATTATGTACTTCCTTTCGAACTTTGGTATCATAAGTACCCAAGCTACTTGTAGAAATGTTGAAGAAAATTCGTGAGCTCAATTGCTTGATTGATCAGTATAAAAGAACACAATCCCTAGCACAGGATGGTTTTCCTAGAGCTTCTGCAGTGACCTTGTTTTCTAGCTTACTTTTCATAACTGAAACGTCTATCGAACACGCAGAATCTCATCAAAATGCCTCTCCATCCGTAGAGAATCTATTGAACGCCCTTGGTCAAGTAAAGCATTTGAATCTGGTTCTTGGACCTGAACATTAAGGAATCGGTGGCCAACTACTGGGGTATTTTCAGATGTTAATGGCCGGTTTCTCTCAGTTCGATCAGAGAATAGAAATAGCCATTCTAAAAGGCATCTTCAAGTGACCAGCGGTGCACCTCATTAGGTAACGTTAGATGACGTGGAAGAGCTATAAAAGTAAGTAGGAAGAAGTTTCACGTTTGCATTTTCCTCCTTGAGAAGAGATTTAAACATATGCGTGCTTATTTGTTACAATTCATAAGAGACCACTGCTGCAGAATAAGATAATGAGAATGAAACGCAGCTGGTGACAAGGCGGTAGAATATTTACTGGAGAACTTCTTTCCAGTCAATCAATCGCAAACAATCGAACAAATTGTACGGAGTAGGTGAACAATCACAACGGCGGAGATTTACAAGGTGAAATGGTGCGACCACCAAGCGCAAGCGCCGAGTTCCCAATTACGGAGGTGATCGACGAACGAAAGTGAAACCGATAGCGAACGTCGAGACAGTAAACGGAACTGCGCACCACTTAACTTACGTCGCTTACATGCGGTTCAATTGCGGTCCAGGCCGCTGAAACGCAAGTGCAGCGTTAAGTGGTGGAGCTGGAACTACTGCAGCATCATTTCTTGTCATTCCTCCCTATTAGAGTTTTTATGGGCTTCTCTATTGACTTCTCGCCTTTTTCGTCATTTGCAGCAAAACCCTTGAATATGGCCGTGAATGTTCGTTTATCCAAGCATTGATTCAGTTGAAGAAAGCACCAAGAATGTTGCAAACTCGGAGTTATGTAAAATGAAGCTATCCTGATAATCCTGATTTTTAGCCAAATATTTCAATGAGTATCATACAGCAAAAATCAGATCGTGAAATGGAAAACTATTTCGTGACTAAGTATACACCGAAAACTGTGAGTAACCTTTGCGATCGAGCTCGTTCAAATCAATGTCTCGCTGGGGGAAAATATAATACTCCAACTGTTTTAGTGAGACATAAGTTTGCCATCTACAGTAGTGGCCAAAAAGGTATCATCTTTTGGACTTCTGTTCATAATTTCTCTCCAAGTGAAGCTTGAGATTTCTAATTTTGAGAAAGAATGCATCAACTCACTGGTAACAAATTGAGCTACTAAGGCCCTTACTGCGCCTGCAAATTTTTGTAATAAAAATTCCCCCCCCCCCTTCCACCAGTGGGATTTTTACCAAAATTTTTCCAGTCGGCTGGGGCCGAATCCTGAAATTTCTGGAGCTCAGTTGACGTCACCTTCGGATTGGCCTTTTTCGACAGTTTTAGAAATTCTGGACAGCTCGTACGGTCCTGTTTTGAGCTGGATCTTGTTCTGCTTGATGCTCTAGCTCAAGCAAAAAGAGAACACTTGCACTGGGGCACGCAGGATGTTAAATCTTTCCACATATCCGAGCCGGACATTTGCTCACTAGTGGCGCACATCGCAGGCTTCAAGTTTTGCATTTTTATTTTGTGGAAGAATGGAACTTCGATAGTGTTTTTTTATCTGAAATGATACGTATAATTTTCTAGGAAGCGACATGGAAATATAGCTCCTATCAAGTCCTGAATCAGGCGGCAAGATAAGGCACGCAAAAATGCCCTGGTCTCCAGCATATATGGGAGGAATGAGACATCGTGCCCTATTGCTATGAAAGCGGGCAGAATAAGCGTAAAATCGGCCGGGTGGCTCAAACATTTACTCATAAGGTTATGCTTCCTATGCTAAAGGTCGAATCATGAGAATAGAGCTTGAAGGCTCACAGCTCTTTACAGGTGGTTGCTGGTGTTCATTTTAAAGGCAAGGTCCGGTCAAAACACATTTTGTCGGTTTCTTGCTTGAAACGATGAGTCTACGATGGCAGCAATCCTGAACAACAATGAAATTCTGATAAAGATCCGTTAAGTTACGGTAAAGGGCTGACATTCTGGCTGTGTGGTTGAATTGTACGTGCTTTCAGTGGACGACCACTAGACGTCGGGCCACGTGAGTGGGGTTGCAGCAGCACCGCACCACCTGTGATGCTGTGTTAATAATGCCGCAGTACCCGTGTTGTTGCATACTTAACTACAGCAACACCTCTTTGTCGCTGTGTGAAAGATGATGGGGCACTAGTACGAGCATTCTCTTTCTGCTCAAGCTAGAGCATTATGTAGAACAAGATCTACCTCAAAACAAGGCTGTAATTGAGATCCAGATTGGCTGAAACTGCCGGAGGAGCTCAATTCCATTCTGATGTCAACTGAGCTCCGTATACGTGAGGATTCTTCCTCAGCTTGCCGAAATCACGTTTGATATAAACCCATTCGTTGGGAAAACTTCGATTTTGGTGGAAATTCCACTACTGGAAGCCGCATAGCAGTTGAATGTGAGTTATGCAAAACAAAGGATTTTGACCTCTTTGAGTCAATTTTTTTTTCTTAAGAGAATTTCAGGCGCAGTGAGCATCACAGTATCTTATTAGCAATGAGTATTTGCTTTATCTCTCAAAATTAGAAAATTCAAGCTTCACCTAGAGAGAAGTTATGAACAAAAGTTCAAAAGGTGACATCTTTTTGGCCAGAACTGTATGTGCGGCTCAGACGAAGAAGTTTTGCCAGAAACTTTGACTTCTTTTTGCTCCCATCATAACTTTATCCAGAAGCATACTTAATCTGCCACGTAATAACACCCTTAGTAAGAATCGCGAACTATTTTGGGGCATGCCACTGCTCAGAGACTTTCGTGCATTGCGCAACCAAATAAGCACCGGTGCCAGTAATGAAACCGACATCCGCCGTTTTCGCGCCTCTTACCACTGCGCCACACGCGCCCCCGACCTAATGTAATGCACAAAAAAGTGGTCTGGAGTCTTGATGCGGAAGTATCACACATCTAGCAATTAGTTACCAATGCCAACTGAAGAACAGAATTGTAAGAAGATTCACACAAGCACAGGCGGAGGAAGGTTTTGGAAGCAGCAGAAGGAAGAGAAGTCTGAAGTGTCGAAGAGACCTCCGTGACTACAAAGTCCGGCTTAATGTAACTACTGCAATAAAGCGCAGGGTTACTGAATAAAGAGAGAGTAGTCACATGTTCCAGTCATGAAATGGGATCCACCACGGGAGGTTTTACGGAAACTTTTCCGCTCTACAGTTCCCCTACCCACACATTCTTCCTAGTGATGAAGCATCTCGGATCTTGCAGCAGAACACCATTCTGCGATCATAAGCATGAAAACGGACACACCTCCAAGACAGGACTGTATATCTGCAGATCTCCTGCGAGTTGGAGTGCATCAATTACAAAAAAATCATGCCGAATATACGTCACCGAGTCGAACTCGGACGCGTGAGCCACGCTACTTTCGATTCATTTCAAATCCAGAAAAGTATGAACCCCGAGACGAAGGGCCGCTTCGAGATGCTTTGACTCGGACCCGTGAGCCACGTTACTTTTAGTGCATTTCAAACCCAGTGTAGTATGAATCCCGAGTCGGAGCGCCGCAAGCGGATTTCCCCGTGAGCCACGTTTCACAAACATGTTTTTATTAGGATGATTTGTGAGAATCCCTTTTCAGTAGCGCAAATGGCTGCATTTGACCCGAACTTCCCCAAGACACTAGGGAATAAGTTGCTGTTTTGAACCGTTTTAGCACAACCAACAGCAAAGATTCGACACGTCATCCACTCGCTGGGCTATGTGGTGTTCTGCGTAATCACGCCGGCCTCCACCTCTCCTCCACGCCGTTACCTTCAGAAACCTGAGATTTTCTCCTGATCGTGGCGATTGTGCTGGAGTGCGGCGCGGTTTTAACAACGCTGTTTTGAAGACTGTTGTTGACCAACAGCAATGATTCCGGTTCCGTATGTGTTCCGTTGGGGAATCTTGTGCTGTATTGCGAAATCACACCGTATCCCGCCTCCACGCCGCTGCCTTCAAAATTTTCCTTTGATTCCGGCGATTGTGCTACAGTGCAGCGCGGTTAGACCAACACACATACATACATTTACCGCGTCCGCAAACTCACATGACAGGGGGGGGGTCCTGCGCTTCATTAGAGTATATCCTAAAATCCTATCCCAAAAAGGAAGAAATCTCAAAGTTATGAAGGGAATGGTACACGGTTCTTCCCTTCGGACATGCGATGTCTATTTGGCATACAGGTGAAAGCAGCCCTTTAACAGCCGAACAAAATGGCGCAAATCAGATGAGACAGAGATGTGGCTGCCAGTGGCGGACGCAGGGGGAAGGG
>JARK01001397.1:384914-400476 GCA_000688135.1 Ancylostoma ceylanicum | reverse complement strand
ACACACACACACACACACACACACACACACACACACACACACACACACACACGGAGTAAGCGCTTTATTATAAGTCATGATTGTATCTTTTGATATGAACGACTATATCCATACTACCCTATATCTGGTTGCCTAAATTTTGATTATGCTGGCCTCAACAATATTTCGGACTAGACGGTATACCCGGCTTCGCTCGGGAGTTCTCTATCCCCGGCTTTTCACACTGATGCCGATAGTTATCGATACTAATACATTCACTCGAACTGCCCATGAACATTTCGTTGACCATCATGTTGAGTATTCTCGGTAGCCCTTTCGTCACCCCCGCACGGAAACAAAATAACCGGTAAAAAAAATTAATCAAATTGGTGCAAAATGATTGTTATATTCGTGCTCAGTGTATTCGATAACCCCAGTAGACATGTCCTCACCGACCTGTGGGCAAAAATTGCGAAATATCAATAAAATCGATAAATCAATACTTGGCGCAAAACGGTTGTCATATTCGTGCTCAGCGTATTCGATAACCCCAGTAGACCTGTCCTCACCGACCCTTGGGCGAAAATTGCGAAAAATCAATAAAATCGATAAATCGATAATCAATCGATAACCTAAGGTAGCCTAAAACCTCCGCCGGCCCGAGTTGTTTATGTGTGCAAAGTTTGGTCCCGATTGGTTAGCTCTCCGCGATTTCTATTCGGAACACACACACACACACACACACACACACGCACACACACACACACACATACACACATACATACGGACATTCATTTTTATATATACAGATTATCTGTATTTAATAACTATGTGTTGTAGGACCTTGATTGCTATGTGTTTGAGGTGATCTAGAATGTTTGATCTACTATTGATTTTTGTGATCTACTCTGAAATGTTCTGGAACCTCACCTCTCGAAGTATATAAACCCCGCCGTTGTCACTGTATTCATTCGCCTTATTCATGCTCGCCTGTGGTGTATTCCGGTTCTTCTAATGAACCGTTCGACTACTACGACCACCGGACAACCACAACACTATGATTCTGTGGACGATCTATAACAGAGGTTTTTAGCGATCATTTATGAAGGTCTGTCCATATTTGGCTCGATGAAGTTACCTACACCACCATTATTTCGTCAACCAACTCAAATCAAATCTCATATGGAACAGAAGCAACTCCTCTTTCATAGTATGAAAAATCCACTATCTAATCTACTGCATAAGAAGTATAAGTATTTATTTATTTATTTATTTATTTATTTATTTATTTATTTATTTATTTATTTATTCAATACACTGCATTCACAGTGTGCCTTCATGACTTATAATAAAGCGCTTACTCTGTGTGTCTGTAAGTGTGTGTGTGTGAAACGAAATTCCCTGATTGGTCAGTGATGATGATTGCGAGGTCTGCTGTATGATAGAGACGGGTATGGTGAGGTTCAGAGACTGAACAGAAGCTCTAGAGTTTCTGGAAGGTGAGGATGTGTAGTGCTACGGGTACAGCAACGTGATAGGGGTGTACCGGCGCCAGAGGTAGGCAGGCGCTTGTAGACGGGTAGAACGATGTGTTCAGGGTGCGCCTGCACCCCAAAAATGGGGGAACGCCTAGGGACGGGTCCGCTGCTGTGATAAGGGTACGCCGGCGCTCAAAGTGGGGGGAGACGGGTCCACCGTTGTGATAAGGGTACGCCGGCGCTCAAAGTGGGGGGAGACGGGTCCGCCGCTGTGATAAGGGTGTGCCGGCGTCCTAAAGTGGATAAACGCCTGCGAACAGGTCGATAGGTGGAGAAGAGGTGCGCCGATGCAATGAAGCGAAAAATTACTCTTAATCAGGTTATCTTTGTACCAGTTGCCCTCTAGCACCATCTGTGCTCTGCAGTGAGAAAGTACTGAAGGCCCGGCCTAAGCGTTGACTATTATACCACCCATACCATACCATTCTGCCCACTCAACTCCCCTCCTGCGTGTTGTGCCTTCATTTATGTCTGTACGCACCGCACCCCCACTCTTTTATATGTTCAAGCTGATTGTTATCAATGGATCACTCACAACAAACAAAGAGTGATAAACCATTCCCCGTGGTCATTCCAGGTTGGATCGGTTACATGTAGCTACAATTAGCTAATTCACTTAAAAGAATGATGAAATTGCTCTAGCAGACGCAAGCGGTCCTCTTTGACCAGTCCATTTTTATGGGGAGGGCATTCAGAGGGAACGGAGCAAAAACTGGCATGATCACAATTCTACTAGAGCGGATGCGGAGTAAACTCATGCGAACGAAGCGAGCATAGGTAAAAGTCTGGAAGTCCGGCGTCAGCCGGACGGCCAGACTGGTAACATATAAAAAAACAGAACGGATTAGTAACACAACAATGGAAGGCGAAGAAAAAAGAAAATGTAAAAGAACGGAGTAGGTACAGTAGGCGTCAATGGCGGTGACCCATCTGCGGGCTCGAACGGAACGCGGCGCGACCGCGCCGCTCACGCTAGAATCGTCGCCGCAGTGGCTTGTCTGCGTTTTCTTGATAGTTGTTCATCATATTTGATGATAACTAATAGGAAAACTAACTGACTATCAAGAAAACCCCATAATTTGATGTCCCGGAGAGGATTATCGCTCGGGCGGTGCGGTCGCGCCGCGTTCTGTTCGAGGCCGCAGACGGGTCACCGCCATTGACGCCCACCTTCTGCGGTTGGTTACAATATATAGCCTAATATGTTGACCAGACATGATCAATTGCTTCACAATACNGAGAGGATTATCGCTCGGGCGGTGCGGTCGCGCCGCGTTCTGTTCGAGGCCGCAGACGGGTCACCGCCATTGACGCCCACCTTCTGCGGTTGGTTACAATATATAGCCTAATATGTTGACCAGACATGATCAAGCAGAGCTGCAGGACTGATCAGAACCGGTGCAAAAGAAAAGCAAGTATAAGTACTTGCTTGTTTTTCTGCAATATAGAAGAGAAATCGATGGGAAATTCGCCAAGTTTCTCTTCGATTGCCCATCGAGCTCGCAAAGACATATGAAGCACTAGGAGGTGGCAAATCCGGCTGAGGATAGAGCTGATCGTCCTCTATAGTTATACTATAGTAGAACCTTCGTTTCGCGGATTTTGTGGACTCCTGTTTTCAATCTTTATTGGCGAGCTCTCGGTGTTTAACACCTTCGTCAGGCCCACAATACATTGCAACATATCATCATCTAGTACTCATGATAACAACGATGTCAGTGAGCAATTAGGAACTAGACTGACCAGGCTAGGCTATGCAGATGACTGTAGTTCTCATTCTTCTACTGGCTCGCTTGCTGACCTGTTTGTCATCTGCATGGCCTAGCTTGGTCAGTCTATTTCCTCAGTGCTCACTGACATCATTGTTATCATGAGTACTAGATGATGATATGTTGCAATTATTGTAGGCCTGATGAAGGTGTTAAACACCGAGAGCTCGCCAATAAAGATTGAAAACAGGAGTCCACAAAATCCACGAAACGGAGAAACTTATACATAATGAGGCTCCCGGACGGCACCATCTTACCATATAATAGAACCACTTGTTGATTCCGAGTCAGGGAACCTCAGCGCGGGGTCTAAGCTACCCTACTTCTCTTAGATGCTAATGGGTCCTGTAGACAAATTCTTGCATGTGCAAATGATCGATTTCGCTTCCCACACCTCATTTTTGAATGTTTCCACCCTCTTAGCTTCACTCTTGATTCTGCAATGACTCTGATCAGTGCAAAAAACTTTTTGAAGGCGCCAGGAATCGAACCCGCACCGCAGTCAATTTCTTGCATATGCTGCCAATCAACCCTGCTTTGACACGTAATAAAGCGATGCTTCTCGGTAGCCATTGCTCGCTACAGTTCTTTTTTTTCAGGCCACCCGCTCGGTAAAGAGCAGGTGCCTGCTGTCTATAAGAGGTGCTCGTATTGAAGTGGGGGTCGGACGGGGGGATTGAGGGTGGGGGCGGGGTCGTAATGAGGGTCGGGTATATTTTTAGCTTCTTTTTCTTCTGCTGACTTTTGGATCTGCTTCCACATTCTAATCTTTTCTAACCTTTCATTTTGGTGCGTAATTGCTTCAGAGTCGTTGTGATGGAATTATCGCACGTCCGTCAACATCTAAAGATTATTTCTCATCGGAATTGATACGAGTGAGAAACATTCAGCGTATTCTCATGTAATACACTTGGAGAAGCGGTCCACCTTCGCATACACATGGCGGCCTGGCTTAGGGCATCGACTGGAGAAAGCCGACGTAGCAGTTCGTGAGGTATCGTCGAAAAAAATCCGGGGTGGCCGCGGACGCGGCTTACGAAGCTGGACAAGGTCGATTTGCTCGTGACACATAGAAGCCGACGGGTTCCAACGCTGTCAACGTCGATTCTGGTGCGAGCCTGAATGAAGTCTGGTATACCTTCTCCGACTCCTTCCGTTCTGCGTTCTCTCCTATGCGTGGATTTGGCATTGAGGGATTTTTCTTCCATGTATTGAGTACATAACTGCCTCAATTTATGGTCTTGTCCAATTAACTGTCCTATCAAAATTAAGCAAAATTCACTAGTTGTTAGTCGCGTAATACATAATTTCACGTTCAGGATGAGTACTCAAATCAATCATCTCAGTCACGACTACAACACATTTCAATTTATCCTTTTTTCATTTCCATCTTCATTCTAACACTTACTGTTTTATTTCTACTCAAAATCAGTCATAATACCGCAATTGCACTTAACAAGATGTTTCTTCCACAAGCGAGAAACCTACTCTTCATCGCCGTGTAACAGCGAAGCAACTGCTTCTCGGTTCACTGATTTCTTATGGCTAATCACCGCTCCCTCTAGGTGCTTTTCAACTCGCATTTGTTGTCGTCTCTTTGCATAGCGATCGCAAGCTAAAACAATCTCTTAGAAAATGCGGGACTACTCGTGGAACGCACTCACTTGCGTAGATTACCAGAAGAGGAATACACGTCAGAATGCCTAGAGCGCCTATCTGTGAGACGAAATTGTTGTTGTAGTAGGAATAAACGTCCTTCCTTAAGAATTTTTCACAGAATTTACCTGAAAAAAAAAGAGTTACAGGATGGTTACATCAATGTTAGAAGTTGTAATGGTTGATTTCTCAAAGGCACCACCATCGGAGCTCCTGAGTTAAAGTGTGTTACGTGCAGCGAATCACTGATGTTCAACACTTACAAAGGAAAAAAAGCTGAGAAAGAATAACAGGGGAGCGTATAGAGCCGTGAACTCCTACGAGTGGTTGTGCAGCACAGCCTTGATGCATGTACTTCACGTCCTCTGTTGAAACGGCAGGAGTGACGGCTGAGTCACGTAGGCTCCATTAGTGCGCTTATACTGTCTGCCTACATGACACCTCGCCCACCTTCCACCATTCTGCAGACAGACGACTACTTTTCGAACTTCTCTCATAGTTGCTACACTCAGACGATCCCTTACAAAATGTTTTCTTGGAACAGCGTGCAAAACCTCAGTCCAAACTTCTTCCAGAATCAGTACAAGGGGGTGAGGGGGGGGGGGTGAGGCGGCATAAGTTACTGTACATCGTTTTCTGGCTTATCTGCTCTGCAGTATTCCAATGTTTATTGGCAAGCTGGATCTCCCTTGATAGAGCTGGATTACCTCTATTTTCTAGTTACAAAACCTTGAATACTCGGGACCTCACCTCCCTATCTACCTACCTACCTACCTACCTACCTACCTACCTACCTACCTACCTACCTACCTACCTACCTACCTACCTACCTACACCTTGGATACTCGGAATATGACGGAGAAATTTCAGCGGAAACTATAAGCTCAGATTTTTGGCGCCACCAAAAGCACTGATTCAGCCCGCAATTCCTGAGCAAAACAGCCACAAAAGCAGTTTTTACCTACGGATTTCAGCGGGACAAATAATAATCCCATACTCTTGCAGCCGATTATGAGATGTATGTGTAAAATCCACTACAGATCAGGGTTGATAAGAGCAGAGAACAAGGCTATTCCAAAAAATTGCTTAGATGAGATAACCAAGTCTTAGGTATCGTGGAGCACAGCTGGCCTGTATTAGGGGCTATTGATGGGTCTGCAGAGCCACTATACAGCATTCTTACTTTAGTTTTAGAACACATCTACTTTCTCAAACTTTAGTCTAGCCGATGTCCTTCATTGTAGTGGGAAAATTTCTAGAACGCAAATTCGGTAAAAATTGACCATTACCGGTAGCATGGAGCAGTCGTAGACTTTTGCCCGCATATTTCTTAGGCTTCGATTTCTTCAAAAATGCCGGAAATGGCTGGAAAGAGCATTTTTTGCTCTCCAAGAAGCGTATGAGCAGTGAAATCCATTCCGAAGATTTTGTGGATTTTCCAGAGAAAATTTTCACAACAACCCACTTTTCTCGAAAATTTATTTCGAGGCTAACTGCTCGATAGCAAAACCCTCACGGATAAGCTGGTCTTAACCGAAAGATACTTTGAACCTTTCTCTATTCGGCAAAGAGAAGAATGGGACAATGTATGGGTTCCTGAAAGAGGAATAAAAGATCAAACGTTGTACAATAACTTATGAAAGAGCACTTCTCGAAAGAGCACTTCTTGCTCTTCAAGAAACGTTCGAGTAGTGAAATCCATTCCAAAGGTTTTGTGGATTTTCCAAGGAAAATTGTCACATCAACCGATTTTTCTTAAAAGTTTGTTTCAAGGCAAACTGTTCGATAGCAAAACCCTTCCAAAAAAGCTGATTTTAACCAGTGCTTTGAACATTTCTTCATCCGGTAGAGGAAAGAACGGAAATAAGCTTGCGTTCCTGGCGCAGCAATAAATGATCAAACACTGTACAATAACTAATGCCCCTCCCCCTGTCTAGATGAACTTCCAATATCTTCCATAGAAAGAGCGATCACCCTTGTGAGGGTTGTCGCCGCGTCGTATACTGAAATAGCGGCTCACTCAAAATTGATCCCGTCGCAGTTTTTAGACACATTCTCTTCCACGTATGGCTCTCACGACACAAGCAAGTAGATGCCTAAATGGCCGAAGTCTGGCCTAATATGCGGTCGCATGGGCGCCTTCCGATTCCTGGTGTGAAGAAGAGAATGATGAACAGCTGATGAATCGACTGGCAGTCACAATTTCGGTTCAACTACCCTAGTTTGAGGCCGTTTTCGAGTAATCGCTTGTATTACGCATGCATTTAGCCATGTGACACAACAAAAATGTTCGTAATCCTTTTTATGGTCTGCGTTAGTGCTGTTTGCTGCAGTTTTACACTTTACAGCTATGCAAAATACAGAAATAGAATTTGTAAAATTTTGGTCCGCCTTCTTATAATCAGTTAACTACGTCGCTATGCAGAAGAAAAATAGTTCTCATACCCAATGGATGTCAAAATCTGCCGAGATATTGCGAGCGAATCCTCCTTTCCCGCAGGTCCTCTTCGAACATACTTGCGATAGGGGGGGGGGGAGCTGGGGTCTCCGGAGTAGGAGAATCTGAGGGTCTGAGATCTCCGAAAATGAACGGGGTCGTCTACCGGAGGAGCGTTAGAACCGATGAGTGTGAGTGTCTTCGCCATTTAGAAGAAAGGAACAAAAAGTGATCTGAAGTTTGGTAAAAAAAATTTAAATTTTCGCAAGGCAATTCATGTCTTCATGGAAAATTTCCACATCCGCGTTTCACAAGCTGGAAAACCCTTGAGCACATGCTTTTACTAACGCTGAGTAAAATTGTGGAAAAACATCAATAATTCGACACTCATCTATCCCTCGGGGTTTCTATTCTGGATTCGAGTGAAATATTCTACACAAATCACTAGAGGTGCACTTTATATCTGCAGAGGAGCTGGTGGGTGGTGCAATGAATCATCACTTTAGCCACGTCGGAGCCACATATTTTCTCATCATGGGAACATGATAACGCGATTTGTTTCGAAAATCGGAGGGTCCGAGGGTAACGAGCACTAAATTTGCCACAAATTTATGCCATACCCTCAAAGTCCCACTAACTGCATCCTTGTGCACTTTTGCGTTTTCGAAAACCCATAAAAACACGTTATTTTTCCTTATTTCTCTCTTTATTAGAACTTTTTATATTAGTGAATGGTACTAACCTGTCGTCAAATCCACGCTCCTACTATATATCTGCTATATTCCATAGGAAAGCGCGTACTCGGTCGTGGGAAGGTAGCAGCACCAAGCCATACCCAATGGCTCCAGCCGATTTCGCACCCTCCACTTTCTGCACACAATTTTTTTCTCTGACTACGGACTGGACCCAATGTACAGGCTTTAGCTCCCCCCCCCCCCCTTTCCACGAGCTAAGACGGAGTTTTGCATGTTGGGTATCAGCTTATAGAGAATTTTCTTTATTTCTCCTCAGTATGAAGTTTATACTATCAGGTCTGAAATGCAAAAAGAAAACTAAGGAAAAACTAAGGAAAATTGCCATTTTTTCTCACTTTGAAGAGTCAACTTTTGCTCCTGTACAGTAAAAAGAGGATGTTTCGTGTTCTACAAAAATTGCATAACCTTGCCACCTCTTCTACCTAGGACTGTCCGATTTTCACCAACTTGTATAAACAAACAACTTTTAAATGAAGCACATTCTATTTTAACAAATTTTTTCCTCACAAAACTGGAAGTGCGCAAAAAGTATTGCTCTCAAAAAATGAAATTGCTCCTCCAACGATGAAAATTTTTCCCATAACTCAATTCCTGCTTAATCTACTAGGCTTGTGTTACGTTCCGATACCCTCCATGGTTAAGAGATTTCCGTTTTTTTTTTTTTTTTTGTGGTATTCTCTATCTTTTCAATTTCTTCCAGTGCGTGGTCACTGTCACTCGAACGAGCAGTACAGGTTCGAAGTTGGGGATCTATCCCAATCATATATTTTCTTTTAGCAACTGCAACAAGCGCAACGAATTGCAATAAATGAACTGTTAAACTGTCATGGGAACACCATTGGTGGTATACATGTTGGTTGTTTTTCATTACACAATAAAGGGTGGCCGTTAAGTATGGATCGCTCAATTTTCTAATCGTCTTCTCCAAAGTAGTAAGATATTGCAATATCGTATTGACTACCCATTTCGCACAAGCATTGACAATCACCATGTGAAGGTGCTGCAGAAAGGTACGTACTTCGGAATCTGTGTAGGCCTTATGCCGCCCCTCAAGTAATACTTCGGTTGGCCGCAACAGGTTCGCATAGGCTTTGATCCACTCCCCCTCGAATGCTGCTCTAAAAAATTTCGCATTTTTGTGGCTAGTAGCAGACACCCTGGCCTCTAAGAGCTCCAAACGAAGTATGTAACACAGCGGATTGAGATTAGGGAGTAGGAGAACCATATACCTCCTCCTCGCCAATCGGGAAAGACAGAGTCACATAAGGCAGAAGTGGATTTTGTGGCCCGATGAAGGGTAAACTCTTGCTACTGGTTAAATCCCCTTGTGCAGCTGTGTCTTTTGATCCTTAGAAAAAGCAAATATCGTAATATGGCTCCCTGATAAGAACCGACGTCGATTTTCGGCAGTTTGTTTACGAAAAAATAAGAAGAAGGCCTTCACAAAGTTAATTCATCCCTGACCATAGCAGACCAGGGAAACAGGGTTCACTCGCTCACCGCCGATTTTTTTAATGTACTGCGATACAATGAGGGTTGTCTTGCTGGCTCCCACAGAATTCACTTGGCTCTACCAGTAAAAAGTTTTCCATCTATATAAACGATGCTGAGGAGGCGGTCACGAAGAAATTTGAAAATCTCTCTTTTGAAAATGTTCTTGCCTAATCCGAATATTCCTTGTTCACCCAATGTTGCTGTCAATGTGCTGTTTCGAACCTTTCAGTAGCTGCGCAGCCCCAGCCCAACTTTTACGATTTTCTGAACAGTGCCTGTGGTGATATTTTACTTGGATGCTGTGCGATTCATTCTGATCGAATTTTGACATTGACACTCTTATCGATGCTGCCACGTCAACGTGATGGCGACTGGATGAAGGTCTCCCTTTTTTCAGATGTGGAGCGGTATGGCCTGCCTCTTTTTTTGCCCCACAATATTCCCGTTTGTTAATGCAGAGAAATCAGGACGATTAGAAAATTTAGTAACATGGAGCATGCACCCGCTGAGGTTCACCGATGGCAGTGGACGACGAAATCTCTTTATAAATTCTGAAGTGGTCCAAATAGGGGAACTAAAATTCTCACGCTATTTATGGAAGCCACTACCTATCGTACTATCACAAGAGATAGGTAAGAGCTGCTTGATCCCTGTTCAGCTTTTGAGAAGAGCGGTCGGTTCTTAACAGCCACCCTGTAGTTTTTCTTAAGAACAAAAAGAACTATAATAGACTGAAAACGCTACCTAAACACTCCAAGACATATCACATGGTTCTATCCGGACAATGCTTTTGCTGTATTATGGAAAGCCTTGCGTATTATTTCAAAAGGCAAGGCTGATCTTCGCTGATTCTAAAACGGCGATCCCTGCTGCAAATCCAGGAGAACATATAAGGCACTCGGCAGGAAAATAAGCAGAATCCATTCGGACTATATGCGCGAACGTCATTTTTTTATTTCCCCAACCTTGGCGATCTGTTCATATTCCTGAGCATGTTTGAAATCAGAGAAGCAGATGTGGAATTCATCCGCACGCGGTCGGTGTGGTGCACCGAAGGTAACGTGAGTTCAAAAGAAGCTGGTTTGGATTGCGTGCACATAGTGGTGATTGTCAATTAACGAATCTTAGAATGTGCAGTGAACATTTACCGGAATAAGGTTTCTCACAATTGCAGCTTGTGAGGTCATAGTTAGGTGTGCCGTGATCGTTACAGTCGATGGCGTCACAATCAGGCCCTGTCCAGCCCTCTGCGCACATGATGCAGCTGTAGTTATTGACTCACTAGTAGGCGACAGTGGTGCATTTGCATTACACAGTCTTACTTCACTTACGATCCGTTCCACTGACGCTCGAATCCGTCGCAGTTCATTCGTCGATGGCACATTACACCAGTCCAGCCATATTTGCAGAAGCATCGCTCGCCTTCTTGTTCTCCGTTGACACAGGTCCTATTCTTTCTCAAAACAGCAAAGGTGTGGACGACAGGTAGGATAACGAGCAAGTACCGGAACATCTGCAAGTAAAACAACACATCTTCTTATGGAACTTAGCCATCTAGAAAGCGGCTTCTCTGGAAACGAAGCGGAACAGAATTTGAATGTGTGTTGACAGATAGAATTGAGAGACTTCTCGAGGTTCACATAGTCCACTACCTATCTGAGAATCACTCTGTATTTGATATCGTATATGTATATGTGATATCGTGTCTGAAAGAGAGCTCCGCTGGGTTTCCGCCAACGCCCTCTCCAACACTAATGCTCCTTTGCTTTCAAAGATGACATGGGGTTTTAGGTAAAAAAAGAACAGAAAAGGAGAGCTTTCAACAGGGCACATCATTTTGGCAGGCTAGCATCCTGCACCAACAAGATCCTGAGCACACCAGGACATGTCTCCAGCATAACCAGCACCCCATAGGAGCCATGGCCAGCGAGGGCTCATGGAAATTACGCCTGTCCAGGTCATCCACCCGGCTGTTAGCACATATCGCCGACGCCTCTCACGCCGCATGAGCATAAGTGTTCGTGTGGTCCGTACGGGCGAACTTCATTATCGGCAAGTGTAGCTATTGTATGCTACTATATTTCATGTCTTCCTGCACTATAACATCTACGGAAGAAGCTATCCCTTTGCTTGGGATTTCTCCGATTTTTACTCTAACTCTTGCCTTCATGAGAAAGTCATCCTCAGGCATTTCGCTGCATGAGAGTGTCATTGTCACTGCCGCCGGTGTAGCCCAGCTATTAGCAGACGCTGTTTTTGTCCTCTCCTTGCTGGCGTACCCTAGGCGCATCCGAACAAATTGCTTGTTATGATTTAAAGGCACAACTGACGGAAATTTCAGATTTCAAGATCTCAGCATATATCGGAGCTATTGAGGGTACCCAACACTATCTTGAGAATGTAATGTTCCGTTAGAATTCAAAATACTGTTTCTAGAAGTTCATAATAAGGTTGTGTTCAACAGAAGGGGTCTAGTTGCGAAAACCATGGGTTGAGAACTGATAGCCAAAGACTAATACGACCACCTTTTCCCCAGGCGGACCCTTGCTAAATCAGTCATTTCTTCGAAACTACAGCCTCCTCGCATCGCAGCAAAAGTAATAACCATTGGAAAACTAGCAAGAATTAACAAAGACATTGCTTGAAGGTCAAAACAGCATGGAATTCCCAAACAAGGAAGAAACGAGGGAAAAAATGAAATCCTGTCATAAGCTAGGCCTAATTCTAGTTAATCAGCCATAATACTTGTACAGCACTCATAAGAATTACATTTATCAAAAACAGAACACAATTGAAGTTGAGAGCAAAGTAATTTCTAGGGCTTAATAATGAAATTCTTTCGGAAAGGACAATGTTTTGGCGGGCAGATCAGCTGATAGTCAATCTATTTCGCACCCCAGAAAGATTTTGTTGCTCTAAAGCAAGCGAATCAACCGCGAAAACACGTACAATCAGCTGAGAAACAGTCGGTCTGGTCTTATACGATCTTATTGTAAATAGGCACAGGGACACTTGCAGTGCAGCTTGTACGGCGAAAGTACCCCCCAAGTACAGGATTTTTTCACAACTGTCAAAATGTTCGGAACGAAATTTTCTATGGATGCTGCCTTTAATCGGGTAGTCGGAAATGTTGATATTCGAATAATTTATAAATATTCCAAAAAATTGCAATTCGAACTGTTCATACTCTGTATATTTGAAATACGACAATATTCGAATTACTGAAAAGCTCAAATAGTTGTAAAATTTTTAACCATTCCCAAGTGTGTATAATGCGCACGCTGCCGTCAATGTTTATGGAGTAGTAATGCTTAAAAGTGTTCGCAATTTCAGATTCGCTCCTGAGACCTTCACATAAAAAGAATATGCTGGAGCTGCTGACAAAAACGACTCGCAAACGGTATTTCAACCCATTTTCACGTAAACATCTGTGATCAAGAGCTCGTGAAGGTTATTTCATATGTATTTCATATGAAGTTCTCAAAAAAGTTCTTAAGGTTGAACGATGTCTCAACAAGTCTTCTCGGAAGTGCGGATGAGTGCGAGTGCAATGAGTTAATACACTACTTGTGTAATTCTCACTAACAAGACAAATTATTCAGTTTAGGTTATCACATCATGCATGATCTGCACATACTACATGTTATTGTTACGTCTATATCAACTTAGGTAGACCAAATCCCATTCATCTATTTTGTTGCAATCAGTAAGATGGGCTGAGAACGTCTATGCAAGTTCTATAAAAATAAGAATCATAATAATGTGAACAAATGTTGCAGCATTCTGTGTTCCACAGATGCGGACAAACCACGTGCTCAATGGTAAGTGCGAAAACTTCACAAGTACACCTTTCGAGAGGCTGACAAGTGTATATTCTATTTGAACTTGTTCGTGTTTATTACTGCTTCCTTTTCAATGAGTAATTGTTGGCAAAAAATCCGGCTCTGTGTAAAAAAAAACTTCGTGCGATGGCATGCAGACATGTTTAGTAAATAAACTAACAAATATAGTGATAACGACATTATGGCCGAATATTGTAACTAATATTGCAACATATAGTAACAACATGTGTACACCTCATTCTGCTACTACATACAGGCACTTCTAATAGAGACTGACTGACTTAATCATGCTGATCCTCAAAAAACTTCATCCAAAAGGAATCGAATGCTTGAGAAAGAGGAAGTTCTGATTCACTTCTTATCGGCCTGATCGTCCAGCTGACGCCGGACTCTCAGGCTTCTTTTCGAGCTCGCTTCGCTCGCGTTGCCCCATTGTGGCATTTCCCTCACACCACGCTGGCCATTCCTCATTTATCAAAACTCTCGTTCCTTGCACCTTCGAGCTTTCCGGCTCCGACGCGCCCTTTCCACAGCTGTGCACAAGCAAGCGACGTCGTTCCTTGTGTAGAACCGTTGAACCCGTATGCAGGTTTTTTCTTCATTTTCAGACGCGGGCGCCCCTCACCTGACCGTTGGACCCGTCTCCAGACATTTTCCCGCTTTTCCACGCTGGGGCATCCTTATCACACAGTTGGACCCGTCTTTGAGCGTTTTCCCACTTTTGGACGCCAGCGCACCCTTGTCACACCACTGGACCCGTCTCCAGGCATTTCCCAGCTTTTGGACTCCGGCACACCCGTATCACATCGTTGGACCCGAATCCAAGCGTTTCACCACTTTCAGACGCCAGCGCCCCTTCGTCCCAAAGTTGGGCCCGTTTTTAGGTTTTCCCCACACTTCTGGACGCCGATACATCCTTACAGCGTCACCCCTCATCCGTGTCCTTCCTTCCCAACTCCTTCTCTTCGATATAAAAGACCGAGTCGAAGCGCCGCTTCACGCGAGTAATCCTTAATAGGATTGAAAGAATACTAGACGAAGGACAGCCATGCGAGCAAGCGGGGTTTCGGAAAGGATTCAGTGCGATCGACCATATACACACCGTCACCAGGCTCATTGAAGTATCACGAGAGTACAAGATGCCTCTCTGTCTCACGTTCATCGATCTGAAGAAAGCCTTCGACACCGTTGAGACAGAAGCAGTCTTGGGAGCCCTGGGCAACCAGGGTGTACCGACTCAATACATCAGGATATTTCGTGTGCTCTATAGCAACTTCACGACCAGAATCTCGCCATTCTACGACAAGGCGACAATGTGTCGCCGAAACTATTCACCGCCACCCTCGAGGACGTCATGCGAAGATTAGAATATTAGTTGTCCCCAACATGGGAGTGCGAGTTGACGGCCGGCTGCTACACCATCTTCGCTTCGCTGATGACATCGTCCTTATAACACCTAGCATCAGTCAAGCGGAGCGTATGCTGGCCGACTTCGACGACGCGTGTGGAAAGATCGGTCTCCAACTGAATCTAACGAAGACGATGTTCATGAGAAACGGATGGGTCCCGGATGCCCCATTCTCGCTCAACGGAACGACCATCTCCGAATGCTCCAGCTACGTATATCTAGGTCGGGAAGTCAACATGATGAACGACCTCGCTCCAGAGCTGGGCAGGAGGAAGCGAGCGGCTTGGGGAGCCTACAAGAGCATCGAGGACGTAGTGAAGAAGACGAAGAACATCGCGCTCCGTGCCCACCTCTTCAACACCACCGTTCTCCCTGCTTTGACTTACGCCTCGGAAACCTGGGCGTTACGTAAGCAGGATGANTGCGCGGAGCGTATGCTGACCGACTTCGACGACGCGTGTGGAAAGATCGGTCTCCAACTGAATCTAACGAAGGCGATGTTCATGAAGAACGGATGGGTCCCGGATGCCCCATTCTCGCTCAACGGAACGAACATCTCCGAATGCTCCAGCTACGTATATCTAGGTCGGAAAGTCAACATGACGAACGACCTCGCTCCAGAGCTGGGCAGGAGGAAGCGAGCGGCTTGGGGAGCCTACAAGAGCCTCGAGGACGTAGTGAAGA
>JARK01001397.1:346461-384105 GCA_000688135.1 Ancylostoma ceylanicum | reverse complement strand
AATCACCTTGATCACCTTGACTCCCGTTGATCGTCGGGTAAACCGAGCGGGCGCCAGCAATCCTTCCATTTGTCCCTCTCACGTGCCAGGGTGGTCCAATGCGTTCTGTCCGTTCGAGAGACACGAAGAGCATCATATCGTTCTTTGAAGGACTTCGTGAAGAAGTCTGACCATCGGGTCGGTGGTCTTCCTGTCGTGCGCTTTACGTTCCGCGGAGTCCAGTCGCTGACAGCTCCCTGGCACGTGAGAGGGACAAATGAAAGGATTGCTGGCGCCCGCTCGGTATACCCGACGATCAACGGGAGTCAAGATGATCAAGGTGATAAGGCGAAGTGGTGGTAGAATAGAATCAAAATACAGTGCTCGCCAAAATTTTACCTTTACCCTAGAAATCCATCGATTCAGACGAAGATCGAAATTTCATGATAGCTAGCCTCCATTATCGTATTCAGCTCACTTAAAACTCCAGAAACTTTCGTCACGTCCTTGCTGGGTAATCCTCTAATTGTTTTATTCGTTTTAAACAGAAAAATGCGGGGATTCAAAAACGAATAAAAAAACAGGGGCCGTAGTAATTGCCCTGTAACCGACAGTTATAGAGAAAGTTACGTCCCTCGGCAAGTGCCGGTTCCCTAAGGTAACCGACTTATAACCAGGACATAGCCACATTGCAGCCACCACTTGAGCCACATTGCAGCCACCACTTGTACAAATTCCTTGTGGATCCTTTTCTCTCACAATCTTGTTTGCAAAATTCCTCTCGTGGAGGAACCGAACGCATGGCAAACAGCACGTGAGACTGCAGTCATCGCACTGCGCCACCGTGCCACTGAGAACTTACAATCATATAATGACGAAGGAAATATTCATTACTGAGCACTGTATCGAAACTGAATCAATCTACATTTAGTGTAGTTTTTTTTTTTCATTTCTATGGCTGGATCACGCATCACTAATGTGTTCAAACCTTTTTCACTACTTTGAATGAGAACAGAAAAGTGAAGCACAAAAGTACAGAGCTTTGACCAACTGCGGGATTCGAACCCGCACTACCGTCACAGTGGCCTATCCCGTTAGCCACTCTGCTACATCCCACTTACTGGCGCAAGTCATGAATAGCCTCCATAGCCTCATAACCCAAACCAATACAAACTCACCTGGTCAAAAACTGGTATACTTAGTGTGAAGCCTCGATATGCAGTGCTTCGAACACTGTTGCTTTCATTTCAATATGCTGAATTCACCTTTTCTAATTCAAGATGCCATGGGATCCGTTTCCAATGCTGGTTCATTGTTTTGTCTTGACGAAAAGAAGCATGAGAGGCTTTCAAACAAAAAAAAACAATTCCCTCACATCCTTGATCATTTGAAGCATCAGATTCGCAGCTGTATGATGTGTAGTTGGATGAGCATTCGTTTGGCGCTCGCGAAACCAAGTCAGGACTCTACTCACATACATGCTTAACCGGGAATTAAAAAGTCCTCCCAAGGGCTTCTTAATAACCGGGATCTCCATTTGCCTGCGTCTATGTATGGTATCTGCGCGTTCTCTGCGCGCACTCCAGCAATATTGATATTGCAGTGCCTGTGCGATCTGCTCAACCGATGGTTTCGCAGCACCCGAAACTAGGATCCAGACCATGGTATAGCCTGCTGATTATACCACGGTAATCGAAACTAAGTACACAACGGTAATCGAAACTAAGTTGATATTCTGATTCTTCACATTATATTGAGCCCACAACGGTTCCGGGTTATGGAATGTACAACCGCCGGCTTACTTACGTAGCTGGTTAACCGGCAGTTATAGTGCAATTACTACGGCCCCAGAAGATCGCCTATAAAAGACCTGAGGGTTTTCAAGCAATCCGATAACGGAAGTGAACGCCACTTCTCGAGAAATTTCGATATTCGTCCGAAACGACGGATTTCTAGGGTGGGCCTAAAGTTTTGACGCGCACTTTATAGTCCCTGGCCAGTGATGACCAAAATGTTATTCAGTCGACTGAATGACACATCTGATAGAGTTATGTTAGAAACAAAAAAAAAAAGATCGAAATTTCCGGCAGGAATTCCAGCCATCTCAATGAGCAAATTCCGTTCACTTAATATGCACACATATGAACACATTGTCATTCTTTTCAGTAAAAAGTTCTGGTTCCACTTTCTCATGATACCTTACCTACCCTCTTCATGAACCGGTTCCAATCACAGCCATTTAACTCATCTCGCCATTCATAAGTAATATAATCTATATTAAGAACAAACACATCTACCAACTTGACCTATTCCCACAATCTTTCACCATGTAGCCTTACAAAACTGTGCCAAAAACATCATGTAGAATTACCCACCGAAACGTTAGAAAAGGATTACCAGGATAATCACATAGAAGAAGTCGTGTGAAAGTTTTCTGTTATGACACTGTAAAACACTGATAATTCTAACGAAGGTCGTAGCCGGTAGTTGCATAGAGACGCACTTCATGGGAAAATGAGTGGACACTGTACATGCATGGATGCATAAAACAAAGATAAAAGTGTAACGAGTGGGAACAACACAGTCGGCAGGAAAATGTCTCGCTTCGATCAATCGTTAGTGGCCAAATGAATTGTTTGGTGTCGGTGAACAAACCACGGTAAGAAATCCACTAAGGTGAAATAGAGCGGTTACAAAACCTAAGTGCCGAGCGCCCAATCAAAAAAGAAGACGGTCGTTCGAGATTGAAACTAACACTAAGACAGCAACATCGAGACGGTAACAGGAGCCGCACACCTGTTAACCAAACTATGACACTGGTGAAAACTTCTGGACTTTGTTCGCTGGGAAGATGCTCATATGAAAAGAAACATGGCTCAATGCCCAGTGAAAGTGATCCTGTTGTATTTGCCTCATGTCATAGGATTTTTTCATACATTCTGCTGACAGTATAACACACATGTCCTTTGTGATTGAAATGTAAACTGAATGAAGTGGTCTTATCAACAAAATCGAGAAGTACCAGATACCTTCATTTCTTTTTCAAAGCTCCGACCCATTCCAGTGAATTCATTACAAAGGAGATTCTCCCTTTCAGTTTTGGGTAGGTTCTTAATGAAGAAAAAGTGGAATGCACAAGGACTATTTGTGTTTGCGTGAACGCCCCAAACAACGAAGACCTCTCTGGCAACAGAAAGGTACGTTTTTTAAGGCTAAACTGTTCTTCAGGAAATGGATGTGATCAGCTGATAGTGGCTGTATAAGGGTCCTGAAAACCTTCTTTAAATGGGCCCACAACAAAGGTAATTTTCAATGGTCATCAGAGTTTTCTCCATTTTGAAGCTTAAAAGAGATGTGTATTGAGCAGTGAGCTGTCATGAGGTGCTCAGAAATCTATTTCAGAAAGGCGAAAGATTGCAAAAACAAAGCTGTGGGACAGAATTACGTCGACTAAAATCATGTCGAATAACATCGCAAAAATTCATTTCTGCTTTGAAATATCTTCAACACTCGAACAAATACTAGTAAATACCGTCCAAATCCAAGACTCTCCCTGACCTCGACACCTTTCTCCATCATACTTCCTTTAAGCCGTTTCTGATCTAATAGATCAACACCTCAGCTGAAATCCGCACAGTCGGTCGAAACAAAACCTAGCAATTAGCCCAGATCTCTCCTTTCTCGTGTATTGAAAAGTTAGCCCACATCTCACACATGTATGCCCTGCTAGATTAAAAGCCGGACAAGCTACCCTTTACCTATGAACTGTAAGTCAAGAAATACACGGACAAGGGCTATGGATAACCTCCTATAATGTTTACAGTAAAATTCTTCAGAAAAAAAAAACAATCTGTCCATCACATGTTCTCTAAATTTACATGATAAGTATGCAAAGCATCACATAAGAGATCCGTATCGAATTCCCGCAAAACCAGCCACGTCGTGGGCGTCCAGCTACTTCAGCACTGTATACGGCGGTATACTTTTACTGAGACTTCGATCGACGTAGGCTCCGACTAGAAACCGGGTGAACTGGATTGCTTGCCAAACCACCAGAGCCGAAACGGAGCACAAAATTGCACATGGGATCAGCCACGCCAAGCAGAACACCAATGCGATCACTGAAAAGGGTACTGTAGGTTTCTGAAACGTGAACTATTCAGTACACTGAGTTGTTTCAAAATTCCTACGACATTTTTTATTTTCAACTCCGAAACGTAATGCTAATTCAACTGGTGGAATCTTGTGCCGGTATAAAATAGAATATTCCGGAATCTCTCAACAGAAATTTGTGTAAGGAGAGCTCGGTCAGCTTCTGAGTGACACATGTTTTGCGTAGCAACTAAGAAGATGCGCAGAAAGCTTCAAAAAAAAATAACTTCGGTACGATCTTACTCCCATGACCTACATATGTAGTCTCAGTGCACCTGCCAGAGGCGGACGCAGAATTTTCCTCGGGATGGAGGAGGCGCAAAAAGTGGAATGGTTCTGATTGAAGCTCTTCAAAAACTAGATCTGAATTCAGGGCGTTGGGAATTTATTATGGAGAAAACCACCCCCGTAGTCCTCCCCCTCCTCTACCTCTTCGTTGTTCATACTTTAAAAAAGTACTTAGTGTGTTAGAAAAAAAAAGATTGCTCACTTTGTATGATTAAAGCTGTGCCAAAGTTCACGACGATGGTGAACGACATCACAGCTAAGAAGATCGACACTGGGATCAGGTTGAACACGACAATTAGCACCGGCAACAGGTCATCGTTCTCGTAGTTCACGTTCAGATACGCCGCCAATCGCATGCGACTCGCCTGCAACGTTTATTTGGACAATATGTAGAAGGTTAACAGACGAGACCAGCAGTGGTATCTGGTAGGTTAACCAATGAGATAGGAAGAAGAAAAGAGAAAAAAAAAACCAAAGGTGAATGTATACACGTCGAATATACACTGACACATAGATATGAAAGACTGAAAAACGTGAGAAACTATTTCTCCGAGAAAAGGAAGATGAAGTATGAAGCTAGCCGTCGTTTAGGCCAAAAACCTAGCTCTCTCATTTACCTGCAAGTTCAAGGGAAAGAGGCCACCAAGTTAGTAAGGAACTGAAAAGTGGGTTGCAAGAGCATGACGAACATAATCTGTTGTTATCATGGTCTAGCAAGCTATTTCAATGGAATCATATGTCCTTCCTATAATATTAGGTTGGGCAATAAGTTCGTGCGGTTTTTCAGGGGCACTAAAATTACTGCTTTTCACGGACAACATAAATCACAACAAGTGATTTACATAGCCCCTTTCCTCCGCTACTGATGTCATCAGAGAGGGAGCAGCTCCTCGATTTTCTTTCCATGAAAAGCCACATTGTTTGAGACGACCCAATTTGCGACTCTCAACTGCAAAATCTCAGTGGAACTCTAGAAATCGCCCAAGAAAATACCTAAAATAAGTAATTAGGGACTGCTTCAGGCTTGTAGAAGTTGTATAAGAGAGTTTACCTTTTATTGTAGAATGTAGGATAACGTTTTAGTGGAATTTGCCCGGAGGCGCCGCGTCCTTTCAATGTGAGGGGTCACCTCGTACTGCGCTGCGCGATTTTTTTTCGCGCACTGAATCAGTTGAACTCAGTTTTAGCTAGAATTTAACATTCTTAGCGGTTCTTCTTCACATCTAGAGCAAGACCTGGTACGTAAGTGTCTCACTGTTTTTCAAACCCCACTTTTGCAAGGGGGACATCCTCTGGGCTAACATTAACCTCTCTGAGACGGGCATCCATTTCTGCGTCTTGTTTTCAACGTTAATGGCTTCCCTTTACATGTCTTTGATAGCTGTTGCTTTTTGAGTTGCATTCGATCCATGATAGAAGTCAAACAGTAGGAGTGATCGGGGGTTGTCGTCCTAGTCGAAATGGTGCTTCACACTCCAGGCGATAGAAAATGAGGTGCAAGGAGAATTGAGGAATTCGGCTTGAACATTTAGAAAGAGTAAATCAAGGGCTACAGAATAATTACTGACACGCAATCAAACAAAGTTTCATTCCCAGTAAAAAATTGAGGTGAAAAAACCGCACGAACTTATTGCCCAACCCAATAGTTTAACATCCAACGACACACCAAGAGACAGCTTTCCAAAATCACTAGTGGTTCTTTCGCAAATGTTCATAAGTGCTCTGCTGGAGCGCTTATGAATTAAATTGTGTATGATTCAATGAAATCGAACACAAACCTGACCATTCCGTGCTCACCTCTGCAGCTGCTCTCTAAAAGCTGTGAGTTGGCGCTTTTATTGATCGAACACTGAATTTGAGCTGGCGGCAGGGAATACCAGAAAAGAGGTGAGGCAGTATTTGTCATGCGTGGTTCTTAGCATTTTCATAACGAAGAAACCATTTCTCGTAAGGGTTAGTAGAAGCAAGACATCGGTGACCGCTTCGACCTAACACACCTCGGCTCAGAAAAGTCCTTTTTTGAGCGTGAAACACTTACGTAAAACCTACATTGGCCACTTCTGTTAAAGGCAGCACCCACCAAAATTTTCGTCATGGAGATTTTAGCACAGCCCTGGGCACCAAACTTTGCACACATATGCATCTCGGACCGGAAAAGGTTTTAGGCTACTTTGGGTTATCGATTGACCTATTGATTTATCGATTTTATTGATTTTTTGCTATTTTCACCCTGGGGTCGCTGGGGACATGCCTACTGGGGCTATTCAATACGCTGAACACGAAAATGACAACCATTTTGTACCAAATATTGATTTATCGATTTTATTGATTTTTCGCAATTTTTCGCCCACGGGTCATTGATGACATGTCTACTGGGGTTATCCAACACGCTGAACACGAATATGACAACCGTTTTGCATAAAGTATTGATTTTTCGCTATTTTTGCCCACGGGTCGGTGAGGTCATGTTCACTGGGTTCTTCAATACGCTGAATACAAATATGACAATCACATTCCACGAGAACACAGAGTTGTCGATTTTGTCGATGTTTCTGCTTTCACTTAGTGGTAAGTAAGAACACGTCCACTGGGGTTCTCCAGCACACTGAACGTGAATATAGCAAGGATTTTAGAAGAATTGGCCAACAAAACAGCTTTGCCTGATTTCTGACGGAGGTGAATGGAAAAAGATTTTTGGGCATCAAGAAATGATGAGGACTATGAAAGGATCGTTGGTTTTAACAGTTATCATCATCAGCGGTAAACTACCGGGAGAAATGGAACACCCGAGCGAAGCCGGGCATACCGTCTAGTCTCACATAATTGTGTGAATGAGGAGATAATGTGAATGACATGTTTAGCATGGTCCAGCACGTGCTGGCGCACTGCAGTCACTGCAGTCGTGTACAAAAACGGAGTCATCAAAATGTGCTGGAGGTGGGATCAGATGTCGTTAACAGCTGCGACGTAATTCGTGAATGTTCTCGGAAAGATAGTGATCCACTCGCTTTTCTGAAGTGGACGAGTTCCCCCGGCAAAAATAGGCATGCTTTGTCGCATGACTCGTCCCAGTCGGAGATAATGGATTATGTCGAAGATATCAAGATTTACCACCTTTTGGTATGCTCTAGATGAGTGAAAAGCTCATTATCAGAAGTTTGGTTCATAAATCACATTGCTGGGCAGTGATGAACAGTTGATAAGCACCAATGCTTGCGTCCCTAACGATTTTTTGGTTCTTTTTTTTTGCGAAAGTGCACGAACTTACAGTTGGCGTCATTGGCGGTGACCCGTCTGCGGCCACGAGAAGAACGCGGCGCAACCGCGCCGCTCGAGCGAGAATCCTCTCCGGGACATCAAATTATGGGGTTTTCTTGATAGTCAGTTAGTTTTCTTATTGGTTATCGTCAAATGTGATGAACAACTATCGAGAAAACCCAAATACACCACTGCGGCGACGATTCTAGCGTGAGTGGCGCGATCGCGCCGCGTGCTTTTCGAGACCGTAGACGGGTCATCGCCGTCGACGCCCACTGTATGTTGGAATAGATCCATTAGCAAATGGCATCGGTAGTAGTGTATTGAAGAATTTAACAGCATTTAACAGAGTAGCAATAAAATTTTAAACCTCTATACAATGTATTAGGTTGAGTCGTAAGTTCTCCGACAGTGTGGTAGTGATGACTTCTAGAGATCATAACTCAGCGAAGAACAAACGAAAATGGACGAGCAAGCTACCGTTCTATAGAGCAGAAAAGGAGTATTCACACCTCCAACTAACACACCGAACTAGCTCCTTTCTCGCCGCCATGCCGCGCAATTTGAAGTCGTTGCCACTCCACTTCAGAAACGCCTGGCTGATCCACGCACACTTTTTCACCTGTTTTCCTGGTTTTATGTTCATTCAAAAAAGCATTCAAAACTGTCCCGAACCCTACACAGATTTCCACTCCATACATACGCATACCAGAAGTTACTACTTTTAGGCTTTTCCAGATTTGAAGTTAGGCCACGCCCTCTTGAACGAGTTGCGCCACCAATCTGCAGAGCTCGACAAGCCAACCACAAATGTATATAATGCATTCGCAGTTGTGGTTTGAAAATTGTAAAACAAATAAAATATTGTCCATTCATCCGAGAACTTTCGTCTCCACCTAATAATTCACAAATTCTACTAGAAGAGCACTTACTGATAGAGAAAGAAAACAGAGGTCATAGCAAGCCATAAAATTGCAAAGGCGAGTGAGGATGTTAGTGGACAATAGGGATCTTAGGCCTTGTCTTGTCCCCCATACACTATAGAAACGGTGATTCAGTGGGATTTTTATTACCGTGCGAGAAAGAGTAAGCAAGGGAGAAATGAGGGTTTTGTGCGGTTTGCAGCACCATCCTGACTGATAATATCATCTCTAACGCGAAACAGGACTGTCCCGCCGCCCTCCAGATGGGGTCCACCAGCAGTTATCAGGATGAATACATTATCAATCATCAAATAGTCGGTAATAGGGAAAGATCACTGTAATAGGTTCTGAGCAGCTTCCAGCCGTCGGGATCCGTTCTCGCGCTCCGCACCCCCTGAACATTTGAACCCTATTCAAAATAAGTCATTCCCGAATAACGGTTTTTAAAACCTCAATTTAGATCTAGATCGCGGTGGTCCACCTTCAACTCGATGCAGCGATGTCATCACTGCATTGCGTGCCACCAGTCCATATGGAACAAATTCACAAAAAAAAAAAAAACAATGCGGAATTGGCCTGGTACAGCGCATCAGTACCATTACTTAATGGTCAACTGAGGAATAACAATTAAACACTAGCAGCAAGTAGAACAAAAACTATCGCTTGCACAGAGGATCATTTCCCTTAGAAAAGCGCTGCCACCGCTTCCCACTGCGCGGTAGTGCCAGCAAGCCTTGGTGCGGCTAGCTGGGATCGCACCCCGGATATGCAGTGCTTCCAAAAGGGGAAACAAATCATACAATCCAGCACCTCAGTGAGAAGAGAATGCTGTCGAAGAAGATCATTGGTGTAGATCAATGCCCAATTATGCGATGACAAAGCAGAAACACATAAAAGTCAAACCAATGAAACTAGCAGAAACACATAAAAGTCAAAGCAATGGAACTATATATGAATCATGTGTGGCAAGGCAATTGGTAATCGACTCGATTTCTTAGAGCATTCCTTCGTTGTCACCAAGGAACGTTTGTTAGAGTAAAATCACATGGCCAGAAAGAAGATTCGCACAAAAATGTATGACCGTGAAAGGACCGGCAACATTTCTGCTGCTGTTCTCATCAGCGGCAATTAGTAGACATGATTTCAAAGGATTCAGATTGCAAAACGTTATCGGCGGGTTATTGGTGCTGATAAGAATTCGAATAACACAGTCGGCACGCAGCCTGAGTGTCCGAAAATTGTGTACGGACAACTGTTCGTTGCAAGGACGATGAAAGAACATTTAACGAACCGACGAAGTGACCGAAGCGAGGACGGATCGATAAGTTATGTAGTTAACAAACGTCAGCAAATACATAGTGGAAGGGTTTTGGGGAAATTCGAAGTTCCAGCAAACACCACATCGTTTCATATGCAAAAAAGAGGAACAGGAAAAAGTGTGGATGACACGCAAAGGCCAGGACAAAGCGCCGTTCGATCGACACCGTTCAAAAACTCGTTGCGCCAAAATCGATCGCTCTGCTTCGAGAGGATGCAGCTGATTGTGAGCTGTGCAACGTCGATCAGCGCCAGTAAAAAAATGACCAGTAGGAGTATGTACCTGAATAAAAAGAAACAATTACTCTGATAACTGTGCACCCCGAACGCAGCCCGACGGCGTAATGGCTCGAGTAGAAACGCTAGCAGCAACAGTTCCCAGTTGCTACCACTCCCCAGCTCGAGCAGCAATCAAGGAGAGGATAGCAGCAACTGGGAACCGCTGCTGGCAGCGTTTCTACTCGAACCATTATGCCGTCTAAGCTGCGTTCGTGCTGCACAGTTATCAGAGTTAGAACGCTGTAAGGTTTGTGCAAGTTTCTGTGTCATTTACAGGAAAATTTCCGCAATGCTTCGGCATTTGTGCATCGAAGGAAGTACAGTCGATCCACCTCCACTGAGCATGTCGCAAGCGCGTGCGAGTGAGCTGCGACTGCAATGCGACTAGCCCCTATTCTTCATCGCACGCGCGTCAGTCGCACGCATCTAGTTTAAATTGCCCTAAAGTTGCTTAGTTGGTTAATTCTTGCGGAATGCTCGCCACATTCACGTTCAGCGTGCTGGAGAACTATAATGGCCATGTTCTTACCCGTCACTCAGTAAAAGCGGAAGAATCCGTGAAATCCATGGCTCGGTAATTCCGTAGAATATCGTTGTCATATCCGCGTTTAGAATATTGAGAAACCTCTATGGGCATGTCTTCACCGACCCATGGGCAAGAACAGTCAAAAATCAGTAAAATCGATAAATCAATGCTTTGTGCAAAACGGTTGTCATATTCGTGCTCAGCGTATCGAAGAAACCCAGCGGACATGTCCTCACCGACACGTTGACAAAAATCGCGAAAAATCTATAAAGTCGATATTATCGATCAATCAATCGAATAGAATTTCCGGCGAAAAGTAGCCTAAAATCACCCCGGCTCATGATGGATATGTGAGCAAACTTTCGTTCCGATGTGAGCAAACTTTGGTTCCGAAAGTTAATCGGAACTTTGGTTCCGATTAACTTTGGTTCCGAACTTTGGTTCCGAGGTTCAGAACATACACACATGCACACAGTCCATAAAAAAAATCGGCGGACTCCCGTTCGGCGGTAAAGCTGTGCGCGTCGCGGTCGCCCTCCCATCGGCAGCCTGAGATTCTATGGAAAAACGGGTGATCTACGATATCGACCGACCTTGCGAAACGGCTCCACGCCCAACGGGAGTCCGCCGATTTTTTTAATTGACTATACACACATACATACATACAAACTTTCATCTTTATATATACAGATTTGAAATAGCACAACCCACGGTCTTTGGGAGAAATGGCAGCGCCAGAAAACAAACTAGTTTAAAGGTACGGTTGCTTGTCTTTTCCCATTTCATACAAGACCTGGTAAAAACTTCGAATTCCTTTCCTTCCTCTTTTTTCATCTTGCGCAGGAAAATTATCGAATCACTTTATTTATCAGAAATCGAGAAATCGAGAATCACTTCATTTATCAGAAATCGAGAGTCTCCTACGTCCTCTAGGCTATATAGATAGCTCTCGCTCTTTGGAAGGAACTATACCAGTTACCAACATCCCACTGCATTAGTTGGTGCAACCCTTTTTTGGAAAGATAAGAAAAATAGCAAACAATCACAGGACTGTTCTATACATATATTCCACCAACGCTACAATTTTCTATAGCCAAGATGATGGCAGCAACTGTGTAATTGCCCCTACACGAGAGCAGCTCTTCGTCAGCAGTGTGAGCATTAAAGCTGCACAACTTTCTGGTGTTTTTCCATGGGCAAATGACATGTAGTAGTAGAAAAAGAAGAACAGTACAATTGTATCATTACTCTCTCGTCGAGCTACCGTTAGGTTAGTTAAGTTGGTCGATTGATTTCCTCACTCCTCCTCACACCCTTCCAGAACCTTGTGCAGAGTGCGTGAAAAATACTGACCGCTTGAAATGACTCGTGAAAGCCTCGGTGGTTGGCCAGTTTTTCACAACAAATAAAAAACAATATAGCAACCAATATGAGACTATGCCCGTTCAATTTTATCTCCATTCTCAAAAGCGCCTCCGCAGAAACCACGCAAGAAGATGCAAGTGATGCGCCGCAGATATCGTCTTCGAATTCTTTCCTTAATTCTTCTAATTAGTCCAACCGCAAGTTCATACCATGTTGAGGTACGGCACATGCTTGTATCATCAAAGTGCTTATGTGATAACATCGAGCGGTTTGAAATCGAGGGAGTAAGGTGGCCAGTAACTTGAACTGAAGGATTCGAGAATCGTTCTCCATAGCAACATCCCGTTGCCTTCGTTACATCGTAAGCCAAAGAAAAATCTTACCACAAGAGGAACGGTCCACCTCTAAACTAGTAATCGCTCCAAATGACAATACGCTTTCAAAGACTGTCGTTATGACTGTCCTGTAGTGATACATGCGCTACAACCGATGAGGATGGTAGGGAACCCCTCTGCGCCGTTACCAAAACAGAAAGAAAGCATAATAATCACGAATACAGTAGAAGCTGCTATGCGTCAATGGTGTTGTTGTGAAGTGCTCAACATCTACTACTTCTCATCACTGTTTCGACTTCATAATAACATCTTATTAAAGGTTCTAGATGAAGATAAACATGACTATATGCAGCATGGCACTGCAAACCCTCGTCTTCTCTTCACCTATGAAAATAGTTATAAAACGGATTAAACATACATTATAGTTGCTTTCTTTCTGTATTTTTCTCAGGACTCTGAGCAAGAGAACGGTTGCAGTTTAACTTTTATCTAATTTCGATTTCCTGCATATTTCATGTCGCGGTCAATATTTTTTCACGCATCCTGTATAATCCATTTCCATCGAGTATTACATTTCCTATTTAAAGATTTCCATGGGACGGCCGAGTAGTGACATTGAAAATGCCCCTTCCTCAGATTTCCGGGAGCAGAGGCTGATATCCGTTTATACTCTTACGTTTCTACTCTTCTCAGTCCTGAAGCAATCATATTCTGCTCATCTTAATACTTTTCTTGGTTCAGTTCCACTGAAATGTTGCAATCTGGGGCAGGTAATTATGTCGTCTCAAGCTTTCATGAACATGGATTTGTAAAGCTGCCGTTTCTGCCCAGCTGTAGTACTCCAGGAATGATATGTATTACTCACTGTGGGTGATATTATCCACCAAAAATAGAGGTTTCGATGCCCATGCAAAGCAACACGGTCTTTTCCCTCAACTCAATACAAGGTGATTTCATACACCTCGACTAGTGTGAATGATCGTTGCTGATGCACATTATGTTCATACATATACATAAATAGCAGTGGCGGGCGCAGAAAGTGGGCGGGAGGGGGGCGTGGGAAAAAATTGGGGTCTCCGCCGTTTTGGGGACCCGGACGGAAAATAAAATCGTTAAAAATATTAATTTTAATAATAAATAATAAATAATCAATATTTTAAAAATAATAATAAAAAAAACAAATAAAAATAAACTAATACAAAATTTTTATATGTATTGTAAAGTACTTTCAAAAATTTGGCGACCCATTCTCGGGGTGGGCGTGCCCCCCCCGCCCCCTGCGTCCGCCACTGATAAGTTGATATTTTATACTCTGTCGGTCGCTGGACTGGTGCCAACTCTCCGAAAATCGGACTATAGTCTGTTTCAGGCGCGACGATAGTTGAGTATCCGTGCAGATGATGTGCTTTTCTCTAATTCCTCTCCAATTGCCGTACACTTTCTCAAGTTCTTTTCCTCTCTGCTGTCTTCCCAGCTATCGTCCCTGATGGAATACACTATATCATCTTGCTTTATTCTGGCAAAGGACTTATCTCAGCTGTCGAGTCACACATTTCAAATATCCTGAGATTATCGATGGTTTCATAGAAAGCATGGTTTCTAGGAGTTACTAGAAGCAGTCGACCAGCTGAGTCACAAAATGAATGCATTTTACATGGCACACATAGACATCCCAGTTCCTGGGAAATTGGGGACAATCTGGGATAATTCGCGCGTCAGCTGCTTCGAACGATCCTTGTTGCTTACTCACTTGACCTCTTTCCATTCTATCACAGTGTGAAATCGCATGGCCACTTTTCATAACACTTGAGCGAAACTATAAAATATTTTCGTTTATTCAATACATGACGTACAATCGAATTTCCCGTATATTAACTTGAAAGTGAAAACTATTGGAAATACTGCTTGAGCGAGAACAAATCCGGAACTCATGCCCGTTCATTTAGAGTAAGAATAGGATGATGATGTTATGAGAGTGTACAAACTATCTGTTTTACAAACAGAAATTCTATACTAGACAAACGGAAAACCACCGTAAACAGCTTTGAAGGCGGGCGAAGCTTGGGAATGCTCCACTTTGTGGAGCAAATAAATAGTAAATAAATAAGAAAACAATAAATTAACAGCGATCATATAACGAAAAGCCTAACTACACACACTCATTACACGTACGTCTTCGTCATCTGCATGGGCAGTACAACAGGATAAACAAAGGAACACTTGAGAAAAACACGAGATGCACGATATTGGAGGTGGACCCACACCCTCTACCTAAACTCAGAAATGGTTGGTGTGCCCCAGAATGATGAGAGTGAGTTCAATTGAGCAATGCGCGTCATTATCTCCGAGTCGTGGTTACCGTTGCGGAAACGAGCAAGAGACTCCTCAAAAGATCCGGCAACCAAACTCGCTGCCGTAGGTGACGCTGTAGTGTTTGACGACACCTCCGACGATGCCGGCACTGGTGCTTCAGCCACGAGATGTGGAGGCGAACTTCCTGGTGACATCTCCAGCTGGGAAGTGGTAGGAGCAGATGCAGCATTCGGCTTCAGAGCTACCGGTGCAGGGATTTGATCGTTCTTTGCAGCGCTCTGAACAAAGACCTTCCAATGTGGAAATTGAGAGAAAAATGCAAAAAAGAATAGTCCTAGTACAAAAAGAAGTGCCAGTACTAGCGAAAAATGGCGCTACTGCGTTAGGGTACAAAGGCGTGCCGACATAGCTTGCGGATATGCAGCTTGCCATCCCACACACGCACGAGTGGGTTGGACAGCGCAGTATCTCTATTTTCTACGCCGGAGTATTGAAAACATCTTAACTACCCACTGCACATATTCCAGTAACAGTTTTTTAGGGAGTTTATTCCAATTCCAACTTGAAACTGGAAAAAATTAAATTTGGAAGTCTATGAAACAATGGCAGCTGTTAGAACGAGTAACACTACGTCTTCTTCTGATTTAAATTCCCGTGATGTTGGGAGTCATCAGGTCTGAAGTTCAAAGTGAACTTCACATATTCTGGAAGAATTCAGCCGAATTTCAAGAAAAACACTATGCGAGTATATTGAACCATCTTGAACTGCCCGTTAAAGTCTCTAAAATCCATAGTTGGTGATTTATTTATCTATTTTTATATTTTATTCATTTAGATATATGAGGATCGCCTGCAAATGCGCGTGATGGACTCGTGGCTGAGTATCCGCAGACACTATAGCGGCAACCCTTTCTACCCTAACGCGTGTTTTCCGCGAAAAATACATTTCACCCTGACCCAGTACCAACCTGTTGCTCAGCATCGCTAAAATTTGGCTTGCCCTCAGCATTCGGAGCCGACTGTGCCTGCGAAGGTGAGGAGAATTGCTGTGTCAACGGCGCCACCAGACCGTAAGCTGGTTGTTGCTGAAGCAACATCCGTTGCTGCAAACCCATCATACTCTGCAAGTGAACTCTCTTTTACAAACTTTTTGAAGGAAAAAGTCCGAAAACCAACCAAAATATTCAACATGGATGGCTGTGCCCTTGGTAATCCAAGGGAGGAAAGATTCGCCGCTAAGTTGATGTTTTCCTTCTGCTGATTCAGCAACGATGCCATAATCTAAAACATAACTTAGCAATCGGGAAAGAACATTGCAGCAGTGGCATAATTCATAAGGAGAAAACTGCATACCTGCTGTTGCTGCAAGGCAATCGCGACACTTGTCATAGCGTTAGGTTGGGCCAACGAAATCTGAAGGCAGAACTGTTCAGATACGGAAAGCCAGCACGCAAATGCCAGTGGTTCCATACCTGAGCGGCTAAACTGTTCGCTCCAGAACTGGCTACACTGACGGCCGCAGGGGAATTAACAGTTAATGGAGACGCCTGTCCAACAGACGGTGAGGACATATTCTGTGGAAGCGATGAAGGTGAATCGAGCCTGCTTCGTTTACATGCAGGAGATGCAGCTGAAATGCAATCATTCGATACTTTCGGATTTGTGAAAGGTACTACAAAGTGATACCTCCACAAGAAGACCTCTTCAGTTTAGCTGACACCTTCCGGAACATTTCAGCAGAAACTTCATGATTAAGGTGTTCATCGTGAAGCGTTGTGATTTTCAGGAGCTAAAATTTTTTGCTGTAGCATGATGCTGTCCAAAACCTTTCGCATTTCATTTCTACGTAATATTCCAAACATCAACGAAGAAAAAAACTAGCAAACTACCTGCTCACTGAAGCTGTAGTTCAGACGCAGCATTGCACGACAACCCGATGGCAGATAGTGCTGGTTTGGACGCTTTCCTATACCTGGAATACTTTAATACAAATGGCCACGCAAAGAAATTGGATCTCGGAGGACACCAAATTGATTCTACCACTTATCTGGAGATGGGAAAAGATGTCCATATGTGTCTAAACATACACTACTGAATCCATGGGAGTATCATGTCACGTTTAAATAGGCATACAAAACATTTTATTCTAAACCTGCTTAGTTCTTTGTTTCCCTCCGGGTGCATTTTGACAAATTTTACTCCCTTTCTACCTCTTGGACTCCCTCTGCCCGTGTGGGTGAGTCTGTTATAGAACAATCGGACCGCATAGTGCAGACAGCTGTGTCGCGCATTATGGTTTATTGCTATCTTCGGACGATTTTTTCTCGTAGATCTAGAAATGCTTAGCGCAAAATCGAACAAAAGGCGAGCGGCACCAAATCGTGTGTTGTCTCCGAGACAGCCACGCAACCAAAAGCGAGGCAGGGACGAGTCTGTCAGCTGGTAATAGCATCTGTCTATGCTAATTGCGGGTTACCGAGCAATGAACAGGCCAGATTATAGAGCACTACGCAGGCTAGGCACACGAACGGCACAGATTTCTCTGCAGCAGACTTCTGTTGAGAACATTTCACCGAACTCATAGCGGAAGCCACTTGGAAAGGAGAAAGTCTGTGGTATCCAGGACTGAAATGAAGATCAGGAAATCGCTTGAATATCAAATCTTACTTTCAAGCAGTATCACCTCAGGTACGATCCAGCTCAATCATCTAAAGAGAAATCCGTGAAAGCACGAAAATGAGACTTGTAACTTTGTCAACATCAATTCACTGCAGCCTTCTCTACCTAGGTGAAATTACGAAGTTATTGCATGGTAAGCGTTACAAATGCCCAATAGACAGCTAAGGTCTCCTAGCATGGGTTGTGAGTCCTTTTCGAGTCGCGAAAGGGAAAAACCAATAATTAGATCTTGACTTTATCAAGCAAGCAGACTACTGATTGCCCGAAACTTCACAAGTACAAATCACAGTTTTCAAGGAAAAGCCTATTACGCCAACAGAGGAAAAAAATATGAAATGTCGCTTCAAATCTTTTTCATGTGATTTCTCAAAAGACTACATAACCATCCTAAGAGTAACTTTTTTGCTTTGACAGGACTTTGACTCCTATGCCTTCTTGAAAAGGTCTACAAAACGTCCAAAACACATAACATCTACTGCATGTCGCTCTCTTACAAAACATTTCCCCACGCTAGGCGACCTTGTACGGCAGTGCTAGTAGGGCAAATTTGCGGTTACAGGTGGGCACTTTTTTGACCACAGAAAACGGCACCCGGTCGCGCCACATGTTCTCCGTCCAAGCGCTGCCTCACCTAATTACACATGCGGACATGTCCATTTCAACGTCTCGGGGACGGGGACCAAACGACAGATGGGTGAATGTGTCAAGTTGTGACAATGCTATGCAATCAGCACAGGTGATGAATGGTGTTCGACGAAGTCTTCGTGTACCCACCTCGCATTCTCGGTTCACCGTAGTGAGCGCAGTGGAACACCACGTAGCGGTACTTGAAGCGGTGGTTCACAGTGCCATCGGGTTCCCTCAGGGTTTCCGACGATGCAACGCGGAATGGGTGCAAGCATTCTCTCTTCCATGCTTCGAAGGCTTCATCGAACTCGGCGTAGCTGAAATAAAAAGAGGAAATTTACCGAAAACGGCACCGGATAGATACCTTAAAACGAGACTCTGCTAAAGGAACTCTTCGGTATCTGCAAGGGAGGCGCGAGAGGGTAAATCAGAAGATCGAAAATAGACCTGTTGCTTTGTCTAACAAGGTGCTACAATATACAAACCGTGTTTGTGCTCGGGTCCTGATAAGAGTACAAGGATACGAATGATTGAGATCCGAACCCCTGCACCTCAAACTAATGCTCCTATAGCTTCGCAACATGCTCCAACTAGTTAAGCGAGATTGAAACAAATTTGCTTCTTTTCGATCGAAAAAATTTAGTCTCTTATATTTATGCTGTTGGTAGCTTCGCAAATACTTCTATTATTTTTTCTTTTTTTTTTCTTCCTATTCTCTGTGAGCTATTAGATTCTCTTACTTCTTACCCTGTAAACTTCGAAATTACAGTACCTGGAAAACCGTGCGTCGTGCGTAATCAGTGGGTGGTTTCCACTCTGAACAGCTGCCGACACATTCGGGTAAATCGGCTTTGGTGCAAGTGGAACAACATCTGGAGCAGCTACTGGTTGGTACGTCGGCTGAGGAGTAGCTACGAATGCAGATGACGAGGGAGCCATATCTGCTCCAGGGCCGCTGTTTGCTAACACTTCAGTTGCGAGTGCCAGAGCACCAGCGATGGTGGCAGAACTGTCCTTCGGAGAAACTAAAACAAAAATTTACCTCGAAACTTCAAACAACCCCACTAGCAAACTTCAAAAAATCTTACTAGGCTTGAGGTCTGTGAATGTTGGCACCGGTGCGCGAACTGCACCGGTGGCAGCCGTTTCAGGAGAAGAGTGTGAAACGGTACTTGTTGAAGCGACCGAAGCTGTTGACGAGTTTGGAATATCCTAGAATAGACGTGTGCACTTTCAAACTACACCTTGTTTATTTAGAAAAGTAGATGCGCAGGTAAGAAGAGTATCGGCTCGATCAAAAAAGGAGAT
This sequence comes from Ancylostoma ceylanicum, assembly GCA_000688135.1. Lineage (NCBI taxonomy): Eukaryota > Metazoa > Nematoda > Chromadorea > Rhabditida > Ancylostomatidae > Ancylostoma > Ancylostoma ceylanicum. The sequence goes on along the minus strand of JARK01001397.1, from coordinate 364,756 downwards.
TGGATAACAATAGGTCATGCCGGAGCTCTTGAGCTCGTCACATCTTGACAAATGAGGATATACTTCAAATATGCTGAAAAGTGGAGTCAAGTGTCCCAAAACCTACCACATGTAGTTCTTCCAGATGATTCGGGCTACAGCTACTGCTACAACCGCTTGTGCTTCCTGTGCTGCTACTCCACGCATCGTAGTGAGCCTTTTTGGTAGGAACGTGCTGAAGAAAATAATTTAAAGCGGTAATGGACGTGAAAATATACGAAATGTTGGTGAAACTCACTACGAAATCAGAGAAACCGTACATTTCCACTCCGTAACCTTGGTCAGGTTTTGCTGATGTCATTTCTTCGAACTGAAATTCCAAAATAAGTCGCTTCAATAACAACGAATTCGATCTCTTTACTAGCAAGTGCGCCCAAAGACAGGCAGCAACCAAGCAACAACTGTAGCAGATGGCGCTCCAAGGCCGAGACCCTACTGACATAGAAAGCATTTCAACGTATTTGCCTCCATTAGCACTAAATTGTCAAAACCCTCTTGATAAACAGAGCTCGGGCGGGAAACGGAAAAGGAAGAGGTTGGCAAGAAGGACTGAGAACGGTGAGTTACGCAACTCGACCCAGCCACGACCCGGCTGTGCGGAAAACAATTCGGCCCTCTGTAGCCGGACCTCCCTGACACCCATACACTGCTCCTTCGCTAATAGCGTTCCATCAGAAAAACCGAAGGGTATGCGCTGTGGAAAACAAGCTAATCAGGGCTGGGATTCATGAAACGATAACCAAGCAAGCCAACGATGGTTAGCGTGACTGGTTATGGTACAGAATACGTAGCACTAGAAGACACATAAAGTGAAATTTGGTTTGCTAGCCTGGTTTGGCTCGGTTAGGCGTTCATGAAATACAGCCCAGGCAACAAAGCTTTCCTCCCCTGCATTGATTATGAAATCTTCTGCAAGCAGTTCCCAATAAAGCTGTATTCTCCATAGGAATACATGCTCCAAGGGGCACCATACTAAGAATCAAAACTGATAAGAGAAATACTTTGTTTTCAGCACAGGTTAAGAACTTCGTCCGATATTCATTCATTCGATGAGGTTTCGGCGCATAGCACCTTCGAACGAAGTTCTCAACCTGTGTTGAAAACAATGCCGCCATCAAATTAGACTTCGGGACAGCAGCACACCATAATATACAAAAGGTTTTCAACCCCCTACCCCCACCTGAAGAAAAAACTTCTAGACCACCACTTGTTTGATGACGTCAGCAACAGCTTAGAAATCTCCGTTCTACCGACGAAGAACCTCGAACCAATGAGTGAAAAAAACATTGAGAACAAACAAATGTATTCAACGTGCGCATGGATGGGTAGACGGCTGAGACTGACCAGACTGGACGAAATCTGTCCCAGGCAGACCCCGAAATAGCCCCTGGATCTGTCCCGCCCACGCCATTGGCATTTTGGCGCCCAAAACTGCGGATGATGCCAAACGGTGTACGGGTGTAGAGCGGGATGTGGTCATAGATATGCCACGTCCAAGCAAGGTGAGGTCAACTGGTGGGGCACCTAGCGGTTGCCAGTGGCAGGATGTCGCAACTAATGCATGGAAAGGGTCACTTGGACAGGCCTCTGGTCCATACAGCGAGCGGCATTTCATCATGCAAAGGCAGCTTTGGTAAAGGTTCAGCTCAGCTCATCAATTATTCCCGTGCTACCCTCGTTTAAACCTCTCGGTAACAAGGAGAATGCAGTTCAGAAAGGTCCTTACGAGTCCCATATGTCGCGCGCACATTACTACCGTAGCCGCAAAGCATGCGTGCACCGTAAGCCGAACAAAAGATCGATACATCGAATTGCGGTGCCTAAGACGCAATGTCATGGATTTTCGCAGAAATAACAGCGAATTTTTCAAGCCAAATTCATCGAAAATCTAAAAAGAAGCAGCTGAGGCAGAAATTATGCTTGGGTCACATACTTTAGTGGAAGCCAGTAATTAAAAGTGCCGAATGCATCCAAAGAAAAAAAAAACTCAATTGCTGTTAAAAATGGCGTTTTTTTTTTTTGGCAAAATGATGTCTGAAGGAAAAGGATAATGTGTTGGCGTACTTCACAATAGCTTCAAAATAGGAGCCGCTGCTGGACTCTTTCATGATTATATAGGAAGGATCCTGGCTTTGGTGAAAACAGCAGCTACGATTTCATGGACTCTTTACTATTCTCAGCTTACCTGCTTGGGCAGTCAATCGCTATGCTGTACAGCTGCTCGAAACGTGTAGTAACCCTCAGAGATTGCGTCAACAATGCATAGATGACTGTCTGGATATGTGTTGAGTGCTATATGCCTCTATTCTCTCTAAGGGGTGGAGCACCGGCTGGTCAGAGCTAGGCAGAGAGCATGCCGATGGAGAGGCTCTCAATGAAGGCGGTACAAGCCTGGCCACGCTGTGGCAGAAGAGCACGAGGGGATCGGAGGAAGCAGAGTGAGGGTCAGCCCGAGACCATCTGCCGGGATATGCAAATTGCAGGCTGCGGCAGAAGCCGAAAAAATCGCTCCCCCAATCTGACTGTAAGGCCAGGCGAGGTGTAGGAAAAACCAGCGTCAAAAGGATAAAGCAATTTTAGGATCTGAGCATTGTTTCTCTGCATTGGGCCTAAAACAGACCAGTATGTCGCACAAGCTTTCACTCCTAGCAAATTGGACAAAAGCACCCATCAATTCGCTAAAACAACAACAAAAAGGCCACCTTAGCCTATGCGAAAGAAACATATAAAATTAAAAATGGTTACTTAGGATGACAACCAAAGAAGGCAGCCTATAGAAAAACCTAACGAAAGCTTTCGGAATAACTGTATCAAACAACTACAACTGCAAAAACTTCAAGTTCTATTTCTCGAGATTGGGAATATCTGTCCAAGTAGAAAACGAATTTGGTATGCGCATAAAACGCGTACTACCCCCGCAGTAACTTGTTCACCATGTTCACCAAAATCATAATATCTAAACCTATTTCAAGTTTTATCCAATCACACCCGCTAAGCTATTCTCACTCGAATATCTATTGGATTCAGTGCGCAGAAATATGTTCACCGTTTCAAGTATTTATACGAGGATCGCACTGCGATGCTGTCTTCCAACCCAGAAAGAAGAGTATAAATGTGGGAAAATTGATGCTATTGCATGGATCCATCTCCGTTTGTGTTCAACGAAAAAACGTAGATCTATAAGATCTCCCCTGTATAAAACCTCAGTTGTATAAGATACTGGAAGAAACGTGTTTCTCCCACCACTAACAGCAAAACTATTGCAAATTCTCTCTAAAGCACTGTTGATCTCACGAAAAAGCGCTACTGGCCCTGTTAAGCGTAAGATTAGCAGATTGTCAGTGCATCGGTTCCCCGCTCTTGATAATAATTCAAATGAGCTAGCGACTTACGACATGCACTATGTAAAAAAAACACTTCTTTTTTCGGTCTTAACACTAGGTTATACTACACTTTTACAAGCTAGTGAGTTCTCAGAAAAACTCCGCACCAAACACCGTGAAAACCCATCTTACATAATTCTCCTAAAAGCGCAAAAACAGAAAACCACAAAATTCAGTTCCATGGAGCAATGGTTTTACATTCAGTATTCTGTGCGTATCATCCCGATCGTAAGTTAGTCAGCTGCTTAATACAGTAAACTCATCTGAAGCTCTTACAGAAGGACTGTTTTTACCAAAAATAAATCGACGTGCCGTCAAAACCTCACAATCCACGACCCCTGAGCTCGTAAATATCTCTTTAATAATGTACACATATAAAAGTAAGGATCTATCTAGACAGTCTCTACATGTAATAGAATCTACAACCACGCCAAGTCTTTGCGGGGAATCGGCCCAGCTCGACCTCTGTCAGCACCTAAAGGGTCAGCCGTACATTATGTAACCACCATCAACTATCGATTGGGTCAGATTGGTGGCACTCCCAGTAAACAATGATCATAGATTACGGTCACCGTCACCACCAACCAACAGCATCGACAAGAACTTGCCTTGATTTTAGCGGCGAAAGGCTGACGGTACCTGTTCGGGCCAAGGCAGACATGAAAGGGAGGAGCGTTAAGATAAAACAGAAAATTCCATGAAACGCTAAAGTTTTACTGTTTATTTTGCCCTCCATCGGAAGAAGTTCTGATTAGAACAGAACAGAAACGCTTTCCAAACGATGGAATAAGAACGAATGGTGGATGCGGTAGCGACGATGAGTAATGCGTGCACTTTTTCAAGCTGCCATATTGTGGAAGACAAAGAAAGATACTGAAAAAGTGGATCTACGCGCATACTGCCAGCGCAATCCTAGCCACCCGTTGACCATTGGGAAATCAGAAAAGCGAAATAGCTATGCTTTGGATGAGCGCGAGTAATAAATCCAAATCTAGAACCGAAAGAACCAAAACGAGGAGTAACTCAAGGCTGACACAGTTGTTCAGAAACTAGTAATAAACTTCACAAACATTCAGTTAATTAACATTCTTTTCGTACTACTCCTATTCCTTTATAATGACACTTCAACTCAATCCAGGTTACCTACTACATTGTCCCGAAATAACGCTCACAGGTTCGGACTCTAATGTCAAAAAATGAAATATACTACAGAGGCAATTTACTAGTGACTCGTCTACGTCATCCCTAAGAGGAAACAATGCTCTCATCCAAAAAATCGCTGTGCAGTGAGACGCAGTAGCGAGCCACCAAAATTTTGGGTCCGAATTGAGAGTGGCCACCCAATTCTCAATTCGGACCGATCGGGTTTTGTGGTCGGGATAGCCTGCTCACCGTCGCTGGACCAATGTGGGGTTTTGTTTGCATTTTGGAGAGACACCCTTCTATTATCCGACATTGGTATGTCTTCGAAGGAGTTGCGATTCTGAGTGGTGCTGCGAAGGATTCGGCTGACGGCGGTTCCGGTACTTAGTAGGCCAGCATTGATTAGATGCAGTACCAATTGAAAAAATAATTTTTAGGATATGTAAAGAATCAGATAATATTAAAATGTAAAATTATGGATGCGCGTTTTCCCATGGAAAATTTTTTTTCTAGAAAACGATAGCAAAACGCCCCAATACAAATTGTGTTTATTGTTACTCAAAAATTGAGTTTTGTCAAGCGGATCATATGCCAGTAAATGCGCAAAGAATTGGTATTGAAACTACTCTAGATTAATGAGCATATATTTTAATACCACTCTGATGGAGATGGAAAAGTGTGGGCGCATTCATAGTTTTACACTTTTTACCTAATACTAAACAATCCATGTATATTCTCAAGCGCCCTGAAATGCTTTTCAAGGCGAATACATAAGCTCTGCCGAAAACTTTGACTACAGGGAAGACTTAGAAAAAAATAAAACGCATGCAACGGACATTAATAATTCCTCAACCATATAGAAATCCAGCAGTGCTAAGTCGGGAGGTCAGGGTGGGTATCACACTACCGACGGATTTGAATGTATTCGGAGAAACTTCCGAATATTCGGGTAACTCACCCATTCAGTTCCTCAGTGAAAAAACCGACAATTTCATTCATTCTACAATTTAGGAATATTGACTATTCGGACAATTCGTTTATTCGAGTGAGAAAAACTGCTGGTCGCGCAATTTATCAGCGCCTCTCAAAACTGGCGGATTCGAAGCACTACTTCACTTAAATTGAGAACTGCTATGACAATAAGGAAAAGCAGTGTGTCACGTTCGCAGAGGTTTACGTAGCTCCATCCTTCTATGAGAGCTGCAACTCTAAACACCTCGATTATATCATGTTTATATGTCTATGTTACCAGTTCTATACAGTTTGCCTACTTTCTCAGCTCTATATTGTATCTGCCTTTCACCCATTTCCAGGGTAACCTTCCCGTCAGAGTGAAGACTAAGCTGTCGTTTAGGTCTTAAAGCGGAGACGTCTGCATACTGTGCAGGTGGTCCGAGTAATCCAATAGAATCGACAGCCCTTGCATGGTTCGCGCGCTTTCCTCGAATCGGGACGCCTATCTCAGGGAATTTGGCCCGCTGCCATCACGCCGCCTACTGTATGGATGTGGACCGCTGTCTGTCAGCGCGGTGATTTACGCATCGCCACGATTATGACGACCAACAGCTGATCGCAATTGATGCTCGACATGCATTCGATCGCACATGCTCAGCAGTGCCATAATCAATTATTCCAATAGACGGTCCTCATTCGAAGCCGTATAATCTGACAGCCTTCGAATCGTACAGTGGCGTTGTTTACTGTAGTAATGATTAGTTGATGAAATCATCTGAACGTATTAATTCAGAACACGGATTGATTCGTGAATTATCAAGCACATTACGTGAAGGTAAAGTAGAGCTAGGTGAAAGAATATCCTCTCATTGAAATCAGAAACTTGTTAGGAAATATAAAATTTCTTCTAAATTGTTTGCCACCGTCTTTCTCGGGCATTTTTTTGTTATGTCGAACAAAACTTGGAAGTTTACAGAGCGTGGGCAAGCTCGCTTTCTTCGCAACTCAGAACGCTGTTCCAACTCTGGATTATCAATTTATGCATTGTTTCAAATAGCCAAATAATGGGTAGCAATGCGTGCCCAGGTCCTCCAGAGAAATAAAAACTAGATCCTTCCAGTGAAACTACTAAATTACGTTCCAGAAATAAAATGAACGAGTTTTCACGTGCACAGAATAAGTACTTATTGTGGACTCAGATACTGCGACTTTCAGTGAGGATAGACGAGGAAGCGGTAGTCGGCGGGGAAGAGGTTTGTTGATTATGATATTAGCCAGTCTCCTAGCTTAGTTTCTCCTGCATGTAGAACGTCTGTTGTGCGAGATTTGAGTAGACGGTTCTGCGTGAAGAATTGCCTCCATTTTACTGAGCAACTCGAGCACACGTAGTGGGGTTTAGAGCTCACTTCATTTAGGTCTCAGTAATGCTTTCCAGGTGCGAAAAATTCAATAAGCTACAAAAAAACCTGTGTCTCTACCCAAGAACGTCGCGCCGCAGTCCTGCACCTTGTCTACGGCCGTTTGGAGTTCACTGTATCTGGTACTCGTTCAGCATGTACAGGCTTTCTACCCGACCAGTTTAACCCAAGGACGGGACAGCCGTACGATAATTAACGTCGTAGTGCAGCCGAACTACACGGATGGTTTTGCGTGGGTCCTCGTTGATCACCTTCATCAGTTGGTGGTCGCCAACCCCGTGAATATTTACGCGACCCTCGTTACTTTCGAAGCGGAGCTTACCACGTCAAAACCAACTTTACGTTATTCATTCGGTTACAATTCTCTGGCCGAAACTATGCATGGTTGTTTTTCTAGTAATTCTTGCTACGACACCGCCGAATTTTGTTTCGCAAAAATGAGGTAATTAAAGAAAATTCTGTTTTTGGCGTCTTCCATTCCAAACTAAACATTTGAACGAAAGGATTTCGCTCAAATTAGGTAATGCTCTTTTGTTCAAAATGAGCAGCGGATTTCAGCACGCTATAAGCAATGCGCGATCTCAGCGGGTGCCACGGTGCGTGGCCTTAAGCCATCTTGCCCTCATCACTGTCAGTAGTATGCCTGTTGTGTGAAAAATGAGCACATCATTTCAAGCACGTCACCCGCGTCCATATATTTCTAATCAGAGTAGACATGTGTTACAAATTTCGATTTTTTTCGCCGTAACTTCGCCTAGGGGGTTGTCCGAAGTGCTTAAAGGCAGCACCCACGGAAATTTTTACTTTCGAGTTCAGTCGCTCACCGTGTAGCCGGCTGCTATTAAATCACAACAGTAAGNGGCCTTACCTGCGCGGCCAGCGAGGTTGTCGCGCGCGCCGAGCGATGGTTTGTCTGAGTAATGTCGGCAAGGCGAAAGATTAAATCAATGGAATAGAGCGATTTTGAGGACACAGTGCTTAATCGTACATACTTGATCGAATCGCTCGTGTACTAGAGAAGCATCGACACAATGTTACAATTAGAATCACACTAGAGGTGAAATCGCAACGATGCACAGTGTGCAATTTCGCAAGAATAGCTGCTTAATGAGCTGACTCTGTGGTCCACAATGATGCCTGAAAATCATATTTAGAACTCTTGAAACAGAATAACGAACAGGCTTTATCGCATATGAGCGGAGTTGATGGGAAAAAAGCTGTGTTAATACAGTGGGCGTCGATGGCGGTGACTCGTCTGCGGCCTCGAAAAGCACGCGGCGCAACGCACCACTCGAGCAGGAATCCTCTCTGGGACATAAAATTATGGGGTTTTCTTGATAGTCAGTCAGTTTTCTTATTAATTAACAAGTTTTCTTATTAATTAACATCAAATGTGATGAATAACTACCGAGAAAACTAAGATTCGTCACTGCAACGACGATTCCATCGTGAGCGGCGCGGTCGCGCGGCGTGCTTTTCGAGGCCTCAGACGGGTCACCGCCATCGACGCCCACTGTATGTGTTTTCTCTCGAAGCTATGTTGGACTCACTAGTATAAATTAGGCTGCATACTATGAAATTTGTTGCAACTACTTATTTCCACTACTGCCCCTACTGTAGGCCACCGACACATGCTACAATTGATAGAGATTCTCCAATCGCTTGCCCTAGTTTTGAAAGGTTCAGACATCCATATAGCAACAATTTTTAGCCTTCTTATTGGTCTACTCCTTTACTTGACAATTTATATGGTGGGATTTTTATTTTGTTGCGAGAACAACTTCACCAACAAAGGACTTGCAACAACTGATCTTCACCATTCGTTAGCCTTTCTGCATTTCTGGTGAGTCGTTAAGAAACATCTCAAAATTTCGTTGTGATGCAAAACACTACCATGCGCTCAGGTTCAAAATTTTCAATAACCTAACTTCCAAAAATCTATTTCTATTTAAAATCTATTCAGACTTTCGCAAGAAGTTGGATCTAGTGGAATCTTGTCAAACTCTGCGCGTAATGGTTATCCGTCATTCTTGACACGCTTGCAGCACACGCTTCTAGCCTGAAATACAGGGAACGTCAATCACGATTGGCACTCTCGCGGGCAGACGCGCCGCGACATTCACGCAGCGCGGGCGAGGCAACAATCAGCATCCACAGCAGGAATGAGCGGGATTCCGAATTCCGAAACTTCCGATATTCCGGTGTTTTTCGGGCTCCCGACTTTCGACATCCGAAAAAATGCGAAAAAAGCCAGTTTTCGGAAGTTTTGGATGGACATTGAACAAGTTGCATTTTTCCCGCATGAGCTGCCACTAGTGGCAAACGCAGGTGGAGGGGAAGCGGGGAGGTGCTAAAATACTTCTAATAATACTTTGCAGCAGGTCAGCTTGAATCCTTTGCTTTCATTATCAATTCTGTACATTCAAATTCAATTGTTTGACGTTAAATTTAGCACACAATTTTGTTCTTGAAATTTCGCTCAACAAACCTGCAGAATCAGGAAAACTTTAACTTTTCAACCTATATACTTCTCCCTGGCTGCCCAATAATCCGCCCGCAACTGCCTGCCACTGACTGTTGCGCTGTTTTTGATCAAGAAAACGGAGCTATGTGCACTGCACAGCAGTTGTAGAAAGAAAGTGACGCTTTTTTAGGTGTTCATCTGTCTGTCTTTCCTCGAGTGTTGTTCTCATACAATGTGCCACACAAATACAGCGTGACAGCAATCCTTCAAAGGAACTTTCACAATGGCTCTTCTGATGTCCTTAAAAATGGAAGAGTACATAGTGCCATTGACTTCGTCTCTACTGTTAGTGTCTTTCTAAAGACCGTTAACATATTTGCGAGAATGTGCTCAACCGGTTGGCACGCATGGTGTGACGCGTGGGACCGCGTGCTCAACCAGTCGAGCACAAATGCGTGCTCGAGGGACCGCCCGTGTCTCACGCGGTGCAGCATGCCGAGAGTGTAAGGTTGCGAATCTGTTAAAGGGTATGATCGACATTCAAAAAGCTTGCGAAGGAAATGTTAGTGTAAAAGTCAAACAGCGATAACAGAGGACGTATTCATGTAAGAAACCTCAGTGACTGTAACTGAAAAGAACCTCTGTAACTGCCCTCTGTAACTTTCGGCAATTTGCTGAAGAACTGGGTGAAAATATGGAAGTCGGTCATTTCTATTCATTACCACTAACATTTGAACTACATACGTTTCCTCTTTCGTACCTACATAGCTGGGAGGTTGCAGTGACCCTGTTCATGGGTTTTTTTTTTGAAATCTATGGCATATATTTTTAATTTGCTTTTCAGAGTCTGAACTGATTAGTTCCACAACTTCTCAACATTATCAGAAGAGTGTTTCAGATGGACTGCAATAAGTTAACAGCTGCATACACCTCTGTGTATACATATGTATACACATACATACACATAAGCATACACCTCTTCACTTGTACCATCTGTATTTCCGACTTCCGGTACTTCCGATATTCCGGTGTTTTTTGGAGCTTCCGATTTCCGAAATTTTAGATCTCACTTCCGCTCATCCTGATCCACAGCACTCGCCCGCGCCGCGCCCTGTTCCCTGTATTTGTCCGCGGTGAATCCGTAGTACGAGTCAGTTCGCCACCGCGGACGGACGGACAGACAGACAGAAGACGGAAGGACGGGAATACACACACCCATATTCTCAAAAGGGTAAAATCGCGGGAACATTGGCAGTGTAGCGTGACTCTTAAGGGGATTTCACATTTTTGCCGCGGCGGTAGTCGCCCATGGTTAAACATAGGCCGGCGACGTCGCGGCGGCGTCGCCGCGGCAAGGGTTCGGCGGCAAGAGCTTGCATACTTTTTTGCCACGGCAACGCTCAGCGATGTCGCGTAGCGACGTGAGGCAATGATTGGTCATGGGGGTATTTTGCCGCCCAGCAACAACTTTTGTCGCGCACCCACTCTTGCCGCGGTGACGCCGCCGCTGCCTCGGCAAATGTATGAAAGGTCCTTTAGACTAAATTTTGGCAAGTTCCCATCGATTCTACCAATATACACTCTTCAAGGCCACAATTACTGCCCTTATTCGTGTCAGTGTAAGCTGGCATTTCCTGCGCGTGTGAGTAGCGCGGTGTATTTGTTGAAGAACTAGGTCTGTATAGAGGGGTCCGACGACGAAAAGGAAAAGTAATTTTTTTCAGTAATTTTGCTTCGTGATTCCAGCGTTTGCATACGATTAGAATAGAATTTTCTTTCCTTCCCGAATGTGTTTCAAATTCCGTTAATTTATCATCTTGGCCATACATGTTCACTTGTGGAACGGCTTGGCCTTGTAACGCCGATCCTCGAAGGCATGTACCGATTCATTTGCTGCAGATCCATTCATTGGATCGGGGTAATCCAAATATCTATTGCATAGTAATACAGTGGAGTTGATGCATGGAGATGTAGTAAGATGTGAATTTTGTTTTACATGGCGCAAAGATACGAAGCAACGCTGATAAGGATGTGGAATTCGTGTTCAGCAACTCAGCTACATATATGCTATGCAAACTCTGCAATGAGAATATCGGAAATTTTGTGAGCTGTGGAGGTGTGATTGTGCGTTAGCATGTATGTATGAATGCGAGTTCTGGATATCACCGATGTTGTCGCCGCCACATGACTTCTATAACCTGTCGCATGTTTCACTGCACACGCAAGCGTGCATAGGTTTATGTCATCTATGCTCACGAGAATAATTTGAGTAATTCAGTAAGGCAAATTCTGAGGTCACACCACGAGCCCTGCTTCGCTAACGATTAAGTATTATTGATTCACCCACCAGAAGTGCGACAGAAATCGGAACAGAAAATCGGCTCATAAAATGGAAACAGCATCTTATTCATTGCGCTGGTGCAACATTTCAGCGGATTTTAATAAGTCAGCACCTGTTAGGAGGGTACCCTAACTTTGCTATCACATAATAAGATACGTAATTGGTGTACTGAGGCTAGAAGGTTCTCTTCAAGGCTTCGCTGCTTGGGCGCATCAAGTACTGTTGACAATTTTTTGTAATCATAATTGTTCTCGTAAACGTATCTGATTTTCTTTTTTGCAGTGAATTGAACATGATCGAGAAGCGGATCTACGCCACAAAAGCGATACAGTTCATTCTTCTGTGGTATACGATGATTCTTTCCATCTACGCTAACCTTTATGAGTTGAACATCTATCCGGCCCTTGCAACTGTGTTAACGAATGGTTTTGGTCTAATGCTTTTTGCCAGGTATGATGAATATTCTCTCAAAAATGTTTGTGATGTGGAGTTATGATGCTAACTATTTTTCCCATATCCTGGTCTACAGAGTGAATCAAAAGTCTTTGGCCTTCGTTCAAGTGCTGCGAAAAATGCTATATAGAAAGCGATTGTGACCAAACTAGGAGGATGGTTCACCAACAGTGCCATCAGTAAAAGGATTTTTTTTTTGTTCTCCAAAGGCCTTTCTCTCGGCTCCGTGGCGTTTCTCACCCTGACAGCCGGCTAATTAGAGGTGCGAGCCAAGTGTGAAGCGCCTTTGGCAGATTTCTATCAAACCTGGCATGCCCCACTAAAGTTATGAAGTTCTCGTATGAGTCCTCGATTAAATGCAGGAAACGAAGTAAAATTGGTAAGTGTTAAGATAAAGTGGTAAGGTAAATTTATTAATAATTTGACAGAAAAGTATCACGGCAATATAAAAACAGCCATTTTTCTTCGAAGTCATCTTAAATCAGCTTGTCTCAAAGTAGAAGCGACACCAAGAATATCTTCCAAAAGGTTTCATCCATGGAATTTTTTCGGAAGCTGGGAGATCATTATGTGGAAAGTAGAGGGCGTCGTTTTCCAGAATCAGGCTTTCTTCTGTATGAAGCTTCTAAGCTTCTCGTCGCGGTGCGATGATCGCCACGCATGTGGGGTGGAAGTTTCTCTGAGATCGTGTAGTGAGATCTGGCACAAGCTCTGCCAAAGGCGCTTCACACTTGGCTCGCACCTCTAATTAGCCGGCTGTCAGGGTGAGAAACGCAACGGGCCCCTTTCTCTCTTCGTATAGCAAAGCCGGAAACACTCCCTAGCGAAGTTGCCCATGGACGCCAGCACGTCATCATCACATCCGACCAAAGTTTTCTGAATTTTTCTGTGAGAAGATCAGCTAAAAAACCGATTGCAGCATAGATGTCCCTATGACATTGGGAAACAAATGGTATAGAAATTTTGAGAGTGCTCACAATGGTAGTCAGATTATGATAAAGAAAAGTGTGGTCTCAACAGAACGGCATTCTAGCGCGTTTATTGAGTTGGAGTGAAGTCCAGAAGAATGCGAAGAATGTCCATTGAAAATGAACGAATGAATGATGTGAATGAAAATGAAAATGAAAAAAAAAATTAAAAAATTTAATAAAAAATAACAAAAAAAATGAAGTGAAGAATGTCCAGAAGCAATTCCGCTCTGGAACGTTTGCATCGCTGCTACATCAAGAAGAAACATGCACCTAAGATCTGAGTAAGGCATTTCTGTTGGCAGTAGCCCTTACAAATCACTTCCTCAATTCGGCCATGATTGGTTCCCATATTAAAGGCAGCACCCACGGAAATTTTTACTTTCGAGTTCAGTCGCTCACCGTGTAGCCGGCTGCTATTAAATCACAACAGTAAGTTGAACACAAAGAGTGACCGGCGGCCTGCGGAGATACTGCCGTGGACATGGATGCCATCATGGCCATTCTGCTGTCCGCCACGCCAGTTAACGCTATTTAATTGGTATACAACGCGTGTTCTAACGCTGTGTATAGTGTAGTATATGGAATAGTGTACAGTGTAGTGTATAAAATGCGCACCATCCACAGGATTTCGTGGCGTTACGCGCATATACCTTCAGCGAAAAACTCGTCCGCGCTTTTGACGCGTGGAAAACGGTGCTTTCATTTTTCACCTTCTCGCGTGTTTCACGCTGTTTCATCACTACCCATGAGTTCATCTTCCCTGAAAACCTCAAAATTCAGCGAAATCTCCAACACAAAAATTTCCGTGGGTGCTGCCTTTAAGTTTCCGCAGCACTCGAACGCCGGCCAAAAACTTTTGGGTCACCCCGTGCATACGTTGCTGCTCGTTAGAAAGTTGGCCTCTATCACAAAAACATTACTAATTCGTTGAAATATATTAGTAAGGGTTTAATAGTCTCCAATTTGTATGCGTAAGTATTCTTCTGGGGTTAGAACTATACTTGATTGAACGGCATGCATAGAACACAACTATGTAGGTCTCTAGAATATGTTGATTGATACAAACTCTTCCAGAATAGCCGAATTCTTCCGTCGCTGTCGAAGAACCAGAAGCGGCACTGCAATCGCTGCACGTTGATATCATTTAGAGATTTCTAATCACGCAGTACACTCTGAGGTTCAATGGCGACCCATTTGGGACTTAATTTGTTAAGCAAGTTTGGCAACCTAGCAAACGGGTTTGCCAACTACTCAGACCGACAAGCTCCACCACATGCCCTGCCAAGCAAGATTTTAATCCCTAAAATGTACCGCCAAACATATTCTCTTGCCACATGAGTCGCCATTAAACTCATTATTCAAATGAATAAAAATTCAGAAATGGATGAACTTCGGGAATTTACACGCGCAATTCAGCCTTTGTACGTTTACTCTCAAAAATGGATATCTGTATATATAAAAGTGAAAGTTTGTGTGTGTGTGTGTGTGTGTGTGTGTGTGTGTGTGTGTGTGTGTGTGTGTNATTCTGTTGTCCGCCACGCCAGTTAACGCTATTTAATTGGTATACAACGCGTGTTCTAACGCTGTGTATAGTGTGGTATATGGAATAGTGTACAGTGTAGTGTATAAAATGCGCACCATCCACAGGATTTCGTGGCGTTACGCGCATATACCTTTAGCGGAAAACTCGTCCGCGCTTTTGACGCGTGGAAAACGGTGCTTTCATTTTTCACCTTCCCGCGTGTTTCACGCTGTTTCATCACTACCCATGAGTTCATCTTCCCTGAAAACCTCAAAATTCAGCGAAATCTCCAACACAAAAATTTCCGTGGGTGCTGCCTTTAACACGAACATCCATTCTGTATCGTAACCACATTCTCGTTGAGATATGATACGTATACAGTAGGAAATTTAGTGAAAATGCCAATTTCAGGAAGAAAACGAAGGTTGATATCAAGCAAAATCATGTCGAAAATCGTGATCAGCGCCTAAAATAACCCCTCTACGCAAAATTTGAGAGACCTCTGTAGCATACAGTATCTGCATTGTACCTGCCCTAACCCTACAAAAATGGGGTTACAGTACAAAATGGATGGTACGATATTCATGCTAACCACCTCGGAAAACCCAATAGGCGGAGTTCGCCCGAAAAAAAAATAGATAGAGCCCACAACCAGCCGAACGGTCCCCAGTAAAGATCCGTCAAAACCCTAGCCTGATAAAATCTCAGGCACAAAGATGTTCATGGCTGCTGTCTTTTAAGCAGAGAAAAACATAGTAACCAAAGAAAAGTAGCTGGACCGCGGCACAAATAAGAAGACTTGGGTTTTCTGGTGTCTCGAACCCTTTTGAGCAGTCTGGAATCTTTCTACGCTCCACTAGGAAAAGTGAGATCACAATGATGCTCTTGGGCTTACGTTCCACGTACGCGCATATAATATCTGAGTTTGGTGCAACTTGGTAAAACAACTAGAACCTTGCTCATGACTTGGATCCACAGCTGACAGAAAGACCAGGAAAAGGCGTGTCAATCAATAAACCGTAGCTAACAATAAGAAAAAATGAACTCACAAATCACACTGTGTTAGAAACCTCAGCACGTCCAGTCTGCTGTCCTAATCAGTAATGTTCCTCTAGCAGCTTTCCCTTGTTACCATCCAAACCGGCATCAGCTTCTGGTGGCTTAATAGAGAGTTATTTCAGAGTTCTTACACAGAAAAAAAACTAGCAATAATGCAACAGTGAGGCTACTAAGGTAGGATTGAACAATTCCGACTGGTACAAGTGAAGATAAACTAACTGCTCAGTACACCAACACGTGGAACTCTAAGTTCCACGTATTTATTTGGAAGGAAACATGAAAGTACAAGATAATCGCGAAAACTCCATCGTACCTTGCGATGAAGGACGTCACCAATCGAAGTTTTGAGAACTCATTCCCGCCAGCCGGTCGACCATGGTGATCTACGATATCTGTGATCGAAGACTGTGGATGTAGAGAACTCCACCAGTTGGGCCCTCCACGCATGGGCGTCCTGACAAGTAAGATCGGGAAGCAGCAGGATTGGAGGAAAACAAGAACGGTGATATCGATGAAATCTACATATGAAGGCACAGGCACCGTCTATCTGAAACGACGGGGCCACCGACGCGGTCTGGAATCCCGAGGCGGCGCGGCTGCGACGTAGGCTGTTGGCTTCCAACTCGCCCACGTCATATCCAAACCATTAGTTGATGTCATAAAGATAACGATGAAACGTGGTACGCATACTAGAGGTGATGACGTGGAGTGCTGGTAAGCGTTGCCGCGTGTGGATCCCCGACCGCGTCGGCATCCCCGTCGTTTCTGATAAAAGGTAGTGAAAACACCACGTCCAGCGTGTGCTGCATACTACACGCACGCACGCACGCACAGTCTGTGACAAATTAACCATCACATGGTGCACGCGCTGTCGCGTGAGAAGCGTGGCAGGACCTTTTGACATCGCTGCATTGATTGACGCACCTGATCCCATAAGATATGTACAGGAACTTAAAGACTGAGGATCACCTCATTTTCGTGGTTGAGGTAATAGCAGAATCAGCATCTACTCGGCACGCTGATTCCATACATAAATTGTCTCAAAATAGTCTTTGAACCCGTTTTCCAGGCCTGTAACAGTTTGCTGGCCCTAATTGACGTGTGTGGCCGTTGACCTTACCGATCGGACACGCCAAGACTCGTTTGCCAACGTTGTAGCCGAGGCGGGCAGCAAGGATGAGCGGATACGAGAATCTTCATATCCTGGATAACGGTGCGGAGAACGGATAGGCCAAAAATGACCGGATAACGGATTCCGGGTAACGGATAACGGATAAGCACTCAGGGAAGCATCTTTTAGTAATAGTCATCGTAGCGAAACGTGATTATGACGAGAATTTTGTAGAAAAGAACTAGTAAAAGAGAGACTACCTCTCACAATAATAGTTGTTCTTTTCAAAACAGAAACTTTATCTTACTCACAACATATATATGTAGTCTGGTAGCATACAGTCCATAAAAAAAATCGGCGGACTCCCTTTCGGCGGGAAAGGTGTGCGCGGCGCGGTCGCCATCCGATCGGCAGCCTGAGATTCTATGGAAAAACGGGTGATCTACGATATCGACCGACCTTGCGAAGCGGCGCCACGCCCAGCGGGAGTCCGCCGATTTTTTTTATAGACTATACACAGGGCCCATGATCTGACATTGTCCGCAACTACGTCCGCTTGATTTCTAAGCCTACTTCATTATGTTTTGATGTGAATTTGGTATCATTCCTTCTATTTTGGCGTGCTGCACCCATCTCCTTCAAAAGGAATTCTGTGGCGTTCTCCAATCGCTGGAAACAGGCCCCGGCACGAGGTCTTCCCCAGGCCAAAATCAAAACGAAGCCCCCTTTGAAAAACCAAAAATTTACGAAGCTCCCTTTGCACATAAAAGTGCTGGAATCCATCAGGAAAAACATTGGCAGACGTCAAAATTCAAAATGTTTATTGTAGTAGCGACCCCTGGGGTCGCTAGAAAGTTTGCATGCAGCAGCCACTTCACTCCTCATAACGAAAAGAGAAGTCTGAAAACCGCACGATTATAGAAAACGGCTGCGTGACAAGACGTACATATGTACGCTACTGGAGCTGTGATTGGTCGATTCATGTGCGCGTCGCGGCTGCAGCCTTCAAACGTACGAGGAGCGCTGGGGAGAAATAGACAAGTTTTCTGAGCTAATGTAGGACGGATGAATGCCATCGGAGCTGAAAAAGTGTAAGGAGGTGTCCACCGGTGTCGTTGAATGCGTCAACCCTTAACGAAGAACCTGGATTCAGGGAGCATACACGTACGGCGCGATCGCGTCGCGGCGCGCATCTTGACCACCTCTCCATAGAAAGCAGAGTTCATCTGTGACATCTGATCGGTGAAACCATCCCGCCTTATACAAGACGAAACGCGTTGAAACTAGTCCGCGGCGTTGTTCGATTGGAGCACATATTCCACGGGCTTGGACTCCGTAGGATTTTAAGGATTCCTGCGCTGTGTAAACGCAACGGAAAGAATTGAAATCTTCAGTGACAAAAGAACTATAGGGATAGAACAAGTTTATACTGCGAAA
>JARK01001397.1:299283-345925 GCA_000688135.1 Ancylostoma ceylanicum | reverse complement strand
ATCCCTTGGGCACTAGAGCACCCTTATCACAGTAGTACATCACTGAGAAAATCAGCTGCTCCATCTAATTCAATTGAGGCCTATTCGAAATCAACTTGCAACCCAGAAGTTCAAAACCATTACCGATGGAATTTGTCAAAATCGCCCAAAAATTTGCAAATTCTAGCCAATTTTTTGAATTTATTTGATCCTATATTCTAAAGTAACTTGCCGATAGGTGAAGGAACCAGCCACGGCGATGAGCTACAAGCGTTGCGTTTCCAGGTTTACTTGTCCGGCGATATCTCCAAGGAGAATTCCACGCAGTTCACAACTTCCCCTGCAACTTCCCCACTTTTTTTATTTTTGCGCCAATTTCTCCGAAAGGTTGTGCGAAAACCAGCCACGTCGATGGAGAATCGTCAACGCTATCATCATGTTCAACTCACGGAGCACAATTTGTCAGCACAAAGGCGTTAATTACATAGCACTTCCGGACTTCATATGCCACACACCTCCCGCACGCCATATTCCCTTATGGTAAAATGCGAAAACGGGAAAAACTCAGAAAATTGCACAGAATTCCAAGCCACCGATTTCCAGCCCAACTGCACAATAGTGATATCGCTGGTTGGGGAAGTACTCACCGGTCGGTCGCAGATCACCAAAAAAGTAGATATTTCAACCTTCGAGGTCGCTCCATCCAAATTTGAAGGTTCCGTCAAAATTCGAGATTTAAACCAAACCCAAATTGTGGGGGTTTGGTTCTGTGAGATAACATTCTGTGAGATATTGTGAATAGTAGCAAATAACGGATTTCGACCTCTGTGGATAAATTTTTTCCTTTGAAAAGGTATTTGATGGAATGGTGAGGGTTAGTGAAAAGGTATTTGGTGGAATGGTGAGGTTTCAACTTCCTTCTATTTCGTATGAAAACCTAGTAGTCATATAAAAATTTGAACTGCCTAGCGCTATCCTGAAAGAAGTGTTGCTTCATTTCCCACCGTGCACCACCGAACAACCACTTGTTGCAGTACTTTTGACCGCCACTGTAGGTATTTCGCATAGCAGCGAAATAATATATAAACAATTAAATACCCTCTGACTAAGCACTTGATATGAGTACCTTTCCTTCACCGACCCTTTCTAAATGCTTTCCAATGCATTTAGAATTTACGTATTTACGTACGAATATTTACATTTATATTTATATTATATTTATATATTTACCAAAGGTTTGAGGAAACAACTTACTCATGTAATTGTTGAGAAATTACTTCACCCTTCACTTTGGATCAAAAACGCTGACGAGAAGCTTGAAAAGTAGTGGCTTTTAATTTTCAGTATCCCTTCCATTGCTTACCATTGTAAGATGATAGTTAAGCAATTGTTAAGTAGTTTTGTAGAACAAATAAGGTGAAGTCAGCTGCTAGACTTTGGCCCACTAGTTCTTCCTGTTTGAGTTTGAAGTTTGAATTTTTCATTTTATGTTAACATTGCTAGCTGCTATTAAAGCCAATAGAAACAAAAGAAAACAATCTTGCTGAGTTCATCAGTTTCTTTAAAGGCATTCTGTAGGCATGAGAAGCTCAAAATCTGTTATTTAAGTTTCCACAGCTATCTCTACGCAGCATTTCAAGAGGTCTTTTCGCAAAAATCGGTTAATATCATGAAATTGAATTTTTTTAAGGAAATTAGTGCACAGTGACCACCGTCTAACATCTTCCTAGCTTAGGCGGCCAGCTCCGCCTTCAAAGAAAGGAGTTTCTGGGAGGCCTCATTACCGGAGACGAGAGTTGGCCCTCTATTATTACAACGCGCATCGTACCGTGTGGCTCCCCCGAGGAGAAGACCCGCCAACGCAAGCCAAATCGGACCTGCATTCCAAGAAGTGTCTCCTTTGCTGCTTTTGGGATTCGCAAAGAATGCTACATTACGAACTGCTCCCGCAAGGATGTGCGGTCACCGGAACCATTTGCGCCAATCAGCTTCAGAAACTAGCAAACGCTGTTCCAGAAAGACGGCCGAAATGAGCTTGTGCTTACCTGCTCCACGATAACGCTAGGCCCCATGTACCTAAAAAGACACGTGACAAGTTGGAGGAGCTGGGCTGGAACACAGTTCCCCATCCACCCTATTCTCCTGACATTGCCCCTTCCGACTGTCACTTATTTCGTCCCCTCAAGGCATTCCTAACTGAGAAAAAAATTCACTAAAATTGAAAATGTTGAAAGGGCGGTCAGCGACTTCATTGACTCCCAGTCTCCCTAGTTCTGGGAGAAGGGGATTGCTGACCTGTCCATTAGGTGGAACATTGTAGTGACTAATGATGGTGATTATATTGTTGAGTAAATCCGATGGAGCTATGTTCATGAGCTGCTAAAGGAAACTCAGGGCTATCAGGTACAATTGCTTTTCGTCTGCATCACCTACTGCTGGCGAGCTGCAATTAGCGGGCGCAGCGGCCAGTAATTGACAGTTCTTGCGCTACGCTGTTGTTGGCAGCCCCTCCAGGTACATGCGCTGCGTGCGTCTTCAGTTCTCCGCCCACGTCATAGGTCTCGCGCGCGGCGATCGCAACGCGGCAACGCGACGAAAGCTGAAGATGGGCAAATGAAAGCGAAAATCGTAGGAGAGAAGAGGGTGAAATGTTGGAACAACCACTAGTGAATTAGACTTTCAAGATTTTTGTAACGTTTCATCAAACTGAAGCCGTGAAAATAAACGCGACGGGTGTTCACCTGAAATTTGATTGTGAGATGTAAGTGATTTCACATATGAGAGGGAGTTTGTGAAGTGTTAAGCGCAATTTACTGTAGTCAGACGCACGCATCCATTTTGTTGAAAAAAAAAGATGCTAAAATTAAATTATCGAGAGAAAGTATTTGGTATGCCAACTCAGCTCATTTTTTGGATTTTTAGTTTCTGTAATTTTTGCACAAAAAGCATCATGGGCATTATAGCTGGAAAAAGAGTTTGAAATAGAAAAAGAGTTTGAAAAAGTTTGAAAGTTTGAAATAGAAAAATTTTAACCTTGCAAATGATTACGGCCCTCGGTAATACAAATGATGAATATTAGTGTAAATCGTAGTGTATCAGCTAGGTTTAAGTGCGATTTTTAATTGCTATTGGTATTCAATGCCGATTCAATGCGTTCCACAGTTTTATATATGTACACTGTATTCCCGCATTTCAATAATAGAAAGCTCTTCTTTTCATGAAACGCAAGGCGACGCAAGCGCAATGGCCCTCCTCGGAAGTTGGGAATAATTCTCAGTTTTCTTAAGAAGGTCATAAGAGATTAATAATGAAGGAGAGCGCTCGCCTAATAAAGCAGCTAGAACTGAAGTCTCGAAAACCGTGAACACTTATAAAATCGATATGAGGATTCGCGACGGGCGAATACTTCGGTTATTACTGTGACAAACGCAAAGTTCCTTCGCAGCTCAATACTGTACACCGCATTCCGGAACTACGTAGCTGTACATGATTCTTTGAAGTAGGTTCTTGTTATTATTTCTGCTTCATAATTAACTTCTGTGCAGGATAATTTAGCTAGTTATCTTGTTTGCATAGCAGCCATTGATTTGGAAGGAACGGCGCATCACTAAGCGATCACTGATCCTATGCTATGCACTGGTACACTACCTCGTACTCATGCAATCGCGTATTTGGAGCTGAGGCCACGTCGTTCCTATCCGCATGACACCTGCGCACCAAACGTAAAAGCAGACGGAGTTGGCGCGCCTATTCTGTTGTTAGCTGTGTGCATTGCTGCATTTGGTCGGCCGTGATCCTGCTACTGAGGTGGCAGGAATAAGGCTGATCATCCACCGTTGTAAACCAACCATTGGCTACAAAAATGGTACCAAAACGAGTTGCTCGAGTGCGTCTGCGTTTTCTGCTCCAGCACTCAGGGGTTGCTCCACTCGCAACCACCTGGTATAAGTGCGCATCGGTTAAAAATGGGGAGTCCCTGGCTCAAACACACGACTATCTGAGCAGGTAGCAGAGCGCCTTCAGGTTTGACACCGACCTCAGATGCATGCTATGCTTAAAGGCAGCACCAGCCGAAATCATGGACTCGGAGCTGAGGTGCAATTCGTAAAATAGAGAGTGAGCACATCACAACTGTGAAAAGAACACAAGGAATGATGACCTACCTGCAGAGAAACAAGGATCGCTGTCGCGGCCACGCCGGGTTTTCAACGGCACGACGCGCCGGTTAACGCTATCGGAGTGGGTGGTCTGCCGCAGTAGATGCGTGCAGTGCGTACCATTCACAGGGTTTCGTGGCGGGACGCGCGCACACCCCATGGCGGAGCACTCGTCCGTGCCTTCAAATCATGATGAAGAGGGCCTTCATTTCTTGCGTTTCTTGCGTCTTTTACGCAGTTTCATCCCTGCCTATGAGTTTACCGTCCCGAAAAACCCCGAAATTCGGGGTAGTCTCCAACGGAAGGATTTCCGCGGGTGCTGCCTTTAAAGGCAGCACCCGCGGAAAATTTCACTTTTGAGTTGAGTCGCTTACCGTGTAGCCGACTGCTAGTAAATCACAACGGTAAGCTGAACACAAAGNAAGGATTTCCGCGGGTGCTGCCTTTAAGAGAGAACGTCGATCACGATTGCCTTCGCGATGGAGGGGCACGCGCCAGGGTGTGGAGCGATATAACTGGAAACGGCGGGCGGTGCCATCTAGACCTGCGATTGGTCATTTGGGCGAATTGACCAATCGCGGAGCTTGGCCGTACCGCCGCCTTCAGGGATAACGCTCCATACCTGCAGCGTCACGTTAACCTACGTTGATACGCGTGCGCAATGGATAACGACCGCTTCTGAAATATGCCACGAAGAACGATAGAAGAACGATGCCCATAGTTGGCTATCATGAACCCGTGTGTTGAAAGCAGCACCAACCGAAATCCTCGACTTAGAGCTGAGATGTTGGTGGTAAAATAGAGAGTGAACTTATTATGTACAAATGTGAGAAGAACACAAGGAATGATGGCCTACCTGCAGAGAAACCAGGATCGACGTCACGGACACGGCGGGATTTCAACGCCACGACACGCCAGCTAACGCTGTCGGGGTGGGTGGTCTGGCGCAGTGCATGTGCGCAATACATACCATCCACAGGGTTTCGTGGCGGGATGCGCGCACACCCTACAGCGGAGCAGTCGTTCGCGCCTTCAACACGTGGAGGGAGAGCGCCTTCATTTCTTGCATTTATCGCAGCTAAAGCTAGAGAAATGTGAAGCATCTATCATCGAGTTAGATCACCACATGATACAGAGGACAACAATTACGATTACTACTCCCGCGGACCAGTGCGCCGCACCTCCTATGCGGCGCGGGCAGCATAATGCATGTAACATATGTACATAATGCATATTCAACTCAACTCTGAACCTAAGTTAGCCCTCAGACCTTCGGGACAGGGTAGTCTGGCATGCCTATCGTGAAGTATGGACGTGACAACCGTCAAATGGGTAGCGCGGTGGCGGCTGTCAGGAGCTGTCATTCTTTATGATCTCCACCTCATGCCACGACGCTGCACCACCCGACAACTAATTCGACACCGACTGTTACCAGGTTCACGCCCAGCGCGGTAAAGTCCCAAATCTCGCGATTGCGCGTCAAGTGGAGCACTAGTTCTGCAGATACGACCACTGCGTGCAATTCTCCCAAATTCTGAAGTCGGCAGCACATGGAGTAGTTTTTATATAACGGAAACTGCTCACATTTATACCATGTGTATTGATTCGAGTTTCGAATCACATGAAATTCCTTGAAATCGGTAGAGGGACTGGCGTAGCTCGTGTCACGAGGTGTCAATAGACGAATGAGAGAAGGAAGAGATTTGAAGTAAGCATATGTCAACAGGATTTAAGGTAGTACTTGCAAGAAGGCGTTGGAATCATCTTTACCAGCCTGATCGTCCGGCTAACGCCGGACTCTCAGGCTTCTTTTAGGCTCGCTTCGCTCGCCTCGCATTCGTGTATACATATATTCCCTCCTACTGAGCGCCGACGCACCACTCACGCAGTTGTGGACCCATCCGGTAACGTTCCCCTACTATTGAACACCAGCGCATCGTTTCCATAACAGTAGCCCGTCTCCTATAGGAGTGTATATAGTTTTTCGCGAGGCGATGGCGTTGCGGCGACGGCCACAACACGTGCGACGCGATGGGTAACGTGAGTCACGCGGTTGCGCCATGCCAAAGTTTGTACACACACAGAATTACACGCGCACCTCGCTTTGGCCTAAGCGTCAACGTCTATGCGTTCTTATGATACAGGCAATTCATCCCGGAGTCGGTCTTGCACTGCTCGAACGCATGAGTTCCACGTAATCCCACATCACTTCCGGAATTGTTTTAACATGTTAGGCAGCTAAATATCACTGCGATAACAGGGCAGAACGTGCACGATTTTTCAAATTCACCGTTGCGCTTTCCACGCAGGAATTCGCCAACACCGACTCTTTTCTGAATTGCCTGTAAGTCGTCTAGTCCCGTGAGTCTTAGACCGAAGCAGCAAATGAAATCAAAGAAGCAACAGCCTGCTTCAGGCTCCGACATCGGCGAAATCATCGCGTAGCCTCTGCGAGCAGGCGCGAAGCGAATTCGGCCCGTCGTTTCTCAAGAAAAAAGTATAAACGGGGCACGACCTCGCTTCTCGACGTCGCGTCGCGAGAGCAAATGTCAGCTACCACATCGCGACCACTGCTTGCACATACATCCATTTGGGACCTATCGCATTTGAACAGTTTGCTTGGACGCGACGGTCGCGTCGCGCCGAAGTATAAACAGTCCTGATCATTTTCCCAACGCCGTCGCCGGCGCAGCCCTCATCCTTACCATTCTTCGTCTCATCTCAGGCTCATCCTCTTCCTTTTAAAGATATCGTGCCCACCTCTTCCCTTTTATACGGTCTAGTAATCACAGGAAGTATCACTCATTCCAACTGTGGTAAACACAACGGTCGGCCACTGTGAGAATTTAACATGTCTGAACATGACAAAAGTGGCCCGAAACACCTGTAAATTGAGGTAAAAATTAAAATTTACAACCGTTTTGTACATAACTCGACACGCTGAACACGATGATGTAGGTATTTTCCGTTTTTGTTGGCTGGTTCTCATGTACAGACTCACATACACACACACACATGAATTGCCAATTAATAATAAGTAGATTTTTTTAGTCCCATGCTGACTGCGGGGTGGCAAGAATTGTGTTCGATGCTAAAGGAGATGCGATGTCGGAGTATTCTGTAGAACATTCGGATACTTCTTCTCCTACGGAGCCTGCTATTGAGGAAGGCAAGGATGATGGCGATCCATTGGGTGAGTGCATCAATCTTTTTTGTAGCCTCTTTTCACCCCCTTTACTTGGTCTTTAATTGAAATTACGTATTACTACATAGCGACAGATATGTAGAGTGTAGTTCTTGAAGGCAGCACTGGTCGGAATTTTCAACGCGAGTTGGGTGTCAGCAGTGGCGTGCGCCATTTTGATATTTTCTGAAATTCTTCATATTCTTCCGAATGTCATCTCTCATTGGCGGACACAGGGGAGGGACGCTACTCTTGAGGATCGGTCATTAAATCTTTCGGAAGTAGTTTGAAAAGCAGTCGAAAATTCTGTGGCATTTTCGGTCCCTTATTTTATCATTATATTAAGATGTTTATTCTCAGTTATTCAGCTTTGAGGTCACTGTTATTGATAGTGTTAATTTTGAAATTCCGTCATCTTTCAATGTGGCAAAGACACTACTTTTTCCCTCCCCCTTCCTTCCGTAGCTCTGACTTTCTGCCTCTGCACATACATATCTATAGATATACAGCATCTGTAGTAACATGGAAACAGAAACCACATGGTCGGCTTCTTTAATCTGTAGGAAATTAGAAGTTATTTGCACCTGTGTGGAGCGCGTTTAGCTGTCATTTACAATAGTTACAGTAGGTCATTGTTGGGGCGAACCTGTAGGGTTAGATTATGGGACACTTGCCACCCGCGCGCGTCAGGCCCCGGTAAGACAACGTATGGAAAGACACTGTTCCCGGTCTTTTCCCTGGAAGGACAAGTCAGCTTCGATCTAAAATGACTATTATGGTGCTAGAATGAGTTAGAGCACCTCCCGAATTACCTCAGACATTCGTGGGGGTGATGGGCAGGTAGGACCCCCATCGCTCCGCCCACTTTTTGAGTTGAGGGAGAGTATCTGGACGTCCAAGAAGAGCAGAGCGTGCTGTACATAACCCCGGTCGTCCCCCCATCCGCCGGAACCCAATAACGTGCTCGGGGGACAGCTGCGAGGGCACGTGGGGGAACGTCTTTCAATGGTCGGGGGTAGGTGCCCCACGATTTTGGGTCCACCCCCAGGTACAACTGGGGTGGACCCTTTTCCACCTGCATTCCACCCCCACGAATGTCTGAGTTGGTACAAGACATTCTGATCATTTATAGTAAATTGGTATCCTGCCATAATCTCTGCCCTAAACCTCCGCTTTTCGTTCGAAGCCGTTCTTAGAGCTCTTGGCTCGACCGCGTGTAACGTTCCACGAAACCCACAAACGTTTTTGCAACCTTTCTAGAAGGGGTTTTCGTCATCCATGTGACTTTGCTGTTCACCGTTAGAATGAGAGAGAAAAGAAGGTCTCGAATGTGTTGACATCATTGACATCATAGGCACGAAAAACAAGATGAGAAGCTGTCCTTACTATATGAAGTAATTTGATCTACTCAAGGTTTCGAGGTTTTGTGCGAGAGCAAACACATTGCTACTAATCCAGTGAGCCAAAATCTGCAATATTAAGTAATGGTTGCACTTCTGAAGCTGTCACTATTGTAGACATAGTAGGGGAACGCTAATTTTTTTATTCGAAACGAAGGTATTCTTTAGAATAAATTGATTGTAACGTTTTAGTGAAAGAGGTATTTGAAACGTTACAAAATACGGATTCTTCCACCTTCGTATGGCTTCGCATTAGTGCTTAGGTGTAAATGTTATTGTCTTCAGTTAGGGTGAATTTCTCGCTGTGGATCAATGAGCAGAGTTCTTCGATCGGAGTATATCGTAAACAAGCAGAAAACACGCAGACTTCTCTTGATTGTTATGGTTCAGTTTGGACTAGAACAGAACGCTGAAGAAGTGACGCATTGTGAAGGTCAACATAGGCAGATTCAGCAGGCGTCTCCAGATTGCTTCTCTAGAATGATGGATGAAAGCGTAGACTTCCCTTGAACGAAATGTTGTGCTTAAAACTAAAGCAAAATATCCGTTTTTTATCGGACTCATTTTCAGATGAGGTTAACATGGAGTCGTTCCGTGAAGTGCTGATCAACATAATCAGGGAAACAGATCTGGACATTGCACGTCTCAAAAACCGCAAGGATATGTTCCAGCAGTTGTACGTGCAGTATTTTGGCACCGGACCAGATGGCTCAATAACTGATGACGGTGAAGGTTGGTTTGTTTCTTGGAAAAAAAAATAGCCGTTGTCTTATACACCTGGAGATGTTGCTGTTTTTATAATTCTTGCCTCGCAAGTCTGGTAGTGATTCTGTTCTTGTCATTTTCCAATCATGACTACGAATTATGCATCATATAGTAGTAGTCTTTCCGAAACGATGGGACCGATGAGGCGGTCATGAGACCCGGAGGCGGCACGGTGGACTTGGCAGCACACACCAATTCGAAAAGCTTTTGTCCATGTATTTGGTTCTATTTTTTGAATATTTGCGGCCCGTTCTACCAATTTACCATCTTTATTACCAAAACCTTCCCATTCGATGGGTTCCTTCATTAGTTTTATTCCAAACAGCCAAAGCCACAGTCGCGCCATTTCTGGATCCCTTATTAGCGGCCTCTTCGGATACACTGTACGGCCCATTCCTTGACTTGGAAATTTTGCAGATCACAGCCGTGCACTAACGCGTAGGCTGGGCTCGAAATTTATTCGTCGAATATCCAGTCGAATAGCGAAGTCAAGCGAGCTGTTCAGTCATATTGACCGTTTGGCAGAAACCAGGAAGCGACGTGTAACATATGCACAGAAGGAAAAAGAAAGGTAAGAAGGTACATCTCGTTTATTTTGTTCCGACTTACTCTCTTTCGCTGAATTGTAACCCGATCGCATATTTTATGTTGGGTGGAGCCGGGTTAACTAATATAACGAGATCTTCGTTGTCCTGCCAGCTTACTGTCGAATTAGTGAGTTAGAACGCTAGGCTTACGATTTTTTTCTTTTCACTCATCGATGATTAACAAAAAAAAAACTTCGGTTTAAGTTTTAATCCTGACCAATTTATAAAAAAACCGAGGGATATCCGTGCAAAAACGTTCATGAATGGATTTTGTTGACGCGCATTGTACTACCAAGGAATTTTCTTGTAGACGCATCGCTAAGCGCTCACGCTATGAAGATGACGAGGATTGGACAGAGGCAGCTCCTGTCACTGGGTCATCTGAACATGTTGGCCGTGCTGGAAAAGGTTTGTACTTATCTCTTCCGAAACTCGTTTGGAAAATTCACTGATGAATGTGTTTTTGAATGTGCCGTTTCTGATACGCATGTTAATAGACCTCTTCTAGTACTACAATAAGACCTCTTTCAGTACTACAATACCCTTACATTTCTCAAGAAGATGAGCACCGCATTTTCCTGCAATGGAACTCCTCTGCCTCATCCTACGCTCAGAACTTGGCTAAACTGTTGTTTGCAGACACTCTTGACCTTTATTTCAAGGTAATCTTAACAAACTTTCGCTTTCTTTTCGAGATTTCTCATGTTCTTGACTAAAAGTGCTTTTACTCTTCTGCTTCATCTTCTCCATTTTTATTTTTTGTTGGTTCACATTTGTGACGCTGTACCGCATTGTCAGTACATAGAAATTCTTGGCTGAGGACTGGACCATCATATCAGTTTAGGACCAAGATCAGGCTAAACGACAATGGATACATGAAGCTGTGGACTTCCGTTTTCCCTCGAGTGACAGAAACGCCCAACTGTTGAAGTGGAAGAATTGCTCCCAGGCAATAAATAAGAATATGCGCATATCCGAACGCGGTCCTCCTGGCGGCGAAAAGGGGAAAAGAAAACTAGGTCAGTTTTTTGCATGGATGTTCCTGTAGCGTACTATTTTGCTTTTCTAGCATATGGTTGTTTCAATGCATTTTCTGGTTAAATTTGTCTATAGAAAAGGTGCTATAGTTGCGCATCCGGTTTGGTTTGGAAGGTTTAGATAGTTTTTCATCTTACCACCTATTTATTTCAAAGAAGCTTGAGAACTACGTATAAGCTTACAGCGCTCGTCTTTGTGCTCATCTCTTCCGTTCATTTAAGCTCATTTTCCCCATAGGAGATTGAAAATCTCCTATTTGGTAGAGAAATTCAGACACACGAGGCAGCATAAATTACCATCGAGCGACAAACTACCACCTTTGCTGCCGCTGCAGCACAATGTCATTAGCAGGAAGTGCTGCTTATGTACTAGCAATGGTGTGAAAGCTTCACTACTAATGTCATTTGAAGGCGATCCCATACCGTTTCGGAGTAATTGTAGACGATCTTATGCTGTTTTGAAATGGTTTACTCTGCTAATGAGAGGTAATTGTGATTTCAGTTGATTATACCTACGTTAATGCCGACTATGAGGAAGAATGCTTCCGGAAGGCTAACAAAGACCCAGTCAAGTACACTGAATTGATGGCGTTGAAGGTATTTGAAGGATCTCTGGACAAATACTTCAAGGAGCAGGTATGTTTCTCTTTGATTCTCTTCTTCTCTAGTTATTTAATTTCATATATTTCTGACCACTTACGCTTTTTCAGGATCCTAAACTGAAGGATTGGTTGCGTGACTGCGTGGATCGTAGGTTTTACCTAAACGATAAGGTAAAGCGGGATCAGAGATGGAAAGTATGTGCAGCTGCTTGTAATCGGAATAG
Organism: Ancylostoma ceylanicum; assembly: GCA_000688135.1. NCBI lineage: Eukaryota > Metazoa > Nematoda > Chromadorea > Rhabditida > Ancylostomatidae > Ancylostoma > Ancylostoma ceylanicum. The sequence continues at coordinate 333,990 of JARK01001397.1, read as the reverse complement.
AACAAAAGTTGTTGGAAAGGACGGAAAAGGTTAGCTGTTACCTACCACTTGAACTTCGAATTTTACCGTTGTACCTAGCACTCTTCTTTTTTTGCTTTCTTGTAAAGATATTTCATCATCTACGTATTGAATCATCAACTGACTAGATCATGTAATTTTTAGAAGAGGAGTACCCATACTTCCCGAAAGAGGTCGAGGAAAAGTGTTTCCAAGACGCCAATGGTGTCCCGTATCTGTATGCTGAGGCAATGGCGAAGCTCCTATTCCCCGACACACAACACTTGCTATTTAAAGTGAGTCAGCTCATGCGAAGTCCACCGTGTTGTAGCATTCCGCTTTTTTTGCTCTCCTCCTTCTTTGAAGTGATTCGGACCTTTCTTATTTGTCCAATGTAGACCTCCTCATTTCAGGAGCAAGACCTTGGGAAGCGCAATTGGCTGCATGATATTCTAGACCGTCGCTATCCAACACCCGACAAACTCCATCAAATAGCCAAATGGAAGTCATGTACAACTGCCATTAACAAGAATAAGACTGATAGTAAGTATTTGTTCAATATCTTCATGGTTGGTTAGTGACTTAAATGTAATTTATGTAGCCATAAGACTTTTGGATTTTGAGGAGGAGTACTTTTGCAAATCTTCAATGTTGATGAGAGCTACTGAGGCAGACCTGTATGGTAATTGCCTCTACTAGTGAGAATATAGCTTTTGCGTTCCTCGTTGCGAAAAACTTTACTATGCTATGGCATGTTCTTCTCTTGCTTTCATGATTAAGTACAGTTTCACTGATCTTCTTGAAGCTGAACTGAATCTTGTTGAGGTTTCTGTGGTTATGGAGACTGCATCTATACTGTAGCTACACTTTTCTAATATTGTGTCTGCAATTCCTGTGGATAATAGAAGCAAATTTTCCTATGTTCAAAAAGTTAAAAGCTACTAGTCAAACAGCGAGAATAACATTCTGGATTTGTTTGCATTCCAACTTTTATTTCTTCAGAACCAGCTGCAGTACAACCGGCTGTAGCTAACACAAAACACACTGAACCAGCGGCTGCATCCAGTACAAAGGCCACAAAGAAGGATCATAGTGGTGCGAATCCGAAATCAGAAAAGAAAGATCATGCGAAGGATAAGGACTCGAAGAAAAAGAAAGATCAAGGAAAAGACAAACAAGAAGATGGACACAAGAAAGGGTCCAAAGATGTCACCAAAGAGGAACCACAGAAGAGGGAGAGGGAAAGTAGCCGTATCAGCTCTCGTGCTAAGAGCAAGCGTGAGTTTCTTGTATTTTATTTGACACAATTACGAACACAGTTGAGTCACTGAGAACACAGTAATCCCGCATATTTCGACGCATTACTGCGAAATTTATTTAGCAGAACCATACACTTCCTACCCATTTGTGACCGAGGAAGAAGAAATCGAATGTTTCGAAGCTAGTAAGAGGGATGTCGAGGCTTACGCGCGCTCCCTAGCCCGCATACTTTTCAAGGACAACATTCGAGCACTGTTTAAGGTGAGCTAGTTCAGCAACTCTCGTAGCAATTAGCTAGCTGAAACATAATGACGTTCCTGAATTTTCAGGACCAAGATGAGGATCGTCGCAAATGGCTAGAAGGAGTAGTCGATTTTCGGTTCCCAACATTTGGAGCAGTTGAAACGAAGTCTAAATGGGTTCATGCCATCAAGGCAATAAATAAGAATGCGACTGTTCGTTGAGCTTGGTGAGATGAAAAGTCATTTTTGGTGAACTTTTCCTTGTTAACTGTTGCAGATGTTTGAATTTTATTGGTCAGAGCGAATGCTTAGTTTTTTTTTTTAAATTTCATCCCTACTTATAAGGTGGGTTTTTGCCGCGCAATTGCGACACTTTCCTGTTTCAAACGTTTAGAGCACTTCCTTCGGAGCACTTCATTACATTGATATAAAGGGTTTGAGGTCATTATCACGCTCATTTTTTCAAAAGAAACCACATGAAAAGTTTGTTTTCTGTAAATGCTGACATCTTTCATTTGGCCAAATGAACATCAACAAAGTAATCTCCGTGAATTTGATCGTCACTTATTTTTCGAGACAGTAGAGTAGAATAAATTTTAAAGCGGTGTTTTCAGCAGAAAGTCAGGTTCTCGTTAGTTAGTGTGCTCAAACTCTTCCATTCCTTTAATCTCATAGCAGTGATGTCATTCATCCATATATGAAGCTTTAGAAATACAGAATCCGCTATCTCTTCAATCACTCTGGGTTGTACGTTTCTCATGGTTTGTGAATGTGATTTTCTTTTATTCCATGTACTGGCTTGAAGGTAAACTCCCACTTCACTATGTACTTACGGTATCGCTGTACTCAAAACTATCTGAGCTATTTTCTTCCACATCTCATGATGGGAACGACATGAATTTCCTCACCACAACTTTTTTTCAATAAGTAGACCATCAGGTGCTATTAAAAAGGTAGTTGTGGCTGCCACTTGTAGCATTCCTTAACAATGATCCTACAACTTTGACCAATCCTGACTCAAATTCAAGTCTGGGCCTTTCGAAATTCTCCACCTCCGGCGATTTTGAACTTTTGGCATGCATTTCTGCGCTCAGCTTGTGAAGATTAAACTTCAAACACGTTACCTCAAGGTGAAGTGGGACGCTACTTTTAAAATCAGTTCTCGAATGAATATTTGTGATCTTCAGGATTTTCTCGTTTGTTATCGTTTTGTTTCTGTTTGCTTGCGTGCTGTAGACGAGTAGCCTTCTAACTAGCTTCCATTCATAATTTGTTGCGTTTGACAGCTGCTTGGATTAACGATAAATTTCCCATTCTTCTACATCTCCCGAGTGCTCGAACGTGTCTCAACATTATCACCGTATATGTGTAGAATATGGCTTCCTTTGCGTGTATTTTGCTAATTTTTGAATAATAATTCATTGTATTTTACGAATATTTTGTTATATATAGAAAAGCGATTATCACTTCATATTACCGTATACATTGTAGTGGTAATAAATAGTTGTATTCCCTGATATTTTCTGACCAGTTGATATCGAGACATCGGGAGCTCCAAGTGGGGTGTAGCCCATTAGGGCAAAGTGTAATTGCGATGAGCGACTTCCGTAAGCTCCGCCTATCAGCTATGGGCTGTAGGAGGACTGGCGCGACTCCTGGGCTGTCATTGTTTGGAATAGTTGATTCCTAGACCTCATAACTGCACGTGCAGTATAGTGACGGAAAAGTGGCTTTTCGGAGGTAATCACTCCAAGATCTCTCCTATATGAAGACTGGTCCCTAAAACAGGTGAGATTAAATTAGGTTAGAGGCTACTTGGCTTGTTCCCTTTGCTGCATGTTTTATGCAACAAATAAATAAATGGATAAACACAAATGAATAGATAAATAAAGAAACGAAACAAAAATAAATAAAATCTTTTATGGACTAGTGGCGATCAGGAATGAGCGGATTATCCGTATCCGGTTGTCCGTTTTACCGTTACCCGGGTGTTTTTCTTATCCGTTATCCGCACCGTTATCCGGGCATTTGGCACTGGATAAGGAAAAAATGGGCACATTCAACTGCGCGTGACGTTCTGCAGAGGCAGTGGGGGAGAAGTCATCCACCGAACATTTTATGCAGTTCGATCTTAGGCGCAAACGATTTCTGTCTAAACAATTTCCATAAGCTTCGATCCTTCCATATCTGTCATTTAACTCATCAAGCCTTAAGACTAGAGTGTGAGTGTGGGTCAAGTGTGAGTTTGAAGATTCCGATTGGAAGCATTTACCAAAGCAAAAGCGTCTTTGGTAAGAACTTTTCCCGCCTTATAATCTCACCATTCTAACTCCATAAACTTCTCCAAATTCTCGCGTTGATCTGCCTCTTCTTTCAGGAAATTGGAGATTATCTGGCGAGGAGACCTAGCTTCTCAACAGATCCCCTCGAATTTTGGAGAAACGATGCAAGTTGGGCAAACCCGAATTGGCATTCCGATGTCTAGGTGAACGTAAATGAAGGAGTGAGAGTCGTTAAAACCGCTTAAATGTTCAAATGACGCATTAGTTCCTTCTTCATAAAAATTTTTCCGGTACACAACATTTATACCACTTTTCAGTTAACAAATCAGGCATATCAGGTCTAAACGTGTTTCGTTCACTCTCCATTGCATAAACTCAAAAGAGAGTTAGAGAACTCAATGCTTTTGCTGAAATAGACTTTGTAGTCAGGAAAATAGAAGAATACAGGGTACTTCTTCAACAAGCCGCCGATTACAGTGATTTTCAGTCCAGCTGGCCGAAAAGAAAAGTGGTGCACGGGTTCAAGACACTCTGGTTCGGGATTTTTCACCGAGTTTAGCTGACCCAGAGGCACAAAGGCACACCGACCCGGGGCAGAGCGCGTTTTTCTGAAAATTCTCGAGAAATTGTTTTTCTTCATGGCATCTGTAAAGATGTTTGCCAAAAAACTCTCCAAAGATGGTAGATTTTGTAAGCAAGAAAAAGTTTCTGTTTCGAAAAGTGCAGCTACTGTTGTTAAAGGTATAACCTCTTGCACTAACTTTTTTTCTCACAGAATTCTCATCATAATCACGTTTCGCTTCGATGACTATAACTAAAAAGGTGCTTTCCTGGATATTTATCCGTTATCCGTTATCCGGCATCCGTTATCCGGTCATTTTGTCCTATCCGTTATCTGCACCGTTGTCTGGGTAGTGAAAAATCCCGTATCCGCTCATTCCTGGTGGCGATCTACCGATTGTGCTTGTTATGTATGTTGTCTTCATCGCGGAGCTTACCCAAATGAAACACAAAATCTTGGGAATATTGAGAGGTGAATCGTTACGGAAATACTATTTTGGATCTACTTCAAAATTTTACTGAGGAGTTCCAGGGAGGTTGTTATTCCCGGTGATGGCGAGCCCATCATTTTTTGGAGAAAATACAGTCTCGCTGCCGATTTTTTTTACAGCAGAAACATGCACTTTTAGTGGAATATAAAGGACCAGTATTGAGCATCATTCGCAACACTTTTCATATCATTTATTCTTTCCAAGAGAAGATTACACGAACCAATGCAGAAGAATGTTCCATCTTGGATAATTCCCTTCAAAATGCTATTGCTCAGAAGACGTATGAGCTGCTATATTTTGATGAATTCAAAGCGTTTCAACAGTTTTTCTGCAAAAAGTTAGCAGAGGATGGGAGAAATTGAACTTCCTACCACACATTGCGGGAAAGGAGCAACCGCATTTTTGCAATATTTTACTTTCTGATGCTGCCATTTTACCTAGAGACCGCGCTACAAAATGTCGTGCTAGTCTCCGTGATATTTTACATGAAAGCTTCTCCACCCATTCCACAGTCCCAAACGAAGCATAAGAAGAATATCTACTGCTAACTCTTGTTTGCCGAATAGAATAGGTACCGAACACGCAGTTGGGTGGCGCGGGTCGTGCGCCCACATATTCGGCAGTTCGACTTCATCTCCATGTGCAAAAGAAGAAGGAAGCGTGCAACATGAAGCTGGAGATCGACGACTGGAGGTAAAATGCCTACTGTTGAACTCTACGCAAATGCAGATCGAATCGTTCAATTAGAATCGTTCAGCTGTGATATAGAGGTGTGATAAATAATATGTAGGTACCTAGTAAACCAATCGTTGGTTTTAAGGCCCAGCATTTACTGAGTGTGAGCTTTGATTCTACTCTTATTAATTACAAAGCAAAACTTACATAGGTCCCATATTGTTCCCCTGGATCTCAAGCTTCATAATTTCCAAAGTTTAAGTCAACCATTCTGTGCTGGCTTGGAATGTGCAGTGCCAGCCAAAGTTATATAGCTTTTTCAACTTTCTTCCGTAACTTCTGTTAACGTGAAGGAAGTTCAAATTTTCGCGAGAGCTGTAGACGCTGAAGTGAGATGAGAAGCTGGTAAAACACAGCCTTTCCATAGGTGAATTTTCTTAAGAAAGAGATTCCTAGTGGAGGTCGAGATCTCTGATTTGATGCTATTCTCAAAAGGCCACGAAATAGCTTTTTTCAGGTGGAGTGCGACCATTTGATCTCAAACTGGGAAAGAAGGAATCAGCTATGTATGCTGGCGAAACTTAGAGACGGCTACTGTTAGATTGACCTCAAGTAGGCTTATCACACCGAAAGTATGGAGCCGTAAAAACACATATTCTACTAGATATGAGATAGATAGATATATACTAGATATACAGGATGCGTGAAAAGTATTGACCGCCTTTTATGAAACATGAAATATGAAGAAAATCGAAATCAGGTAAAAGTTAAACTGCAACCGATCTCTTGCGTAGGGTCCTGAGAAAAGTGCAAAAACAAAAGACCTATGTATTCAATCAGTTTTATAATAATTCGAATGGGTCATCGGAAGAGAAAACGAGAGATTGTTTCAATACCACGCTGTATATAGTAATCTTCAACTTGACACAATATATTTGATAAAATGTAATTGTGAAGTCGAAACAGTGGTTAGAAATAGTACATGTTTCGCTCTTCATAACTACATCATTGAAGCATAGGAACTCCTCCTGTATTTATAATGATTTCACTTACTTTCTGTTTTTGTTAACGGCGCAGAGGAGCTCCCTATCATCTTCGTCGGTTCGCCAAAACGATATTCTTAGAATGTTATTGCGTATTGTTCTTCGGATCAACTATTCGTTTAGTGGTGGACCGTTCCTCTTTCGAGATTTTTCTTAAGATTACAAGGTAAAGAAAACAAAGGGATGTTGCTATGAAGAACGATTCTCGAGTCATTCAGTTTGAGTTAGTGGTTACGTTACTTCCTCAATTTCGAACTGTTCGATGTTAACACATGGACACTTTAAAGATGCAAACATATGCTACACCTGAACATAGTATGAACTTGCGGTTGAATTATTCAGAAGAATTAAAGGATGAATCCTACGACGATGTCTGCGGCGCATCCCACGCATCTTCCCTCGTGGTTTCCGGGGAGGCGCTTTCAAGAATGGAGTTAAAATTGAACGGGCATAGTCTCATATTGTTTGCTAAATTGTTTTCAGTTTGTTACGGAAAACTTGTCTCGTCTATAGCAACCGCTGAGGTTTTCACGAGTCATTTCAAGCGGTCAATATTTTTCACGCACACTGTATGCTACTGAACATGATATTTATTATTATTATATGATGATCAGTTTCCACATAGAAGAGCCTTTCCGTGGCCGACCGTGGGCAACATCAAATCGTAGATTCCAAGCTTCATTAAATTTTTTAAAAAGGAAGTTCACTTATGGAGAGGCTGGTTTTTATCATCTTCCCATCACAGTTGAGCGCCATCTCTCATGGAAATTTGAACTTCTAAGGTTTACCTTAACAATTGTTATGTGGGAAGTCGAAAAGTCCAATATTAGATTGGTGCAAAAATAGTGGCTGTTTTCAACCATTTACTCGCTGAGCCCATAACTTGCTTCAAAATTAATGCTTTCAATCAGCTTAGTACCACTATAATTCACAAATCCTTCGCAATAAGGTCTCTGTTCACCTACCACCGTGCGCCTCAAATGGGGCCTTCTAAGAACTATGAACTCTCCGAAGCCAATTCTGGTAACATTCGGTCTTCAAAGAAATCCCCCTGATGAAGTCGGCTGGATGCTCTAGGACTAGCCTGGTTGCTTTAGCCTTAGGAGTTTCTGATGTGCAACATGCGGCTGGACGGTACTGTGTATGAGCACAGAATCCATTTAATTGAGAGATGCCGGGCCCGCACAGTGTATTCTCCGATCAATTTCACGAATATCCTAGCAGTACATTTAAGATGTAAGGTAGTCCACGAGCTGTCGCAAAGTTTAGTTTGCGCGTCACTTACTTGTTGTATTGTATTGTATTTATTACATGGCGAGCCATGTGTATAAAACAACCGTTAGTGAACAAACATGAAAAACAGAAACAAACACAACCAAGTAGCACCAAACAAATGCGAGCAAATACCAAATGATTTCATATCACGACTTCAAGTACGAGTTGAGCAGTCTCTCAAACGAACTGAGTTTAGAAGGAATGAACTGTTTTTTGCTGAGTCTTTCGTAGTCTGTACCAGCTCTATAAACGAAGAACCGTCGTCTGATGCTTTTCCTCGGCCTAGCTATTATCAGTTTGTCAGCTGAACCTCGGGTACAAGGTACAAGGTACTTACTTGTTGAGCTTTTTGCAGGAAGCAGGTTCACGGTAGATATCCGTTCACACCACCTTCGGCAAAACTGGGCTGGCATTCCGAGCGGTTCCTTGTGCGATGCTACCAAATTTCAGTTTGCAGAGGTGAAATCGGCGAAAATTCTGTTCTGGCAGCTTTCATTCCGGGATTGAAAAATTGGCATAGTTATGAATTCCGTTCATAGCAGTCAAAGCTTTTGTAAAGGCCATGAAATTTGCCACAAGGTGATATAAAACTTCCCATATCGGTTATAATAACAATCGGAAATTTTCTGCACCAAAGATGATGCAACGAAAAACGCGCATTATTTTTGCACCAACCTAATAATTTTGACCGGCACTGTAGATAATTATGTATGTAGCGTTTGGAAAAGTCTCGTAAAATAAAGTGGGTCCTAATATTTGCTGTACCTTCGTTATTTTACGATATGCTTTTTCAGACAGGAGTTCAGAGTTGGAAGCAGTATTCTAGCTGTATCAGCACAGACGTTTTTAAAAGACGTACAAAAAGTGATGGATCTCTTGATTGAACATTTCGGAATGTGAAGAATAATGTCCTCACCTTTTACTCAGCATGATAACAAAACTGTGACACTCTAACAAGGACATCGGATTGAAGAACAAGCGTACAAGAGTAGAACAAGTTGATGATAGTACAGTATTTCACATTTGAGTTCTCTGCACCGCTGAGTGAGGGATATTTATATTATATATGCTGCCAAATAAAACAAAACCATAATATTCAACTCCTCAAGAGCTCAGATTTTTTTTAACGGATTGTACAGTCTGTTCACCTGAAACGTGCAAACCTGCCTTTCCCGCACCAGTTAAACGGCGCAGCCAGTCGACGGACAACGTTCCGATGAAGAATTTGAACGAATGTACGAATGTCTTATTTTCAATTTCGTAAAGAAGGTCACTCAAGAGAGGACCATAGAAAGGTTGCTGGAGACTTGAAAAATAAAAAAGTTAGAGATTTCAGCTGTGGCATGCATGAGACTATCAACCATATCGACCCGTCGCTGCTCCCACTAACAGAGCGGTTTAAGGGCAGCACCCACGGAAATTTTACTCTCTGAGAGTTTATTCGTTTTGGAACCTCATCGGGCCTCTCAACAATTCTGCGATGTATAAGATTCTTCGTTTCGTGGATTTTGTGGACTCCTGTTTTCAATATTTATTGGCGAGCTTTCGGTGTTACGTTGTGTGTGCACCATCTTACCATATTTGAAATTCTGCGATGGTAGTAGCACGGGAAACTCCACCGTATCTAAGATACAAGTAGTTTAACGCGGATCAGCAGGATTTGCGTGGGGTCGTCCGATCGAATGTTTCGGCAGCGGATCGCTTTGTTTGCTGGGTAACCATTTCTTTTCCTATTATTATTGAGCTATTTCTGAACCCTTAGCTATCCTCTTTTGCGTTTCTGAGCAGAACGAAGTTCCCTACTTGTCATCTTGCAAGAAGTCTATTTGCTTAGTTATGTACTTGTGTGGCTGCTTTCCGGTAGTGTCACATTTTCGATTTTTTCATGGTTTTGGATGGTTTTAGAATCCAGTCGTGTTCTTGCTACACTTTTTGTCGGTCGAGCCATCTTTTCCAGGCTTTAGTTTCTTCCACAAACTTCAGAAATGCTGCAAAACAGTGCTAAAAACCGATTTTGCCGACGAAACAACTAGCAAAAAAGGCGGCGGTATTGACGTTTTTCGATCGCTCGCGCAACTCGGCCACCCTGCTAAAAAAACTATGAACTCAGAGGTTATACAAAATAGGGATTTCGTAGATTTAGACTGCTTCCAAATGTGTAACCATGATCAGCACACGGGAATACCCCGAAATATGGCGGAACCTCGAGGTCGGAAATTTCCGTGGGTGCTGTCTTTAAGCAGTGCCCGAAAAGTCTCTTAAATCTGAGCATTTCTAGAGAAGTGAATTCAAGTGAGAAGAGCTCGTGGACTCAGCATCTTACATTGATTCCTCACAGCTCATCCAAACAGCACATTCTTCTTGTCTCACATTCCACTTTATAGAGACAGGGTCAAATAATCAGGATCACAATCTCCAGAAAGGAAGCGTATTTGTATTCGTACTATTGTGTAGTGTGTTTATATGTGGTAACTTTCATGAGGTAACTTCAAGCAGAAGACGCTTTTTTGTTGTTATGGTAAGTCCCTAGAAGTATGTAGACATGTTTCGCTACTGACTACCGCCTCTTATTCTGGCAATCAGAATCCTGGCCCAAAGTTCAAGCGCCGCGAAATCCATACATGGTCCCCTACTTCGTGAAATGGAAGCTTGATCCTTACGATTAAGCCGAATACATGTCCTGCGTTGAAGAGACTAGTCATCAGCCAGATGTTACGTAATGCTAGTATGGAATATCCTCAGAACGTGTTTCGGCTAATCGTTTCCACGAAGACACGTAACGTTGATAGAAATGATAGAGTCAGTTGCACGTTTTTTATCGAGAAGCGCTATTATCGCTGCGGCGTTCCACTAGCGCGGCCGCGAACGCTCCGGACACGATTAAAACCGTCTATGGCTGCTGAACGAAGAGCTGTATACGCTCGTATAGGAAGATTTTGTTAGGATTAGAGCCAGGTGGGATAAGAACAGGACGAGCGGAGATATACGTATAGCAATCGGGTACTATGGCGTCTCAGAGCAATTATAGGACCAGTTTCGTTCAACTTTATAGCCCCACAGACGTCTTACTTAGGTCTCCTCGTTTGCATCCGTCCTGTAACAGTCTCACTTGGGGCCTTACCCAAATGAGAGCCTGAGAATCCTAAGTGCTTGCGCTTTCGACCAGCACTAGTTCTCGGATGCCCAGCGCGGTGAATCACTAATTAGCACCGTAATTTTAACGCGAAAAGAGACTTGTCGGCTAAAAAACCCGGAGCTTCACGTTTCAATTAAGTCGATGGGTGTCGAGAAAGCAGAGGAGAGGTGAGAATAGCAGGAATCCTTGAAAATGTCACCAAAGAACAATTTCGCTTCGTCTCTGTCCTCCAGATCAAAAACCTATAAAAAATATGGAAAATATTCAAATCTCGAATAGTGAGCCAGTGCTGTGACAAGCATGAGTTACTAACTGTGCTACTAATTTACTAATTTAAGAGAAGTGTGTTTATTTGCGAGAATTCAGAGAAAAAGAAAATTGTCTTAAAAGTAATCGTTCAGAACATCAAACTTATCAGGTAATGATTCACAGCCAGTAATGTACAACGGCTAATAAAAGTGCTGCAAGCGAAGTGACGGTTACGGCCCCTTTCGGGGACAGTTTCCATAGGTCATTGTTAACATTCCCAGCTCATGGAAACTTAACACATTCGCGGCAATGTGCTCAACCGGTTGACACGAGTGGTGCTACGCGTGGTACCGCGTGCTCAACCGGTTGGGCACAAACGCGTGCTTAAGGGACCTCCTGAGTCCCACGTAGCAAACCATGCCGGAAGAGTGATGTCAAGAATGTGTTTACTAGCGACATTAATAATTCCGCTTATGATTTTGTCTGGTAGGTATACTTCCAGGACTCAAATGTTTCAACTCCTCAACGCCACCCACAGTTGCGGTTGAGGGTGTCTTTTACCCAGGGTAAACGTGTTGATGCCCACGAGAAGAATGGATAAATTTGTGTGTTTTCAACGCTGATACCCTAAGTAACCTCAATTATACATGCAGTCACTGGACAGCTAACTCAAAATTTATGAGGTTTACTGCTCACAAAAGCGTAGCGTTTGATGAGTACTGCATGTCCTTGAATATGTGTGTCGACTACGCAGGTAACTTGTATATAAATCTGTACATTGTAGTCACGTGGATATGCCGTGTAATAAATATTAGTAGTAGAGCGGTCTTTCGTTCGTTCCCCAGTGCACAACCCTCTGGATTCCCTCATGCCTCCCTTATCCACCCGTCTTTCATTCGCCTGTGACCGCTGTAGGCTATTCTGGAAGAAGTTATGGAAGCGGCATGTCATGATTCTGAAATGACGCTTTTCGAATAGAGATTATTGCGTTCGACGCTCCCTTAGCCTTCAGGCCATATTAGGGATAGCTGGTTTATCCATGTCTCCGATTTCTAGCTGGAACTGTCCATAAATCTACACGTTCATAGTCTGTCGTACATCCATTCATTCGAACGGTGCTGGAGTGGATATATGTATAAAATATAGTTCCAAAGTTCATTTTATCTGAGACCGAACGGGTTTAGAAGGATGTTCATGTTCATAAACGTGTGTGGACATTTATTAGCATGCGGAGTTACCTTAATGCATCATCCGTTAATCCTAATTACTACGCCTCTGGTAATTGCAGAACCTCGAACTGGTTTGTTCAGTAGTCGGTAACTTCTAGCTGAATAGCATTGGGCTATTTTGGATTCTTGACCTCGGGAAGAAACGGTCAAACGTACTCCAGAAAGTGCTGCAACTCACTCTAGCACATTCTTAGTCAACTTAAGTCAAAGTCAACCTGTTCTTCCTGGTAAAAGACCAGGAACAGGGGCTTTCGCCGGGCCCTGGCGCGCGCGGGTGGTTAGTGTCCGCTAATCTAGAAGCATCCGCAAAAGCAGGAGAGTACAAGGATCCGAGCAGGGAGTAAAAACTACGGGGCTATATTGCTAGGTAAAGTTGTAGGTGTTGGGTCAGATGAGAAGATGTTAGCTAGAAGAACCAGTAAACTCAGTTTCTTTCGCAGGAACACCATTGGTTTGGCTACATCAGATGTCTCGGCGGAGCCGCACGTAACAGGCACTTCATTTCGAATGCTTCATGTTCTGTGACAGTTCTTTTAGTCGTGAATTCCACTGCAGAGCTGTATTGCAAGCCTTGATGCCGGTGCTGGTATCCGTTCACATTTGAAGAACATCCTTCCATTGTACGAGGCGCGTTTTGCATAACCTTGGTGATTGCCTTGTTAGCAGATCTGGTTTCTGTCACATAGCAGACAGCTGGTAGTACAGAGACATTGAACATCGGAGCCTCAGGCTTGAAATCTTTAACCTGGCAAAAGCTTAACAATAAATGTTGGTTCTGTTTCGCATCTTATCCGTTGACAGAAATAAACGAGGGAATAAGCCTACCCTTATGCTCACCGGTAAATAGAAGGGAGGTCTGATGAGTAAAAAGGAGTATAAAATGACCTAACGTGCGATGGTCCTTCAGCTAAAATCAAAGGTCAGAGCGCAATAGAAGAAAGCCATAAAAGCCTACAAAAAACCGCGTAGGAGTACTAGTGAATGCGTACAAGCATGAAAACTCTCAATGTTGGGTAACTAAACCCATACGTACGATAGGGGTGAGACAGGGGTCAAAAAAGTGAAGGTTGTCTAGGTTGAAAAGTGAAGGTTGTTCCGCACTTCGATATTGCTGAAGAATGGTTCACCAAAGTGAACGATGGCATATACTAGACAGTGAAAGCTGTTTCGAATACGGATTCAATCGAAACTGTTTCAATATTGCTTAGAAAATGAAAAGATCGTCTGTTCGAAGAAGGAACGCCGAAGATGAGAATTGCGCCGGCTTCCTGCTTTTGTGCCGGGACCAGCCCTCAGCCTAACGCAGAGAATGCCCAGCTCGATTTTTGCTAAATATTTCGGTAGTTTCACAGAACTGTATGTTGCGCAGTTGTCAGCGATTTTCCTCACGAAATTCCCTACAAGATGACACCAAATGCGACAAATTTCATCAAGAATCCAGGGAGAAATCAATTTTTAAAACCTAGACGGGGGATTTGCGTCCTTTAAAATTTCTCAACAACCTTAAGAAATCGTGAGTTGCGCAGTTGTCCATTGAATTGGCGACATCATTGCGCATGCGAAGCCCGTTGAAGCAGGTGCGCTCATCTGAAACTGGCCCAGAAAATGGGTCATGTATGAAAACGCTTTTTTACTTTATATCTCTTCCAGATCAAAAACTCAGGGGTTGCGCAGTTGTCAGCTGCCGAGCCTGTAAGATTCCGAGTAGAATGGTATATAACACTTGATACTTCCTTTCACTCTGTGCTTAAAAAGCCTGCCTGAGCCAAATGCCCCGTGTAGCTCAGGGGGGTTAGCGAGAGAGCACGCAATATGGGAGGGCGCCAGACGCGAGGGTGAGCCAGACGGGGTATTTGGCTCACCCTGGTTTTTCCGTCGGGAGTGAACGAAAGTACCAAGTATTATATATCATTCTGCTCAGAATTTCATTCTCAATTCAGCTGACAACTGCGCAACATCCAATTCCTCCAAATAGGAAAAGATATTCCTCTTTTCACGTTTTCATGGCTTTCTTAGCCATTTTCAGTTGCACCTCTGTGATCTTGCTGTCATATAGTCATCAATGACATTGGCAAGAAGTCTGACATCTGCGCAAAGCTTAATTTCCGAAATAAAGAACGATATTTTCGGTCAAACCGTAATTTTGCCGCAAATTCCCACCAAGTTCATGGAAACTTTTCCTCCAAAGGAATTAACCGGCCATGTTTGAACATCGGCTTTTCTTGGAGTGTATTGTGTGAAGAATTCAAGCCACAACTGCGCATTTTATGTAAATCTGCTTTGCCCGAATTACAATGCATAGCTTCACTCCCTTTTTTTTTGTCTGGGACTGAGTCCCGGACCTATCTGATCCTCTTCGCCATAGGTGAAGGTTCCACATCCGGGCACCATCAAAAGTGATGGTGGCCTGAGACACGTCTCAGGCTATCGGACGTATGACTAAACCTGTCATGCTGCATCGCCGTTGCCAGTTATCTCAGAAGCGATGTTGCTTTTGGGTAAAATTTTCCAGCGATAGTATCCGCCTCAATCTCATGTAGATATGCATGAATGCGTCAGTGACTCCGCTGTTCGCGCTTGAATCCTGTGAGAAACCTCTTTTTCCGTGTAATCTTTTACAATCCTTTTGTAGTTCCGACCTTGAACAAGACTTCGTATCAATGACCGTCTGTGGATTAGATTCATAGCTAACTACAGCAATAATGTACAGTATGGTGGCTTAGAGAGTGCGTCTGCAACTATGTCCGCAGTTACGGCTCCGGCATGGAGTCATCCAACTGATCAACTGGTCCGATCAATACAATCTAGTCTGTAAGTTCTAATATGTATATAGTGCAATCCAATTCATTTTGATCCTGCCACTTAGTAAAATCTCCCAAAAGGCACATCCTGCGTCGTCCATTGACCAAACCAGTTGATTGTCCAGTCGATATGCGCCGCAGCTGTGATTGCAGACATAGTCACAGAAGCACTATCTAAGCTACCCAACTATATATTCGTGATTACCTGTATAGTACGTAATATACGTGCTTATGTGTGTAGTTGCAAAGCTGGTAAGATATCTCGGAATGCTATGTTTGAAAAATGGCAATCCAAATTAGACACATCCCTGACATAGCAGGTCGGTGATGTGTTGAATGTACTTCAGTGATTTTGCATATGCCGAACTGGGTAGGGAAGAGTAGGCAGCATTGACCTAAGGTATTAATGATGAAACTGCTATGATTAACCATCAGGGAAAACCAAAGCATACATCTTGAGAATCCCACACAAAAAATTCAAAAAAAAAAACAAACAACCAAATACCTTAAAATCAGTGTACATATCCTGCAACCCTGTCGCCTGTAAACGTATCTGGTTGTACGGATACACGACGACCTTGGAAGGGCTACGCTTTTCCCCTATGTTTTTTTCTTCTGATTGGTCATTGCTCGTGAATCATTACCGTTCGCACGGATGTCGTCTGGTTCGCGCTTGCCGTCTCATTCACCAGGATCTGTTGCTCGGCCTTGCAGTGAACATTTCCCATGGACCGGATCGTTTCCAAGCAGATTTGCAATTCACCACTTGTGCCTGCAGAAGCGAATTAGGCCTATTGCCGGAGGCGAAGTTCGAGGTAATTCCCAGCCCAGATATGACACTGGTTTGTCTTTAGAAGTGAGTGCATAGGACAACTTTCAAAGAACAGAGGTCCCATAAAATTAAGTGTAAGGTGCCGTAATAAGGCAAAAAACCAAAGACTAGGAAGAGTGCTAATGAGGCAAGAAGTGGGGCTTAATTAAATTAAACCATACAGGCGAAACCTGTCCTCTTTCACTTTTAATGCACTTCACTGGCATTTTTTCATAAATAAATGCAAAGAAAATTCACTCGCTCAACACCACAGTTTTCTCGTGAAAGAGACGAGGTTTTGTGACCAAAAATGTTGAGTTGACAGAGCACTTACAGTAATACTTGAACCGTACTTCAAGTACATCATAGATCTCCGATCTAAAAAAAATATTCGCTGACCAGTGTTCCGCAACCGTGTTTAATACTCCTTTTCGACGGAGATATCTTAAAATATTACGGCATGTTTGGAGGCTCATCAAAATAGACCCATCAGCCCTATACTCAAAAATTCAGGCTTCACGTCTGTTCTGCAAAATTTTCTTCTTCATTGGCCACGAATACCTTTGTAGATTGGAAAAAACTGCTTTGCCGGAGTGTGTGCCAGTATGGAAAGGTTAGTTTACATAAAAATTTCAACTTCATTAATAAATAAAACAAATAGGTATTTCAACAGTGATAAAAAGACAGGCAAATAATAAAACAAAGGGATAACGATAAATTAATGATAAAAAATAATAATGGGCTAACACGAAGGTTTTAATTGAATGATTGATATCTAATGAAGTACATTCGAAAGACGCGACGGCCCATTCTAGTGCAGGTCGATACAGCACACATCAGCACGTCCTGGTGCGATTTCCAAACGCCTGTCATTGTCCAGAAAGTTGGTTATCATCATTCAAAATTCAAAAACGGGGCAGAACAAGTCCTCATTGAAGAGGAGAGGGAGGGCTTGTTAATGTTCGCACGAAAGCCGGAAATGCAAAAAGATTTCTCTATTCTGGCGATTTCAGTCCACGGGGTCAGTTAGCTTGACCAGTTTCGAACACAAAAAAAACATCCTGGGCTAGGATACGACCACATAGCCAGGCAAAACCAGGCTAGGAAACCAACTATTACGTGCTGCGACTCTCATCATTACATACAGTAGGCGTCGGACTCGAAAATCACGCGGTGCGGACTCGAAAATCACGCGGTGCGACCGCGCCGCTCGAGCAGGAATCCTCTGCGGGACATCAAATTATGGGGTTTTCTTGATAGTCAGTTGGCTTTCCTATTAGTTACCATCAAATGTGGTGAACAACTATCAAGAAAGCCCAGATTCGCCAACATGGCGACGATTCCATCGTGAGCGGCGCGGTCGCGCCGCGTGCTTTGCGCGGCCGCGGATGGGCCACTGCCATCGACGCCCACTGCTGTTGCTAACCACTATAGGGTTGCTCGGTTATCGTTTCATGAAGCCCAGCCCTGAAGACGTCAGTGGGATCTGAGTTGAATGAGGAGTAAATTCCAGTCGGCCTTGAATTCATTGAAATTTACGGGTCAGATCTTAAAACCCAATGCTTGTACCAGTAGTGATTTTGACTATTTAATTGATTTTTTGTTTTCATAGAACTAACTCTTGTGTGTGCCTGGTCCACACCGTAATATCATACTCTGGAAAAATGGATACGTCGCGCACTGAAGCTGAAAAAAGTTGGAAAGAGTTCATAGTATGAGTTCGAAGTACCAGCATGATATCCGTTTCCTGCCGATTCTGATCGCGTGAGTTTTTACGAAGATGAAAAACGCCGGCTGGAATGACACCCAGCTTCAGTTCCGTTTTACATGAACTTGCGCTAACAAACTGCAACCAATTCATGTGTATGGGATAACTTTTTTTGGAGCGAAAAAACCCGACGCACTTCTAACCCCACGTCGGACAAGCCGGATCGTTTAATTAGCTGTGCGGCGAGGAAAGTCGTGTTAGGCCATGCGTTCCATTAGGTTGGGGTCATGTGGGACTGGTTCGTAATTATGTGAGTGTGTGTGTAGGTAGACAACTTTTTCTTCGGTTACGGTGCAACGGTGTACCAATTGTGTACGGTTGGGGGCAAGAAAAGCTATTAGGGAACCTTTCACCTTTCACAGCTGCTGCTGTGTGAACACTTTCCACACTTGCAGTCTTTTCGTCTCAACCTCTGTTTTTCGCCTCACCTAAGGAGTGTGCGGAACATCTGTGGTTTTTCCGTGGGCTGCACTTGATCTGTATTAATTTAAGTACGTCAACAGATAGCCGACAGCCTTCCCACGCCTATCGCATGCTGTTTTTTCGCGCTGCGCCTCTCGGTGGCTCGTCCAGTTTGTGGGCGGCGTCGAGCGGCATTTAAAAGGGTGTTGTTCGCGTTCGCCGGCCGATCTGATATCTTTTGTGTGGTGTTCGTCCTTAGCGGAGTCGTCCTCATAAAGTATTCGTCTTAAAACTCCGCACAGTTCCTTGTTCAGATCGTATACGGTCCATTCATAAATAAATTTGGCTCAGAAATTTTGTGATGTGTGGCTCGAATGCTCTTTAACCGACTGATTTCGCTTTTCGGGTAAACCCACCTCAGGGAGGGTGTGGGTAGGAATATTATCCTTGTATCACAGGTTGGAGGGCTTTGGATAGGATTTGCCCATTCGTAATGACAATAGGGCCCGTATTCATGAACTCACCCGAGAAGGATGTGTCACTACCGCTCTTCTAGGCCTGGATGCATCATTGAGATTATCCAGGCTATACGTGTCAACGCTTGTTTTGAAGATGGGCAACTCTGTGTGGTATTTGCGCGTTTACCTTGGGTAATCTCAATGATGAATGCGGCCCCTAAAGTGGATGAGTTCTCCACACAGAAATGGACATATGTACTATGTTACGTAGAAAGACTTACCTCAGTCAGCTAAGGTGGGTAGCAAAGTATGCTACATTTTGTTCCAGAAAGTCGTCACCTATGGACGAACGGAAAGCTCAGCATCTTCCCGGGAACGTTCATGAATACGGACGCAGGAGTGGTAGTAATAGGAGCGATACAAATACCCCTTGCACCACTCTCCCATTTCCCGGACAAACTTTCCAATCGAATCCTTCGTTCTCAAAAAATTTCCTCTTATATTCAGGAAAAGCAAAAATGAAGTTGACTGAAAATTATCCAGACTTCAAAGATTTTAGCAAAATTGCTGCAAGTTCCCACGAAGCGTTATTTGTTAATTTTGGGTGTGAGTCACAGATCACCCACTCCTCCCAATTCATAGTGAACCTCAAAAATTTGTTCTCTTCTGTCACCAGAATAGAATACGCCGCTTAACACAGTGAAGTTACCAGAAAATTGCAATGCTAACACAGTGAAGTTACCAGAAAATTGCAATGCTTCTACTAGAGCCTGGGGCAGAACTGATGAGCGTTCCTATGAAGGCTCCAAAACTTCCCCGCTCATCTAAACTGTAAGAGTTGCTCGAGCAAAATCTGACGCGTTTCGCGATCCTCACTTTGCTTGTCATCTCTGACTGTCAGGGGACACATTTCTGTTCGTAGAACTCGTCCATTCTTACAGTGCGGGTTAGTCACTACATTCCCGAGAACGTTCATGAACTGGTCCCCTGTCGTAAATGTCAAATAGTGGCGCTTGTTTGCCAAATTTCTCGGCTTGGTAAGACTTCTTATGCAGAACTGCTCCTCCTCGCTTTAGCTCTTTCTATACCAAATATGTCGAGAACGTGCATGTTCGAAAAAAGGGAGAGCTACGGAGCCCTGGGGGAATGATAAGAGGAGCTGTAATAAGAACCACTTTTTTTTGACCGCGTAGGTGGTAATGACTGTGATTGATCCCATGTTCTCGAACGTTCTCGGGAAAGGCAAGGGCAAGTGGGTAAGTTTTTTTTTCGGTTAGAATGGGTGCACGTTATAAAAGCGACTCGCCTAAGTCAGCTTCAGTGAAAAGCAGTATTTTAGTGGGGAAACGCATCCTTTTGGATTAACAGAAAACGCAGAACCTTTCCGATAACCTTCATGAATAGTGGTACTGGACAGGCATCACCTGTAGTCTAGTAAACCGACGATTTCTTCCGCAACGTCCGTATTTGATCAGGCTTTGGTGTTCTAATAATCGTTGAGATACCATTGAAGCCAGCCTATTCAGCCTTAAGGAATTGGTAGGACATCAAGAGCTTCCCGTTTCCTGTTCAAGCATACACCATTTTCCAGCAGGAGGTCGGGTAACAGGCATCAGATCTCATCGACGATGTGTCAACGCAAAAAGATCGGTGTGGTACCTATATGTAGTTGTCGTCTGGACGTTTAATGTAAAAGCCAGACAAAAGCAGAAGAAATTTCTACCCACCAGCGCATCGAAGTAGCGATATCTGCGGACTCCAGCATTTGCTGCAAAAATAGAGGAAAGCCCAGATCCTTGCGAATACCCGTTCCGCTATTCCGCTGCGTGTAGAATACAGGGTTAGGATTCTTGAGCGCATAACTCATCGAGACCACGCTAATAAACCAACCTTAATGTCCTGCGCTTTAATGTCCTCCATTACGTAGCCTATACGATAACCAATCACGCTAACCATAATTGGTTTGCTTGGTTATCGTTTCATGAATCCCAACCCAGTGGTAGTGTTTGAGTGGTTGGCCAAGATTGCTCGTTCTTTGTTTTCGTTTTCGATGAAGACTCCGATTTTATGGAGTAAGTCTAAGAAGTTGAGTGAAAGTAAATTGACCTAATCAAGAGTTCCACCTAGGGAAGTCCCAAAGAAGTCCCCTGAAGGTGAATTGAACTTGAAAACCTACCGCACCGTTTGATGCGCCGATTGCACGCCAGCTCATATACACAGTATGGCATAGCAGATCATTCCCACCCACGTCACTGCTGGGAGCACGCATGTGCGGCGAGATGAGTTCATCGCGCCCATGTGAACTGCTATCGTATCAGGTTCGAATAGGTGAGAGAGGTGAAGAGAGTAAGAGTGAAGTGCAACGAAGGCTTAACTCTGCGTCCACTCGCCTCTTCCATTTTCCGCCGCATGAAAAGGCGCTCAGTTCATACCAGGGCGATGAACTCAGCACGCCACACTTGTGCTCCCAACAGTTTTGCGGCTGATTTCATCACTCCAGAACGTTTTTCCAGAGTTCATATATTTTTCGAAATTTTACAGGTAGGTAAGTCAGAAGTAAACACATTGTTTAATGCAACATTCAAAATATGATACAGACATGATCCTAAAAGTGAAAGTTCCATTTTTTATCATCAGCTGGCTTAGCAGGGGTCTGTAGAGCTTCTCCCAGGGCCTATATAGCTCAAAAACCCTTCGAAGTGGAGAGCAAAAGGACCGTTTATATTCCAGCTGGAGTCTACCTAGCTTTCTGCTTCTCCCATTCGTCTGCTGAGCAGGAAATAAATATTTCGAATACTACTTTATTATCCATACATTGTTATTTAATTATCCACCACACCACCAATTTCTTGTACATAATATTAAATGTACCTCTTACCTCAAGAACAAATACCCGAGCTAGATATGTTTTTGTAGCATGTGTTCAGAGCTACACTTTCCGAAATCTACTCAACGAATTTCAGATGACCGCGAAATTAGCGGGTTATTGTGCTATGGGATTTTCCAGCATAGCGCTGGTTTTAGTCAGTCTATTCGTGCCAACACTGTGGAACAAGATTAACCACATCACCAGCGATCTCCACAAGGTAACCACTATTTACATCTTCTTCCCTCATACTTGGGATTTGCACAATTCCAGGACATGGAGGAGTTCCGGTACCTTCAAAATGGGGTCTGGACAAATATGAGAGGAGAAAGAACGGCAGCTGCAGTTATTGCTAGAACTAAAAGGCAGAGTTATAACTGCAGTAAGTACACAGAACTTATTACGGGCGCGATGGTAAGGTATGGAAAAGCTAATATTTTTGTTCAGACTGCAACATGAACAACAACTGCCCTGCTGGACCTCCAGGACCACCCGGACCACCAGGGCTTGATGGAGCTCCAGGCATTCCAGGACCTCGTGGAGCCCCTGGAATGAGCGGAAATATGCCATCAGTGGTAATGGACATGGCCGCACATTGTCGTATGTGTCCAAATGGTCCACCAGGATTCCCGGGACCTCAAGGCCAACCAGGACCACCAGGACTGGAGGGACCATCTGGAACCGACGGTATGCCTGGTCCAGACGGTCATCCTGGAATGCCCGGAAATCCGGGAATGCCTGGCGAAATGGGACCGCCTGGAAAACCTGGAGCTCCCGGAGAGAAAGGAAGGGATGGAGCGACAATGGGCAAAGGTCTTCCTGGAGAACAAGGAGAACGAGGGCCAATCGGACCGCCAGGATTCCCAGGACAAGATGGAAACCAAGGCAACCCTGTGGGTAACGGATTTTGCTCCCCTATCAGACATTGTTTTCATATAGTTTTTCATAGGGTGTACCTGGAATTATGGGTCCGCCTGGACCACCTGGAGAACTGGGACCAGAGGGACCTCCTGGCTTCGACGGAACTGCGGGACCAATGGGAGCACCCGGAGAAGATGCCAGTTATTGCCATTGTCCCACGCGTTCAAAATCTGCGAAGACATAAACTGGTGCTTTGTTGTTGGAGATCTAATAAATGAATCATCTCACATCTGCTCGTAAATTATCTCTTTTAAAGGACAGATCCTAGGAAGGAATGCTGATTGCTAAACCGGTGAGGACATCGGATGTCTTACTTTACAGGGTGACAAAAAATTATGGAAAGTGTTTGGAATTTTTCTCAATTTTCTGGCGAAGTGATGTCATTATACAAATGAAAACAGGTGTATTTGTACATAAGGGTACGGTCATCATAATGATCACAATTTGCTTCAGTGCTCTTTGTTCTTCTTTCCAAGGAGTTGTCTACTGCTTCTACCACTGCTCTTCGCCACTCTTTGGGAATTCATTCCAGGCTTTGCCCAAAGTGTTGATCATCGCTTCAGAAGTCCTTAGTCGAGTAAACTACATCAATGTGCTCCAGAAGACATGAGTTAATTGGTTTGAATTCCTTGATCTTGGCTGCTAACAACCTTGCGTTCCAATGTGGTTTTTTCGTGATGAAGCAGTAAACGTTTTTTTCCGCTGTAACCTGCATATTTCCGGATTTATGGATTTAGGCATAATGATACTGGAAGGTCTACATTCCCTTGTCAAAATTACGTTAGGCATCGACGGGTGAAATTGCAGGGAAAACTCCGTTCCATAATTTCTTGTCACCCCGTATATAAGGAGACAGACCTGGTGTGGTAGTAAACCTACCGAAACTGTCACTTAACAATTAGTGTTAAGTGACAGCTAACTGCCAGCTAACGAGGAACTCCGGAATTGGTAATGTAGGCTTTATTGTGTGGAATATGGTTCTGTAAGTATGTCGGATGACTACCAGGACGAAACTGGGACTATACTTACGGGTAAACTCACAGTTCGAAACCGAATTGTCAGTTCTTTGTCACGCCGACCTTACTGCCAGTATGAAACGACGAGGACACGAGGAGGGCAATAGCGTGCGGCGCGCGAGACGCAGACAGTGACTTCGTCGTTTCACGAAAAAGTCCTCGAGAGGACTTCTTGTTCATGGTTCGAGTTCATCGTTGTAGCCAAGCGAGAGTATACTGGCTCCCTTTCGGTGAAGGCGCAATTCCGGGCGCATCCAGCTGATCGATTTTCCGCCGTTCCGATCACCATGACCTCCCACCGGAGATCATCGATAACACCAATTTCCTAGTGGGCGATTTTGACTGCTAAGCTTCACACGTTCCCAGATGAAATCCCACATATTTTATAGGCACGGAAATGTATTTTTGAGCTTAACATATGGAAGTTAATTCATGCGGTGCATTCACTGATTCACCGACTGTTTGGGAAGGGCCACATAAATTATGTAAGTCGTGGAGTCAGTAGTGCAGAGATATGCTGGCACACTCTGAGGACATCGAGTCTTGTTGGTTGTGGGTTCAAAACCCCTGATGGGTAGAAGGTTTTGCTAAAGCCTCATCATCCAAGGTTGCCAGTTAGCTCGCAGCTCGTTCACGGTTACAAACCAAAGCTGCAGTTAACTACGACCTACGACTCATCGTTTCGTCGTCGTTTCAAGAGGTTTACTACCACCCCTGCTGAAATGAGGCCCTGGGGTCATAGATCACCTTTTATGCGCTTTTTTGAACAAATCCCTTAACAAGACGATTATTCACATGAGCAGATACCGGATAACTATTGGTATGTGTACCGAATATCTAAGATGTCAGTTCTACTACCATAGTGTCATTGCTACTATCATTATCAGTGAACTTGTAGTGAAGTCGACGTGATTACTATAACGATGACTTGATTAAGGAACGATGAGTAACTGCTACCTTTCTGCGACTTTAAGGTAAAGTTGAAAATGGTGCTTATCCCAAGAGGGGTTAACCCGATTGTTTTATTACTCATCCACCTGTTTCATTTGCTATGCGGCATCTAGAACGCAGGGTTGGAAAATGTGCTACAAAATGAATTAGATTGACAATTTTCCCTACCGCGTTTTACTTTCAGATGTCATCTTTGCCTGACCTCTACTGTCCACATAATAGTAGGGGAGGTACAGGGTGGCCGAAAAGTATGGGCGCCTCATTTGGCGCTTCTACTTCCTCACGTTTAGTGCAATTCCATATTTTGATACGTTATCAGATGATCTTTCTTCTGGACTACAATTCATTTAGTTCCATGGAGGTGTGCGACAGTTGGCTCACCGCGAATCTATTGTGCGCCCCACCCACTCTGGAGAACTCATTGCAGCAATATAAAGAAAATCGATATCCCTTCTGAAACCAGTTCAGAAGAACACCAAATCATGGAATGACGTAGAAGAACCTAACGTGGAAACAACCACGGGTTGTCCCCGTTTAGTGGACACAGGGGGAACTTTTAAGACCATAGAGAAGAGGATCAGCCAAAATGATGGGTCAGTCTGAACAATGTGTCGAAAAGTCCTGCACTCACGAGTCGGTCCATTTATGTCATCGCTATCTGAGGGTTATGACTGCGTCGTTCTTGACTGGTTAGGGTGGAATAGCCAATGAATGCCTCAAAATCTGCCAGGTCATCCTAGTGCGCCGCACGAAGATGTGCTGTGAAGTGAAACTTTTCACCAGTGATGTTATCCACATTTCTCGAGGAAACCGCCAGTCTATCAGTCTATCAGTTAAAACTGCTGACTCCCTAGAAAGAAAATAAGGGGACGAGTTGGACGAGTGGTCTAAGGCGCCGTCCTTGGAGCACCAGGTTTCTCCGGGGTTCCGGGTTCGAATCCCGCGATCGCCTCCCGTATTTGGGCGACATGCCGTCGTGATAGACCGGCCCTTGAAGACCCCACGTCACACCATATGACCAATGATGTCAAATGGCTCTCAGGATAAGGCTACGGCGTCCACGGGAATCGACGCGCACCTTCGGAGCCCGGTTGGTGTGAAAAATATGCGAGGGTACTCGATGCTTCGCGAACGGCGGTATCGGGGGGCAAGAATGCGAGTCGTTAAGGATCACAACGTAGCCAAGACGCGCATTGCGACTTTGAACGTCGGCACGTTGACAGGCCGTTCATGTGAACTGACGGCAGCACTCGATCATCGTAGAATAGACCTGTGTGCTGTGCAAAAAATGAGATGGTATAGTAACAAGTCAAAGGACATAGGACACGGCATTAAGGTAGTCTACAACGGCAGCCCAAAGACCAGAAGCGGTGTGGGCATAGTTGTCTCTGAACGCCTCCGGGACTCGACAGCCGAGGTGCAGCGTTTCGATAACCGTTTCATTAAGGTCGTCGTCACCACCGCAGAACAACGTCTCCACTTCTTCTCGGCGCACGCCCCACAGACAGGCTGTTGCAAACAGATGAAAGATGACTTCTGGATGTTGCTGGACGAAAAGACCGCGGAAGTACCTATGGAAGATAAAATAGATGTCGCAGGGGACTTTAACGGTCTTGTAGGAGCGGCAAAAGATGGACACAGATGCCATGGAGGCCTTGGGCATGGGACTCGAAACGACGATGGCGAGCGTATTCTGGAATATGCTGACTCTCACGATCTCGTCATCATGAATACGAAATTCCGGAAGCGTCCTTCTCTCCTCGTCTCATTCTACAGTGGCAACGCACAGACCCAGATAGACTTCGTTCTCGCACGATATCGCGATCAAAAGCTAGTTACCGACGCCAAGATTGTACCGTGCGAAACCGGGGCCACACAACATTGTCCGCTTATCTGCACCATGAAAGTCATGCCGCCAAAGAGGATGCACGACGAACGATGCGGACTTGCACGAATTAAAAGTGGTGGCGACTGAAAGAGAAAGAAGAAACTGTAGCTTACCGCATAGAGTTACCACCGATAACGAACATCGACGAGACCTGGGAGAACGCAACGCGAGCGATCGTAGATGTAGCACATTCGGATCTTGGCACGACCAAACCAGGTCGCCGGAAAATTGACAAGCAAACACGGCTATGGGCGGACGAGGTTAGAATTAGAGTGCGCGAAAAGAAACGTCTGTACCACGTATTCCTCGATGATGAAATGGATGACAACTGGCGGCAGTGCTTGGTAGCGAAGAAAGCCGCGAAGAAGATTGCGGCCGCTACGAAGGCTGCACACTACGGCAACATCATCAAGCAGCTAGACGTAAAAGATGGCGACGAATGCCTCATCTACAGGGTTGCGAAGTCCCGCCAGCGGCAGACCGAACACGTCGAAAAGTTTTACGGAGTTAACGACGAACACGGTCAGCTCATAACAGACCGCAAGAAGGCGACGAAAAGGTGATGCGACTACTTCGAGAAAATCTCAACAGAAGAATTCAGCCATCCACCCATCCCACAACTACTGCCAACATACGGCCCTATCCAGCCAATCAACGTGGAAGAAACCATGGCCGCGCTGAAGCGCATGAAACCAGGTAAAGCGAGGGGTCCTGATGATGTAGCGACGGAGCTATGGAAGTCAAGGCATTGGAACTCTGCTTAGTGGCTGAAGGCGTTATTCAACAAGATCGTCGGAGAGAAAAAGACTCCTGTGGATTGGCATAGGAGCACCACAATCCCGATCTGGAAGAGGAAAGGCAATCCCGCGGATTGTGCGAACTATCGGTCGATACTTCTGCTGTCTCACAGCATGAAGATAGCACGACGACCGCCGAGTCCGCGACATCATCCGAGTTTCGACGAATCAGTGTGGTTTCGTAGCCAACTGCGGGACGACGGATGCGATCCATACGGCGCGCCTGCTGATCAAAAAAACACCGCGAGATACAGAAGCCACTGCACCTAGCCTTCCTCGATCTGGAGAAGGCCTTCGACCGCGTTCCACACGAAGTTATCTGGTACGCACTGCGTTGGCACGAAGTCTCTGAGGAGCTCATCGAATAGGTCAGGATTCTCTATGCCGACCCAAGAAGTCGAGTCGAAGCGGCCGCGGGTACGCCGGCTGAATTCCCAATCTCCATGGGCGCGCATCAAGGGTCAGTCCTCTCACCGCTCCTCATCGTCCTCGTCATGGACGCTATAACGAGAGACCTCCAGAGGGCGGCACCATGGACTCTTCTATACGCAGATGACGTCATGCTCGCGTCAGAACAAAAGGAGGACCTTGACCGACAAACGCAGGCTTGGAGTGGACGTCTAGCCCTATTCGGTCTTCGGCTAAACGTTAAGAAGACTGAGTATATGACGACCAACCTTGGCGAGCCTTCCACCATTCAAGTTGATGGTATAGTCATGGTCATTCTGATTCAGTGCTGTTTTTTATCGGCCGTATCACCATACCTTCACCTATCACCAGCGCGAACTGATGCAAGAGCGTGAGCGTAGCGGTGGTGCTCGATAAGAGCTTCATTCCACTAGTGGATGGAGCTATTCCCGTCCGAAAACAGTTACCCTCACTAACAAATGAAGCCATTCTAGTCTCAAACCGCTACGCTCCCGCCATTGCATGAGCTCGCGTTGGTGATACGTGGTGATAATAGTGATATGGCCGCAAAGGAACAGCATTGAGTCAGGATGACCACTACTATAACAACCTTCGTAGGGACGACTATTTCGAGTACCTCGGCTCAACACTCTCATCTGATAGCAACCTAGCCCATGAAGTCGTCGCTCGCGTCAACGCTGCGTGGTTGAAGTGGCGCTCGATGACTGGAGTGCTGTGCGACAAAAATATTCCGGATCGCTTCAAGTCAAAGGTGTATCGAGCAGTCGTTCGATTCGTGGCACTGTATGGTGAAGAATGCAGGCCAGCCACCAAAGAGGTAGAAGGCCGACTGAGTGTGATGGAGACTAAGATGTTACGATGGACGGCCGGTACCACGCGTGCAGACCGCATCTGTAATGAGAAGATCCGAGAGCGGTTCGACATTGCCCCAATTGCCGACGAACTTCGTGAAACCCGCCTTAGATGGTACGGCCACGTTTTGCACGCCAACGAAGACACCATATGCAAAGTAGGTCTCGATGTCGAAGTACCAGGCAAATGACCACGAGGGCGGCCGAGTCAACGGTGGCTAGACACACTGCACGCCGACCTGAGCGCTTGTGGGCGTCCACCCAGACCTGGCACACGATAGAGCAAAATGGCGTCAGAAGACCAGGAAAGCGGACCGCGCCAACAAACGGGACAAACGCTAAAGAAGAAGAAAAACAAGAAGAATACTCTCTAGAAAGAAAAAGAGAACCTCACAATGTCGTCGTTTCAGAGAGTTGTGATGGTTTGCAGGGAAGTGCCGCGCAACTGTGAAAGTATCCTTGCTTATCACAGAATAAGATGGTAAAATCGACGCCAAGTTGTGTAAAGATGAGACTTTCAGAAAAGTGCTCTTCCCATGGTAACGAAAAATCCTAGAATGACTCTTGCGCAGGGCTAGGCTCGGTCACACAGGAGCAGAACACCCAACGCATGTTCAGAGTCGGTGTTCCTCGGATTCTCTAATAAGAATCGATGATCTCCTGCTCTTTATATTTATAGGGTGACCCAAAAGTCTTTGGCCGGCGTTCAAGTGCTGTGAAAACTTTATATGGCAACCAATGATGGCCATATTGTGGTAGTGATTTACCAGGACCACTGTCAACAAAAATTTCTTATTGAGACCTCAGAAGCTTGTTTCTTCTTGATGCAGAAGGGGTGAAAACGTTCCAGAGCGGAATTGCTTCTGGACATCAGTGCCTCTTCCAAACTTTCCCCCGAGATGCCGTTCAAAGGATGTCCGCAGGGAGGCAGCCGTGGTGTGAACCCCGGCAGGACATTCTTTTCCAAAAACACTAGACTGCATGGTCAAGGTGATTGAACGTGGGTTGTGAGAGGACTGAAAACGGAGTGGATAAGGTGAGCGCGCATTCAACTTTGAAGCCAGTTCTGAGGTACGCAACGAATATCCTTCCTGGCAGAACATTCATCGAACCGATCAGGGATAATTTTGAAAACTCTGTTAGCATCAAATCTCCTTCACCATTCGCGGCAAGAGTCCTACCTCAGGACTCCAATCTCACTTAATAAATGCGCGAGAGTGCCGTTTTGTTGAGACCACATTTCTCTTTATCACAATGTGACTGCTGCTGTGCACACCCCCAGAAATTCTATACGACTTGTTTCCTTATTTCATAGGATTATTTATGCTGTAATAGGTTTTTCTCCTTAGCAGATCTTCTCACAGAAAACCTCAAAAAACCTTGGTCGGATGTGATGGTGACGTGCAAATGTCCATGGCAACTCAGCTAGGGGATGTTTCCGGCTCTGCTATACCAGCAGAGAAAGGACTTTCGGGAACGAAAAACGAGCTTTTTACTAGTCGCACACTTGGTAAACCATCCTCCTAGTTTGGTCTCAATCGCTTTCTATATAACATTTTTCGCAGCACTTGAACACCGGCCAAAGACTTTTGGGTCACCCTGTCCAGCATCACAGCAAACACCTACTCAGTGCTACTCCTTCTCATACCCTCTTCTCAGATATTCTTACATCTGGAGCTGCATCTTATTTCGGGTCCTATTCCTGAAAAAGGGCGAGGTTGGGGTGCCATTTGAGTGCTGTCTCGGCTTTTCGTTTGGATCGATAGGGGTCGAATAGCAATGAAATAGCAGTCGAATAGCACTATTTGGTCGTTTCTTTTCAATCCAACCAGGAAGTTGAGTTGGGATGACTTTCTGCGCAGCTCCGGTGAAGAATCAAGCAGCGACGACGCTCTACTTACCCCTGCCTTGACTATTTTACAACACGGGAACGCTGCTAAGCTTACTTTGGACGAGGTTCTCAGCAGTTGACTGATCAACGCAGCTTAGTTGCGATGAAGGGGGGGGGATTACTGCGGGCACTGAACATCTTTTGGAGATACGGATCTATATCCTCCCAAGTAGTGCCAACAAACTCGTGAAAATCTGTTAGGGGTGGCCTTCCATCTCCACAGAGTGGTGCTCCTTGGTTGGCCCTAGGGGCTATGAGTGTTATAATGTGACCGAATCTGTGCAAATGAAGTCTTGAAATGTTTCAGGTTAAACCGACACATCGAGATTTCTCGCTGCCTCGGGAGATGCAGCAGACAACCAGAGTGAGCCGCGCGCTATCCCGCCCCTTGTCTACGACCGTGTGGAGTTCACTGTAAGCCCCGACATCAGCACTCGATGGTTCCACACACACTGATCGCTCCATGAGCGTAATTAACCTAACCCCTCGGATCCCTGCCAGTGTGAATTCAAAAAAAAAACTGCTTACGATCCCTGGTCCGTTAAACATTACGTAGTATAGCGGTTGGTCCTGTCTTCCTACCTTACCCTCTCTTCTTCTAATCTGAGAAAAAAGCTTTCAAACACGTTTTTCTGAATCGAAAAGTCACTTAATTGTGCAAATAGAGACAAGCCTGAACTCATTCATATACAGTGGGCGTCGATGGCTGTGACACCCATCCACGGCCTCGAAAAGAACGCGACCGAGCCGCTTACGATGGAATCGTAGCTGCAGTGGCGAATCTGGGTTTTCTCGGTATTTGTTCATCACATTCGATGTTAGCTAATAAGAAAACTTGCTAACTGTCGAGAACAGTTAGTTTGTCCTGCAGGGGATTCCTGCTCGAGCGGCGCCGCCGTGTCGCGTGCTTTTCGAGGCCGCAGAGGGGTCACTGCCATCGACGCCCACTGTAAGGATAATGTTCATTCCAACAAGATAAATGGTGAAACAACAACAAAGCTATAAAATCTTGCAACAACAAAGCTATAAAATGGGATGATAAGCAAATTACATATGTACACAATACCATAACAAAGAAAAGGGAAGGAACGCGAAAAATAAAAGGAGGGGGAAGTGAGGGGCCGATCAGCGGCTAATTGATCCTCAACAGCGTAGCCTAACCTCAAGCCAGCCCTTTTTATACGCCTCTGCACGTCCTCAGCGTGAACATCGCGGTTGACTGGTGGGTTGGGGTGCGATGGGAGAGAATTGGTGGTCATCGCTGAGTTGTAACCACTAACACTAATGAAAACCTTTTTCCTACACCACCGAGCCGTCCACTTCGACTCTTGGTACTCTTCCAGATAATCAAGCCAGCCGATTTGCTACTGATCGAACAAATTCCTTTCTCATTACAGGAAAGAAGAGGAATTATGGTACTCAGCGTACTGAAGTGTGAAATTGGAGGTTCAGAAGAAAATGCAAGTTGATCGTATTATCATGTCAGTTGTGGTTCGTGTTAACGGATTACATTTCTTGACCTTGAGCTCTGTTACAACACAGCTGTGATACCGTATCAGGGAAGAATTTCATGTGTGAAATATACAAGTGTTAGGCCCTCAGGGATGAGAGATTAGCTTTCAAGAGAGGGCATTATTGTTGAAGCGTTCCACTTTCGTATCACAAAATAAAGATTGAAATAACGTGTTCTTTTCCGCGAAAATACGGTGTGAAATAACTGCACGGACCATATAGGTGGTCTTCTTAACTCAAATCTCACATTTCAATATGCTGAATGGCATAATTCCTCCTCATACCTCTTTTATTGCTCTTTTCCTGTAATGAGCAAGGAATTCGCTCGATCAATAGCGCATCGGCAGGTCTGATTGTCTGGAATATGCCACGAGGTCAAACTGGACAGCTTCTTTTTTGAAGAATTAAAGGAGTTAGGTTAATTACGCTCATGGAGCGATCGATGTGGGCGAAGCCATCGAGCAGCGATGGCGGGATTCAGATTCAGGTGTCTGTTAACAAGGTGCGAGACGTGTTAACAGGGTTCGGGGCTAGTCTCGCTAATTAGTTTTCGCATAAATAGTCACCCATACAAAAGTGCGAAAGGATTTCAGTGACGGGATCACAACGCTCCACCCTTTGTTCAAAGGAAGGCGTCCTACCTCGAATTTTTGCCTGTGTTGATGACAGATTCTGAACCTAATACTGACGATGTACATGAATTGCTTCGAGGAGAGCTTTGACCCCGCTTCTACAGAGGAGGTCTGTACTCGCCTACTGAAACAAGTTGTCATGGCAGGCCGTGAATCAGCTCTGATCTTATCGACCGGACTGGAGAAGAATTTTCGGTCAAGGCTGCAGCCATGGCAAGCAGGTAGGTAGCACCCACGGACAGCTTCGCAAAAATAGTAAATTTTCATGCGCTTATGAATGGGGTTCATTTTTGTGACCTTTGATTTATTGGGTTGAGCAATAAGTTCGTGCTATTTTCCAGGGGCATCCGAACTATTGCTTTTCACGACAAAACGGTTTCTCGGTCTCATCTCCATAAAAAGCTACATCGTTTGAGACGATTCAACTTGTGACGATCAGCTCCAGTCCTTGAATGAAACTCCAAAAATGTCTACAGAAATTAACGAAATGAGTGTAATAGTGTTAGGCAAGGGAGGTCAAATCGGCATGCTCGCCAAGCGGCGCGCACTGTAAGATGCGCGGGAAATCCGAGTATTTGAGTGGACACCTGGCAGGAGGAGACCAGGAGATTTCCCAGTGACAGCCTTGTTCTACGTTCCGTTATTCTATTCCACTGCCCTCGTGCCCCTCGACGACATCGCCACCTCGTCAGGATCTCTTCGTCATATTTTCGATTCTCGTTGTGTGTTTTATTTGTGAGTGCAATAAAATATGTGATTTCGTTGGTGTGATTGGTCTACCGTGGACTCATTTGGTCGAGAACACTACTTTTTGATTTTGTGAACTCACGTTTGGCTTTCTTAACCACAATAGAGTGTTGCGGGCTTCTAGTGGTTGCAATAGGGAAAATATCTTTCATTGTCCCATCTCGGATAACGTTCTGAGGGAGTATACGCAGGGGAGACGCGCGTCCTCAAGATGAAAGGTCACCTAGTACTGAACCCTTCTATTTTTCCTCGCGAAGTGAATAAGTTGAACTTAGGTGTCGCTGAGATTTGATATTAAAAGTGGTTCTTCTTCACATCTAGAGCAAAACCCAGCGGATAAACATCTCATTGTGTATCAAACTTCATATTCAGAAGGAGGGACATCCTCCAGGCTAAGACTAACCCTTCTGATGAAAGTATCAGATTCTGCGCCGTTCCTTAAGCAGTAATGGTTTCTTTTCAAATGTGCTTGACACGATCAGCCTTTTCAGCTGCATTTTACTAACGACTTAATTGAAAAAAAAAGAACGAATTGAATTGTAAAAGGTGTGGAACATTTTTGTTTCAGTCGCATTGGAGCTTCGCGCTCCATGCGGGAAAAAATGAGAGGTAGTGGTAATTGAGGGAATCGGTTAGAATACTTGCAAAGAGTAAAAAAATAGCTACAAAATGCTCTATGATACGCAATCGAACAAATTTTGGTTTTGATTTTGAAAAAAGAAAAGAACGAATTGAATTGTAAAAGGTGCCGGACATTTTTGTTTTAGTCGCATTGGAGCTTTTAGTCGCATTGGAGCTTCACACTCCATGCGGGAAAAAATTAGTGGTAGTGGGAATTGAGGGAATCGGTTAGAATACTTGCAAAGAGTAAAAGAAGAGCTACAAAATGCTCTATGATACGCAATCGAACAAATTTTGGTTGTCAGTAGAAGATTAGGGTAACAAAACCCGCGCGAACATATTTTCGCATCCACTTGAGAGGGTCAAGCTTCTGTTTGTATATTCAACAAACAAAACGAACTGTGAAACAACCAAAACCAACTCAGTTCTCGTATTCATGAAATTCCCGAGAGAGTTCTAGTTCCGTATCCATTATATTAGGTTGCTGCAGAACTGATTTCGAATTTTGACAGTTGTTTTTGAATCCTCATAACTCGGCCTAAACTTAGTATTTGTGGCCGTTTCACTGCTCCTTTGTACATACACATCTTCGCCATCTTCATGCTAAGTTTCGGTCACACGAGGTGGCACGCCGAGCTTTTTGGACGGAGCAAAACCGACAAGAGCGTTTCTAGCTGACGAACTACCGCGATCTATTTTTCCTCTCAAGCGTGGATCCAACCGTCTAAATGTGTAGTCATCTACAGGAGAACAGTTCATTGAATAAGGTATATAGGGGGTCTCGATCGCCGCTTGCGTCTTCTTCCAGGACGTCTGGAATGCGAAGTGTGGTGTTGTGCTATTGTGCAACAATATAGGATGAGTCAACAAAATCCGCTTTCCCAGTCCCCCCCCCCCCCCCCCCC
>JARK01001397.1:253491-296377 GCA_000688135.1 Ancylostoma ceylanicum | reverse complement strand
GGGGGGGGGGGGTCCCCGGCCGGCTTGTTACTTAGCCTGTCGCCGGAATCGTCCGCGATCAGCTCACCTCAGCAAAACGGTGAGGAGTTTCCAATGGCACCTTATGGAGGAGCGGACCCCGCCACCCACGATGAAGATATTTGAGCTCTATCGTTGATGGATGGATACCAGGGATGAGCGGAATTCCGACTTCCGACTTCCGACTTCTGAAGCTTCCGATATTCCGGTGTTTTTCGGGCTTCCGACTTCCGACTTCCGGAAAATGCGAAAAAAGCCGGAAGTTTTCGGAAGTTTTAGAAGGACATTGAGCAAGTTGTATTTTCTCGCATGAGCTGCTACCAGTGGCAGACACAAGTGGAGGGGAAGCGAAGAGGGTGGAGGAGGTGCTGAAATATTTCTAAAAATACTTTGCTGCAGGTCAGCTTGAATTCTTTGCTTTCATCATCAATTTTATATATTTAAATTTAATCAAATGATGTCAAAATTAGCATTCAGTTTTGTTTTTGAAATTTTCTCCAGTAAATCTGCAAAATGATGGAAACTAGCTATCCAAATTACATACTTCTTTCTGGCTACCCAACAACGCGTCTACCACTGACTGCAACTGACTTCGGCGCAGTTTTTGAACAAGAAACCGTTGCTATGTGCTATACTTTGGACCGAATAACGTATTCGAATAAAAAACTCGAACGAATAAACATTCGAATTCGAATAATTCGAAATTCGACTGTTCGAAAAAGTCCATTTTCGAATTTATTCGAAATAAAGAAGTTCATTTTCGAATTTATTCGAAATTCGACTATTCGAAAAAAGGCCATTTTCGAATTTATTCCAAATTTGGCTATTCGAAAAAAGTCCATTTTCGAATATATTCGAAATTCGACTATTCGAAAAAAGTCAATTTTCGAATTTGTTCGAAATTCGAATATTCGAAATGAGTCTACTTTCGAATTTATTCGAAAATCGATTCGGCTTTCTCTCGAATAATCGAATGACTTCGAATATTCGAGGGAATTTTGTGTCCGCACAGTTCTGTTTTCCAAGCTGCCAGGCTTATCTCTGCAGGCCTCGGCGCGGCTTGTCATCGGGCAAGCTGGGCTTCGTAAAAGGGGCAAAAAGCAAAGGGGGCTTCGTATGGGGTGCGAGGCGGAAACGCTGCAGGCACAGGATCATGAAGGAGCAGTGGGAGAGGCGCGCTTGCTGTTTAGTGCATGATTGTAGAGCCGCAAGGCCCTAGCTAAGTCAAGACTTCACGGAATGGCACAAAATTTTGGGGTGAAGAAGCGCTTACGTACCCACAATAAGTGTTTGAAAAATGAGGCTAAACTTATGCGAACTAAGAAATTGTATGCTCGGTAAAGTGGCCAGCCTGTCAAGGACAGGCTGAGTCCTAGCTCAGCCTGTCGTGAGCATAGTTCTCCTACAGAACGCATAAGTTTCCATCCATTTTTCACGCGCCTGTACTATTTTCCATTCGCTATCCAGCACCCCACAAAATGCCATTCATGGGCCTGTATTATCAGTGTTTATCAACTTCTCCGATTTTCCATAACTAACGAACTGTGTTTTTCTGCCGCGCTCCATCGCTAACACAGTCCTTTAACATCAGCTTGTTCTTCATTCGCCGTTATCTACTTGTATTCGTCCATTTTAGGGTTTCCTTGTAGTCTAGTGAGCTTTTCGTTGCCATTACTCGTTATCGTGTCAAGTTTTGCTTTGCTCGTACTAATTCGCAAATAACTAGTGTGATTTCTGAACATGCTCGGAGTTTCTTCCTTTTGTTGTATCCTTATATTTAGATCTATAGTGCGTCGGACACCGGCCCGATCGGACAATAAACTGGTATGCAAATCGATGCTCGTCGGAATCCGACGTGTTGGATTCCGACTGGGATCGGTACGTGCTTCCGTTCTCCGATCGGTCGGTCTCTGACGACTATAACTACAGCTTCAGTCGGCGTTGTCATGATTTCGGGGAGTTTTTTGAAGCTGAAACCTTGTTCGTGAACATTTCGTGGTAACTTCCATTGCGATTAAATTCAAGGGGGGCTTCGTAAAATCCTGGGTTTTCAAAGGGGGCTTCGTTTTCGCTCCGACCCCACGACAAGCTCGTGCTGGGGCCTGTATCTCTGTAATATTGGATGGTCCGTAGAGGACGAATGATCGGCAGTGTATCTGGTTTTCGAAGCTCTTCATAATGTTACTTAGTCGTTATTCACGTAATTCCACATTGATAGTGCTCCTCAAGGTCAACCCCGAAGAAGGAAAGGAAAATGATTGCCAAAGAAAAATGCGATGGGATTGCAGTATCATTTTCTGCTCTGCTCTGCGTAAGGCAGGCCCCATCATCCACCACAGCGAGACTTGTCAAAAAGGACCTCCATGCGGCAACAAGGAGGTGTTGCTGTTGTGATTTCCTACATAAGCCTCGAGAACGACTTATGAAGTGAAAAGATTTGAGTTTTCAAGCAAGAGCCACAAGAAGACCATCTTGATGAGACCCTGCCTTTAAGGTTTGGTGCCATATTGCAGCTAGAATCCCTAGAGCACTGATTTGGCCGGTATATTTCTTCGTATCTTTGAGTTTTGAGAATGTCATGATGGAAGTCAAACATACTTGCAAAGCGTCTATCATATGTAGTAGAAGAAATCTTCACCACCATGACTTCAAATTCTAAGGTCATCGAAGAGTCCCTGCTTTCCGAAAATGTCAAATTGCTCAACTAATCGGATGAAAATGAAATCAAATTTCAAATTTATCCGATCATTCGAGGTTCGAAAAACCGAATAAATTCGAAAATTCTAAATTAGTGACGAATCGAATTTATTCAAAATTCGAAAATTCGAAATAAGTGGCGAATTAAATATATTCGAAATTCGGTTATTCGAAAAATTGGGAAAATCGAATAAATTCGAAATTCGATTATTCGAAGAAATGGAAAAATCGAATAAATTCGAAATTCGATTATTCGATAAAAGTGAAAAATCGAATATATTCGAAATTCGGTTATTCGAAAAATTGGAAGAATCGAATAAATTCGAAATTCGATTATTCGAAAAAATTAAGAATCGAATAAATTCGAAATTCGATCATTCGAGAAAAATTTTCGAGTATTCCAAAGTATACTATGTGCACTGCACAGCAGTTGTAAAAAACAAAAAGACGCTCTCTTAGGTATCTATCTGTCTATTTTTGCGCGAATTTTATCTCATACACGGTACTATACAATTAGAGCGTGACTGCAATCCTTGAAAGGAACTTTTACAATGGTTTTTATGAGCTATTAGAAATTTGAGCATACACAGTGCTGTTAGCTTCGCTTGTACTGCTAGTGTCTTTCTAGAGACTATTCGCAAATTTGCAACAAAGTGCTCAACCGGTTGGCTCACATGGTGCGACGCGTGGGACCGCGTGCTCAACCGGTCACAAATGCGTTCTCGGGGAACCGCCCATGTCCCACGGGGCGCACCATGCCGACAGCGTAAAGTCGTAAATGTGTTGAGGAGTAAGATCGACATTCAAAAACAGCTCGCGAAGGTAATGTCAGTGTAAGGAAGTCGAACAGCGGTATCAACGAGTGAACTATTTGCTTCTGTAACTGTAACTGAAGAAACCTGTAACTGTCCTTTGTAACTTCCGACAACTTGCTGAAGTGGGTGAGAATATGTGAATTGGCCGTTCCTATTCACTAACAATTTAACTACGTACGTTTCCTTTTTAGTACTTAGGTGGGAGCTGCAGTGACCCTGTTCATGTCCTCATTTTCTGAAATCTGTCGGGCAGGAAGAGACATATTTTTAATTTATTTTCCATTGTCTTGATTAATTATAATAGTTCCAAAACTTCCCAACATTATTAGAAAAGACGTTTCAGAAGAACTCCAGTGAGTTAACAGCTGCATACACCTCTGTGCATACATATGCATACAGATACATGTACATGTGTGTACTTGTACCCTCTATACTTCCGACTTCCGACTTCCGGTACTTCCGATATTCCGGTGATTTTTGGAGCTTCCGACTTCCGGAATTTCAAATTTAACTTCCGCTCATCCCTGATGGATACGTGAAATTGTCGAGCTGTCTTCAAACCAGTGCGGCTTTGTGAAAAACTGTAGTACTACCAATGCGATGCATGCCGCAAGGCTACTAGTGGAA
The DNA here is from genome assembly GCA_000688135.1 of Ancylostoma ceylanicum. Classification (NCBI taxonomy): domain Eukaryota; kingdom Metazoa; phylum Nematoda; class Chromadorea; order Rhabditida; family Ancylostomatidae; genus Ancylostoma; species Ancylostoma ceylanicum. The sequence continues at coordinate 292,220 of JARK01001397.1, read as the reverse complement.
AAGCATCTCGAGAAGAATGCTCCTCTTCACGTGGCTTTCCTTGATCTGGAAAAAGAATTTGATCGAGTTCCATACGACGTCATATTGTAATCGCTGCGAATTTACGGCGTTCCAGAAGAGCTGGTAGTTTGGATTAAACTACTTTACGATGGAGTAAGAAGTCAAGTCCGGACGCTAAATGGTACTTCGGAAGAGTATCGCGTGGACGTTGGAGTGCACCAACGCCTCTGCTGTTCATACTCGTCATAGATGCTATTACGAAGGACATCCAGAAGATTGTCCCGCGGACACTCTTGTATGCGGACGACGTCATGTTGGCTGCGAATATGAAGGCTGAGCTCGAATAGCAAGTACAAACTTGGCAAGATCGTCTGGCGCACTTTGGTCTGAGACTGAATGTCAAGAAAACAGAATATCTGACGGCAGACAACAACGAGCAGGGCACGGTACGCGTTAATGGTGAAGAACTGCCGAGAACAAATACCTTCGAGTATCTCGGATCGTTTATCAAAAATTATGCCTCCTTAAGGGGTTTTTACAGTTTTTAGCAAGTTGCTGCGCGGCGCGGCGCGAGGAACCACTCGCTGCAAGCTTAATTCTCTCATTTCAACTCGCGCTAGGGTTGCGGCAAACGTCGCAGGTTGCCGCAACTAAAGGATGGAAATGTAGCATTGAAATGCAACGAAATAGTTAGTAAAACCTAAGTAAGACAGCAAAATAACTGTCACGAGTGGTGAGCACAAGTTCTATGAGAAAAATCACTTAAAAAAACAAACATCAAACAAGAAAAACGCTCAAAATGCATGCAAGTGCGAAGAACAACTGATTTGCCGCGTTGCCGCAGCGGCAAAGAATGCCCCCGAGCATTCCTTGCCGCAACCCGCAGTACGAGCTCGCAAAATGACGCGCCGCGGGAGAAAGTGTACAAGGAGCCCTTGCGGCGTTTGACGCAGCGAGCTCGCGCCAGCTCGCACTGCGTTGCCGCGCCCTATGCTTAAGCATAGGACGCGGCGCGACGCGTTAAAACTGTAAAAACCCCTTTAATGACCGAGCTGAATGCTCGCATAAACGCCGGATGAATGGAATTCCGCGCCACATCAGGCATCATCTGTGACCGAAAGGTCAGCGGCAACCTCAAGTCGAAGATCTACTGGACAGTGATTCGTCCAGCCGTGCTTTACAGCTCAGAGTGTTGGCCCGCTACAAAGGAAATTGAACGCCGACTAGGAGTAATGGAGGCAAGGATGCTGCGATGGGCTACAGGCATTACGAGACTTGACCACATTCGGAACGAAGACATAAGAAAGCGGTATGGCGTTGCGCCCATCCAGGAAAAAATGTGCGAGCAGCGTTTGCGTTGGTTGAGCCATGTGCTACGTGCCCTTGAGCAATCAGTGGAGCAGATCGCGTACGACTTTGAGGTTTCAGGAAAGAGGCCTAGAGGATGACCGAAGCAACGGTGGACAGACACGTTGCGCAACGACCTAAAGATCGTGAGCCTACATTCTGATCAAGCACATGAACGAAGTAAATGGCGACTACAATCGAGAATAGCGGACCCTGCATCAAAGCGGGACAAACGCTAAGGAAGGAAGGAAGGAAGGAAGGAGGCAAAAAAACATAGACCATATCGCACTGCTTCAAATCACAACGAAAGTCATTTTCTAGTTGCGATTTTCTTTGTTACCGAATTTATGGCCCACCCTGTGCATACTATACATATATGATACTAGACTGCTGAAGCGCTGTTTCATGTCTGAATGTGAGTTCTTCTCTTGTTACTCCATTATGATTCCATTTGCTTATTTTTGTCATTTGTGCAGTTTAGTTTGATATTATGCTGCAAGTTTCGCCCACATTCAACGGTAAATAGCAAATGTGGGAGAGATCGAGTCGAAGAAAATACCCTAGTTTGATCAGTTTCTTATCCTCTTCTGAGTATGTGGAATGAATAAAAAAGAATAAAAGCTTCTTGTGTTCATTCCATCATGTCTGAAAAGGTCTATGCTCATGCACGACCCTGGCATGTAGAATTTCAGACATTTTTCGAACAATTAGGACAGCTCTCTGTGCATGTAAATAACAGCGATATTTACGGGTTAGATTTATCGTCGGCGTGATTACTGTAATATGTAATGTCCTGTAACATGCACATATGACAATTTATCTTACCTGCTACTCTGTAACAAGATTCCATTTGAAGCCTATCCTGCTTATTAAAGTGAGACCAGCTCTCATACGGACAATATTTGCTTGTTCATAAAAATATTCGAAATTATACAAGGATACGTTGGCTTTCTCAGATTTAGTTGTTCTTTTTTCCATATGTCAGGAGTATCCACCGTCTTGACAGTATCAGTCGCAAGGTGGCTTTCCTGATCCACTTAGATCGGCGACTACCTGTGGTGATAGCTGAAGCACGCCGCGGCAGGGCTGATCAGTATGGGGAAAACGTCTAACTGCTTGTCCTGCTCACTTTCTGCCTCAGTGTCCCGCACACCACGCTTTGCCGTCTCAGTAGTCGGACGGTACGGCAACCGGTGAGAGCTATCAAATGCGCAGGATGTCTTTGATTTCGAACCAAAACACCACGAGCACGACACGCCACGGAAACTGTTTCATGCTCTGTGCCTATAACGCCAGAACAGCCTCTACACGTTCTTCTCAAAGCTGAAGAACGAATCAAATTCCATGTGATCGCTCTGCAGGAGACCAAGAACGAGAAGAGCGACGTTTGACAGCTCCGCGACGGAACACTGGTCATCCTTGGAGAAAAGTTCCCGTCAAGCAATGTTGGGGGCGTTGGCTTCGTTGTGCACCCATCTGTCGTCCAGCTCGTCGACTCACACGAGACCCTATCACCTCGCCTAGCGATCCTCCATCTTCACCTTCCTCGTCACAAGTCCGTCAGTATCATCAACTGTTACTTACCAACACTCGCAGTTGATGATTCGGAGTTAGACATTTATTACGAGAGGTTGGAAGACTTCATCCACAATAAAAAGTCTTTCCACAAATTTGATGTTGAGGACTTTAACGCCAGAATTGGGAAGGCTGGCAAAGACGAGTGCAGGATAGGAAACTTCGGATTAGGAGACCGGAACGAAAACGGTAGTTGACTCGTTGGGCTGCTGTCCTCTGCTAGCCTCTTTCATGGGAATTTTCATAGAGAGGGACCGCAGCCAGTGGACATGGGAATCGCCCACCGGTACGACCCGCACGGAGATCGACCTCATCCTCACAAACCGAAGGTGGTGTCTATTTGATGTGTCAGTAGTGCCATCATTCTGGTGTGGATCTACTCACCGTCTTCTCCAAGCGAAAATCTGATTCAGCTGTATGATGGAAAAGAACATTTGCCACCGCAGAGGAAGAAAAGAAGTCGTATACTCCTCACTGTGCCTCTATCCAAACACAACTGGGACATTGTGGAGGCGAAACAAGATTATGAAAGCAGCGGAAGGAAAAATGAGTCTGAAGAAGTGCAGAGGGGACCTCCGCGAGCACAACGCCCCTATGACTGCCCTGAAGAACGAAGATGGGATTGTCACGTTTTCTCATCGCGAGATAGAGTCAAACACGGAAAGATTGTACACAAACCTTTTCCGTACCTCAACAGGTGTGCCAAGCCCAAATATCCCTGCTGGCGAAAAACCCCCTCGGATGCTTCTTAGAAGTTACGTGTTGCGATAGGAAGCATAAAGCCCTGCACCGCCTCTGGACCAGACCCACAGTACATTTGATTGGATCGATTCCATTGTCATTATAAATGATAAGCACTGCTCCTACGATGATACCACATGCCGTAAGCACTGGCTCGATTTCGATAGCTTACCAGAACCCCTGCCGAAAATCGAAAACCAGGACAGGTGAAACTGCTGGCCTTCTTGTGCGACATCAGTTGTCTGCTCTTTCGGAAGTTGGTCTCAACTGGCACCGCAATGGATTTCGGCCTGTTTTGCGACCAAATAGAGAAAGCGGCTGAAATTCTGTGACGCCGCTACCACGGGAGAGATAAACTTATGGGCAATGTCAAACTATTCTTCTTGTTCGGCACGGGAAGACTCGATTTTCAATTTATTTACAACGTTTCGAGCCTAAGCTCGTCTTCAGGTCAACTAAAACCATGTTATATACATACAATACATGAGACACGAAAAAGTATCTACAGACCTGACAATGGTATGAAAGAAGCTTAGATTCTGCTAGAAACGGCGCGATTCAAGCTCCTAGAACGGGTTTACTGATTATAAAAGAGCAGACGCCACCGATTATCATTCGGGATGAAATGAAGAATTAGTTGCCAAGTCCGGTCGTCTTTGAACCTCGGCATAATACACCAGTTTGATCTATGACTTTGTTAGCCGAGCAGAAGGTTGTTAGTAAAATCCTTTTATTGGCCAACGTTTCGGTGGCTTCACCTTCTTCAAGGCCTGAAAGGGTCAAATTGATCTACGAAAGTGGCCGCACAAACGCCGCCTCAGTCAAACATCTAAGAACCAGACCATATTCCGAAATCACAAAACCATAACGAGAGGAGAAGACGCACCTCTGTAAGTCCACCACAAAAGTGGGGTGGTGTTGTTAGACGACCGAACGCGTCAAAACTTGTTAGTAGTATGAGACTTTCTACCACATACCGTATCTCGACTTAGATGTTACACAGTCTAAGATACGGTAAGAGTTCATTGGTGATGGTGGGGCACTCCTCTTTGCGGTTCATTTTTGGATTTTTGTCATGAATCCAAAATGCTTCGAGTGTTTTGCGTGCGGAAATCTCGGTTTCAAGTTGGAGGATCGTGGTTTCTACTTCGTAATCAACTCCGTCATGTACTCGCATTCGATGACAACCGAGAGGGGTGGATGTGCGAGAGCTCGATTTCCCCTCAAGATGTTCCTTAACTCGAACGCAGAGTGGCCGTGCAGTTTCACCTATGTATTCGTCACCGCAATCCCTGCATTTGATCATGTAGATGACGCACGATTTCATGCAGTCACCCTCTCTGCCAAACGGACAAATGGTGCAGTTGGGTGTAGTGCAGAGACGGTCATATATGCGGTTCCGAACCAATTGGTATTTTAGGTTCCTTGGTGGTATTTCTACGATCGTCACCAAGTCTTCCAAGTCTGCTCTCCTCAGACAGAGTCGTGTAGCTCTGCTCACTTCATCGGAGATAAACGGCATGCAAAACTGGACTTTATTTTTATCGTTGGTGTGCCCCTTTCGCGTTTGTTTGCTTCGTTGCCAACCATGCGGTCTTTCCGGTGCATAACCGTTAGAAATTGCTATAGTGGTAGCCAAGCCAAGAGAGTTGTGCTTTTCTTCGCTACCTGAACAAACCCTCACTGCAGTCCGAAACATGTTGCCAACGATGGCTCTTTTTGTCTGCGCAGGATGAGCTGAAGAACAACGCACAATGATGTTTTTGTTACTTGGTTTTCGGTACCACTTTGTTCGCAGATTACCCCCGGAAATACGTATTTGAACATTTAAAAATGGGAGCCAGTCTTGCTTCGGTGTTTCTCTTGTTAGCTTTATGTGCTCTGATTGCTGGTTCATCATTTCGAAGAGTCTGTCCATCTCATTTTGAGTGGAGCAGATAACAAAGCAGTCGTCGATGTACCTACAATACAGCAGCGGACGCGACTCTAGGATAGGAGCTTCTATTTTTGCCAGCAAAAATAGAATGGAATGGAAGAATAGAATGGCAAAAATAGAAGCTCCTATCCTAGAGTCGCGTCCGCTGCTGTATTGTAGGTACATCGACGACTGCTTTGTTATCTGCTCCACTCAAAATGAGATGGACAGACTCTTCGAAATGATGAACCAGCAATCAGAGCACATAAAGCTAACAAGAGAAACACCGAAGCAAGACTGGCTCCCATTTTTAAATGTTCAAATACGTATTTCCGGGGGTAATCTGCGAACAAAGTGGTACCGAAAACCAAGTAACAAAAACATCATTGTGCATTGTTCTTCAGCTCATCCTGCGCAGACAAAAAGAGCCATCGTTGGCAACATGTTTCGGACTGCAGTGAGGGTTTGTTCAGGTAGCGAAGAAAAGCACAACTCTCTTGGCTTGGCTACCACTATAGCAATTTCTAACGGTTATGCACCGGAAAGACCGCATGGTTGGCAACGAAGCAAACAAACGCGAAAGGGGCACACCAACGATAAAAATAAAGTCCAGTTTTGCATGCCGTTTATCTCCGATGAAGTGAGCAGAGCTACACGACTCTGTCTGAGGAGAGCAGACTTGGAAGACTTGGTGACGATCGTAGAAATACCACCAAGGAACCTAAAATACCAATTGGTTCGGAACCGCATATATGACCGTCTCTGCACTACACCCAACTGCACCATTTGTCCGTTTGGCAGAGAGGGTGACTGCATGAAATCGTGCGTCATCTACATGATCAAATGCAGGGATTGCGGTGACGAATACATAGGTGAAACTGCACGGCCACTCTGCGTTCGAGTTAAGGAACATCTTGAGGGGAAATCGAGCTCTCGCACATCCACCCCTCTCGGTTGTCATCGAATGCGAGTACATGACGGAGTTGATTACGAAGTAGAAACCACAATCCTCCAACTTGAAACCGAGATTTCCGCACGCAAAACACTCGAAGCATTCTGGATTCATGTCAAAAATCCAAAAATGAACCGCAAAGAGGAGTGCCCCACCATCACCAATGAACTCTTACCGTATCTTAGACTGTGTAACATCTAAGTCGAGATACGGTATGTGGTAGAAAGTCTCATACTACTAACAAGTTTTGACGCGTTCGGTCGTCTAACAACACCACCCCACTTTTGTGGTAGACTTACAGAGGTGCGTCTTCTCCTCTCGTTATGGTTTTGTGATTTCGGAATATGGTCTGGTTCTTAGATGGGGTAAAATGGAGTTGGGGGGGGGGGCACTTGGTATTGGTCGATAATATGACCTGTCCTACACGTTTTGACGTGTTTGCATTTCAGGTAACTATTGTATATTAGGATAGCTAACAAGTCAAAACGTTCTAAATGTGTCAGCTAACAAGTCAGAACGTGTAGGACAGGTCATATTATCGACTTTTGTTAGGTGGCCCCCCCAACTCCATTTTACCCCTTAGATGTTTGACTGAGGCGGCGTTTGTGCGGCCACTTTCGTAGATCAATTTGACCCTTTCAGGCCTTGAAGAAGGTGAAGCTACCGAAACGTTGGCCAATAAAAGGATTTTACTAACAACCTTGTGCTCGGCTAACAAAGTCATAGATCGAAATGAAGAATGTTTTGAGACTTATCGCAATATAGAGGAAGGAACAAATAAACATCAACTCTCCGAGCTATCTCAAGTTCCCAGTCGAATTCGCAGCTAACCCTCGCTGTCGGTAGATAGGGCTCTGTGCTCACTGACTATCTCCGAAGCTGTTCTACTAAACCCGTTATAAGAACTTGAATCGCGCCGCACCTGCCAAAATTTAAGCTTCTCTCATACCATTATCAGGTCTGTAGATACTTTTTCGTGTCTCATGTGTTGTCAGTACATAACATTTTAGTTGACCTGAAGACGAGCTTAGGCTCGAAACGTCAATAAATTGAAAATCGGGTCTTCACGTGCCGACAAAGAAGAACAGAAAATGAAAAATGAAGCACTGCTTCTGAGCAGATCTACCGCATTCCAAGTGCAAATTCACTGTTTTATTAACATTATGGTTCTCTGACTGCTTCGCGACACCTCAGCTCCAGAAGAAATTTTCTCTGAATCGTATCGTAAGCGAGCAATTTGCTATATAAGTTGCGTTCCAGGGTTCTTCACTTTACATTTAAGAGCGGGCCGGTCAAAAAGTCACACAAAAGTGAGAAAAAAGAATTTTTCATAATTTCAGACTAAGAAGCATTGATCCCTACTGGGAATATTTCTGTGATATCCGCTACTAGCATTTCCTAATATTAAAATATGAACTGTTTTGCTATTCATAAGCTTGAGATATACTTTAACCCAGTTTTTGGTGATTTCGATCAATTAATTTTGTCCTCCCGTTTGAGCAGCAAAGGAAGCGCAGCAATAGCATAGTGGTGGAAATAACAAGCAATTATGTGCCCAATCTGTACCAACTCTTCCTTTCCCCCGGCAGTTTAGAATAACAATGCTGGACAAAATCAATGAAATCTGAGAAAGTTGATCTTTAAGCGCAATAATCCATGTTAATTGAGCCTGTGCCAATGCTAAGCTGCCACTGGAAAGCGGCCATGGAGTTTTAATACATACTCAAATTTGGGTTGAATAACTCAATCCAGAGACGAGTTATAAGAAAAGATTTTCTAGTCAAAATGGCTCTGATCATATCATTTTGACCGCTACTGTATATCATTTTTGCCCAATGCTCCCGATGCGCTCGGAAGAGAGCGTCACAGATTTTTTGGCAGCCTTCAACTTTCACCGACCCAAGATTTCCAAGGAAATCTTTTTGATTGAAATTTTGCATACGGGAGTTATTTGAGTTGCTGAACACGAATACCGTATCGATTTTGTACGGCAGCCGCATTTTGTAGGGTTACGGTAGGAGTACGGTGGCGTGCGGTAGTATGCAGCAATATACCTACCGTAACCCGACAACACTAAGGTTGTGGTACAAGATGGATGCGATGTTTGATTTCATCACCTCAAATAACTCCCGCATGCAATGTTTCAGTCGAAATTTTCTTCCGAAGATTTTGGGTCTGTAAAAGTTGAATAGTGCCAGTTTTTCTATTGCCCTGCCATAGGAGCCCTGGATGGGGTTCATGAAACTTAGACCGCGCTTTCCGACCGTGGTCACCGTGAGTAGCTATCCTATAGATGATGGAACGTTTGGAGACGTATTTTTGTATAAGTTTGTTTCGTCTTGTCATGCGATCGTGAGTCCTAGCTGCAAGCATGGCAACCGCGGCAAAGTGGTCGAGTGTGTAACGCATCGGTCTATTAGGCCGAAGATCGAAGTCTTGCATCTCGCCACTGAGATAGGAATAACAACGTTAAGAAAGAGAAACGAAAAAGGCTTCCATCAAAAGAGAGACCATGTTACAAAAACATCAAGTCGAAACCTTCTCTTCCTAATATGGAACTACGCTTCACATAGTGGAGCTGCTTCGTAGTTTGCGCACTTGTGCACATATCTGGTCTGTTGTAATAATGAGAACTACTCCAAACAAGGTCAAAAGCTTGGAATTCAAGAGCGCAAAAGGCTTTGCACTGGCGAGATTCAAACCCTCGACCATCTGCCCGGTAGTCTGATGCGTTCCCCACGCTGCCACCGAACCACTGAAGCCATGGCTGGCTCAAGATTACATGGACAGGCTAAACCAAATTTTACCAAAATGCGTCTTAAAACACTCCATACTCTATGGGACAACTAATCATGGTAACAACAGCTTGTCTGGGTGATCAACTTTCCATAAAATTCAGCACTACATGGACTCTCGTCACAGTGCAGTAGCAAAACCTTTGACGCGCTCTCCTGAGCGCGTCAGGAGCATTGCTGCTTTGCGTCAGGAGCAGCAATCGATATTCCTGGCAGTTAATGCGGGGAAACAATAACGGTTAACAATTTAGCAGTATTCATTCTGTAGTAGTGTAGGTCATCAATTAGAGCACGACTAAGAAAACACCACATGAATTTGAAAGAAGTTCAGGGACATGGACTAAAATCTTCATGATAGGTTAAGGGAGTACAAAACAACATGTACCGTATAATTATGATTTTTCTTATCAATCTTTAATAGAAATAAAATAAACTAGAGATTACTTTGTTCATGATACGCTATTATTCCCAACTGATGAGGTAGGGTTTCAACTAAACCACTTGCACTGCATACTGTTCATGGTTAATTAATTTACTATAAAGAGAACAGACCCTGCTGTCACATGGGTGGGAGGATAATAGGTAAGAGGACGTGATTTTGTAATTACAGTACATGACTCACCGGGTCAGGTGATGAACAGGAATCTTCGCTGTTCTGCTGTAACAGCCCACAACAGAGATTTATTCTCTAGTGGCACGGGGAACTTTGTGCGAAATACGTCAGTTTGCTAAAAAAAAAGAGGGGAAGGCCTTTGCGAAGGTTTTTCTCAACTACTGGGAAAGGATTCTCGCAGCTCAAAACTTCTTTCGTCTCTGTAAAACCACCCAGAAGAAAGTCTCACCAACATTCCTTCCCTGAAAGCTTGGTGAAGTAAATTCGCGGAACATCCTTATCATCCACGAAGTTAAGCAAAGCGGCGCATAGATTCGGGACTTATACTTTCTCTGAGGTGCGTTGGCCTGAAAGTAACATGGCACACGGGTCCTAGTCGAAGCTCGCTTCTACTCGCTCCCCAATAATTAGGAAGAATCTTTACCGATCCATATTGATTATGTTTGAGGCTGAATTCATGTAAACAATCAGATTTCGCACCTTTTAATAAGCTGCGGTAACCGTGTATATAAACGAACCAGAGCAGTACATCGCCATTTACTCGCCACTGCTCACTCTTAGGAGCCCCACATCTGGGAATGTAGTATCACGCTAGAATGTGATCTATGAGCACGCCTAATCGTACTCGTCTTCCCTGGTTCCTTGTCTTCCATCCTTCCTTTCAAGCAAAGACCTTTACTCTCCCAAACTTGTGTATGTTTGCCAGTGAAGGTGAGAGCTGGCCCACCAAACTCAAGCTTTTATCACAGTTTCTGGGAGAAAGGGTCGTGGTGCTGCTGCTAGTTCACATGACCGGCGTGTCAAACTGCCGACGTTCAAAGTCGCAATGAGCGTCTCGGCTACGTTGTGATCCTTAATGACTCGCCTGCTTGCCCTCAATGCAGCCGTTCGCGAAGCGTTGAGGGCCCTGTCATACTTAGCACACCCACTAGGTCCGTCAAGTGCGCGTCGATGCCCTTGGAGGCCGCAGCCTTTCCCTGAGAACCATTTGATATCCCTGATCATATGGGTGCGAATGGGAGTCTTCTTAGGCCGACCCGTCATGACGGCTTGTCGCCGGAGGAAGGTGAGGGGTTCGAACCTTGGACACGGATGGGACGAGGTGCTCTGGGCATTGCAGCTTAGACCACTCGGTCATCTCAATTATTGCATAATAAATCGCGCTCTTCCCTTCGAGATATAATTTGCGCCGTAGGCATAAAAGTATTCGATGACGTTACCAACCAGAATTAGATAATTGGAAATGTTCAGTGAACGAGTTTTCAATTTATTCAATTCCGGGGATTTTCCTGTCACACCGCGAATGCAGTCTGAAATACGTTTTTTACTTCACTGTGGACATTGTTGTAGTTTATTCTCATGTAAGCTCCGGTGCAGCGCTTCGTAGTAGTGGAAACGTAGACAGCACTTTTCTAAGCATCCTTTATGTAATATATTGGATTCTTGACAAATGATTCCTTCTGAGCTCAATTTTGTAAACAGCATCCTCAGTGATGCTCATTGGTGTTATTCGCTCCCAAATCCGTAGATGCTTCGCTAGAAAAGCGCTCTACTTTACCAGAGGACTATCCTCCACTCCATAACGGTAGGCCAAAATCTACTCCCAGGACTGGCTCAGATTCCCATGATTTTCGCTAGGAATTGGTGTGGTAGTCATTAAATCCTGTAGGAAGATTGCCGTCTCAGCTCAAAAAGCTGTAGAAACTTTTACTGACATGAAAACTACAATCTCCTTGTTTAATCATCCCATCCCATCCGTTGCATCCCAAGATCAAAATTTTCGAAGTTTATTTGCAGTGTTTACGTGTATGTGTTTACATACATCTGACACTCCCTTGGATAACAAGTATTTCAGAGCTATTGTGAGAGAAACCGAATCACGCATCAGAATGAATGCACTGATTCTCATTTTGGCTTTATGTTGCACACTGGCGGCTTCTAAGTGCCCTAAGACATCCGTATTATCAAAAAACGATGCCGATAATTCACAAGACAGTAAGTTGCTTCAATTTCACGCAAGAGATAACGAATCAATCTTCAATCCTCAAGATAGCGGATCAAAGTAAGAGATTCAGAGCACGAACGTATGTATAATAGATCACATCCCTTCCTTGAACGTTGTCAAGGAATTTCAGCATAAGTCGCTGTAGGTATTCTATTCAAAAAACCAGGACCTCCAGCATCTCTAAGATTACCCAGGAAAAATGTGTTGACGTTCGCGTTTACGATGGGAAAGTTTGTGTGGTGTTAACAGGCTTACCCTGGGTAAGCTCAATGATATGTGCGGTCCCATGTGTATCGACATTGTTTCGCGGTGAAAGCGCGTTAGTGCTATTCGCTAATCTGTGAAGCTCGGAAATGTGTCTCTATCTCCAAATTGGATTCACGAGGATTGGACTAATGTTCATGCTAGTTCCAATACGCGAAGTGTTTATTGTCTATTTTATTACGAAATACTCAACAAGCTTAGTTTTTCCCCTTCAATTTGAGCTGAGGCAATACTTTTATGGATCGTTACCCTTGAAAGATTGTTTGAATTAAATTTGTCACTTGTAGTAACGATAGCCAGGGTGGAGTCATGCAGCGAGAATGGTGGCACCATTGACTGCAAACTGTACCACAAATCTTATCTCAAGGTTAGCGTTTCCTCTTTATTTGAAGACGAGCACAGCTTATCATTGTTTTGGTTCTCTTTTGATTCACGTTTTTCGCGTTCTTTTCTGCACATAGGATTCATCTATTCAGACGTATTCAATTTATTTCTACTTCCCCGAAATAATTAAAATACCGAAAAATTGCAAGACTACACTTCAAGCTGGACAAGACTACGTTTTGGGTAAGTACTAAAAATAATCATAGCCAAGATCGCCTCAATTCAAAATATCGTTTAGGTTATACCTACAGTTACTCCAACTTCTATTACTACAACTTTGCGAGGCCCGTAAATGGTCTTACGGGCGATGAACGCGGATTCCTGGGAATGTAGAATCGAAGCGATGTCCAACACTATTGTTCACGTGGAACGAGTTATTTTTCATGCTTACAAATGAATTTTCCTATTGTTCCGTGGAGATTGCTTGAACATTCCATTAAGTTCACATTGTTGGAGAAGTTATTTAGATTGTGTGGAAATTGGTGCGGCTATTTCGGAAACAAAATTTCCTTAAAGGCAGCACCAGCCGAAATCCTCGACTCGGAGCTGAGGTGCAATTCGTAAAATAGAGAGTGAGCACATCACAAATGTGAAAAGAACACAAGGAATGATGACCTACCTGCAGAGAAACAAGGATCGCTGTCGCGGCCACGCCGGGTTTTCAGCGGCACGACGCGCCGGTTAACGCTATCGCAGTGGGTGGTCTGCCGCAGCGGATGCGTGCAATTCGCACCATTCGCAGGGTTTCGTGGCGGGACGCGCGCACACCCTACAGCGGAGCACTCGTCCGCGCTTTCGACAAGTGGGAAAGAGCGCCTTCATTTCTCGCGTTTCTTGCGTTTTTCACGCAGTTTCATCCCTGCCTATGAGTTTGCCGTCCCGAAAAACTCTAAAATTCGAGAAAATCTTTAACGCAAGGATTTCCGCTGGTACTGCCTTTGAGTGTAACACAGATATGCAACGTCGGCCAAAATTATGAAATACTTTGAGTTATATTAAACTCAAAATCATCTACTATCCATTAATTGGCAACTCATGTGTGTGTGTCTGTACACAAGAACCAGCCATTAAAAACGGAAAATACCTACACCATCGTGTTCAGCGCGTCAAGTTATGTACGAAAAGGTTGCAAATTTTGATTTTTACCTTAATTTATAGGTGTTTTGGGCCACTTTTGCCATGTTCAAACATGTTAAGGACCGACTGTTGTGTTTACCACAGTTGGAATGAATGAGATAAGCCCAGACACTATATAAGGGAAGAGTTGGGTCTCTGGTACTTGCACACCGGCGGTTTCCTCCTGATTCCCTGGGAAACTCCGTGTAAATAGCGTATTTTCGCAAAATCCCGCCGGTTTCCGCGTAAATTCCGGCTAAATCTCGTGTAAATCGTGCATTTTCGAAACCACCGGCGGATCTCGCCTAAATTCCCGGTAAATTCCTGTTAAGTTTGGTCGACCGCCGGTTTCCGCCTAAACTCCGCCTAAATTCCGGGTAAATTGGGAAATTACTAGATCATGCGAAAGATTGTTCCAATTTTTGCTAGATCTCTCCAAAGCTGTGTTTGTACTTCTTCGCGAGACGAGAACGTTGCGACGATGACCACAACATCTGCAGCGCCACAGGTGAAGCTGTGCTTATATTTCGTCGCGACTCTACCGTCGCGTAGAAGTAAACTGTTCCAGATCGCCGGGTCCCGCGTGGCTGCACACACAAGTTGTGGCTGCGCAGTGGTGGCTGGCGTTTATTTTCACGATGCGACGTCGTGAATTCCCACCGTTTCCTGTCTATACTTTTTCCTCCAAAAACGACACAATACACCGAATTCGCGTCGCGTCTTCTACCATGCACGACACGGATTCGGCTCAGACCGTTGCTTTTAAAGGAGCAAGAATAAACAGAACGCGACGAAAAATACAAAATAAACATAAATACAAAAAATATTAGAGAAATCCCACGTTCTATTTCACTTTCAGTGATATCGGTTTTTGGATGGGCCCCATTAAACTCGTTTGTGCATCTTATGGCAAAACATGAATCAATTTCGAAATTTGTTGAATTTACCAATGTTAAAGGCACATAGACCACCTCGCTGAAATACGAAGCAACAGCCGTTACAGATAAGCGGGCTGATTAGGTGATTCAAAGATGTGCCAGCTATTGTAGTGGTGCTGTGCCACTCCACTACAGCGACGTGTTGCACCACGTTGGGCGGATTTTTGCTTGTAACGACAGGAGCTGCTGTCGTTACCCGTGAAGCTACATCCTGCTCCATCATCTCTATCCGTTGATCACGTTTGGTCGCGCATTTGCGTGTTTTCACCTGTGTTCTTGTAAATTCCACCTAAATTTCCCCTAACTTTCCCTTAAATTCCGCCTAAACTCCTGGGGGATTCCTCACACTTTTCCGAGCAATTTAGGCGGAGTTTCCCAGGAATTCAGGCGGAAACCGCCGGTGTGCAGCGACTAGAGGTAGGGGCTCTTTATGTCGAAGAGGAGGAGCCAGGAAGGCGAAGAAGGACACGGATGAGGGGTGGCGCTGTAGGGCTGAGCCGGCGCCCAGAAGGGGTGATATGCTATGCAAAGGGTACACTTTTGCGGCAAGGGTGCGCCGGCGTCCAAATGAAGGAGACGGGTCCACCGTTGTGATAACGGTGCGTCGGCGTCCAAAAGTGGGTAAACCCCTGCGCACGGGTTGAGAGATGGAGAAGAGATGCGCCGGTGCAAAGTGACGAGTAAACGTTCTTAATCAAGTCTATATTTGTTCTCTTGTGCTCTGGCGCCTAAATACAGTGAGAAACTACCAAATGCGCGGGCTCAGGAGTGACTTATACCACGTATGTCGTTCTGCCCACATCACGTCGCCTCCTGCGTACTCTACCCCCTTCATTTGTGTCTGAGCACACTGCACCGTTTTCTGTTATATGCTCAAGCTCAGTGTTATTCATGAATCACTCAAAACAAACAAGAAATGATAAACCATTCCCTGGGTTCATCCCACGTTGAAACGGTTACATGTAACTACAGTTAGCTATCTCACTCGGGAGAATGATAAGAATTGCTCTGGGAGACGCAAAAAGTCTTCAGTCAATCTTTATGGGCGGGACATTCGAGGGGAACGGAGCAAAAATTGGCATGACCATGATTCTACTAGAATGGATGCGAGGTGAACTCATGCGAGCGAAGCGAGCATAAGTAAAAGTCTCGAAGTCCGGCGTCAGCCGGACGGCCAGACTGGTTATATAATCATTTCCTGCAGAGTTTCTGTTTCGAGAAACCATGAAATCGAGAAATCTTCACAGAAGGTACAGCCTTTCGTATCAAGTAGCGTCGTGGTGAAAGGTGGCTTCTATGCTTGGCATCTGGAAGTGGTCTAAGGATGTTGGCATGTCTCAGCCGACTAACATGCGTGACCAACTATAATATCTGAGGTTTAGAAAATTCAGCGCCCGATTAAAAACAAACCCGATCAGCATGTGGTGGGTTATCATAGGATGCGCGCTGAAATGTTGAAGGAGAGAGCTAATTCTTTGGAAGTCCTTGCATTGGTTTACTCCTATGTTAACCTCAGTTTCGCCTGGTATGCTTAACAGATAAAAAAAAACATTAACACGATCACGACCTTACACTCTCAGCATGGTGCTCCGCGTGGGGCACGGGCGTCCCCTAACCACGCATTTGTGCTCAAATGGTTGAGCACCCAGTCCCAGGCGTAGCACCATTCGTGCGAACCGGTTGAGCAGATTTTCGAGAATGTGTTGAAATTGACCCAAGAACACACAATCACTTTCATTCAGATAATCAGCCGAATCTAATGAAAGGAAATGACTGCATAGCGCAGGTAGTAGTGCACTGGCGAGAGGCACACTACTGTACTGTACGCCATGAACAATGGCTCGATTTCGAGGACCTACCGAAACCATAACCGAAACGCGAAAACCATGACAATTAAGAGCTCCTGACTTCCTGGTGGAACAACAGCGTCCTGATATCCGGGAAGTTGGTCCAAACTGGTTCTGTGATAGGCTCTGGCCTGTTTTGCAGCCAAATGAAAAATGCGGGTGAAATTCTACAACGTCGCGATTCGGGAAGTGGTAGGATTCTTCTCCTAATGGACAATACCAAACGACACTTTTCCAAGAAAAGCCGTGAGAGGAGGCAATTCCCGAAATCGACCTGATATCACATTCAGCATATTTTCCTGACTTAGCATCGAGCGATTACCACGTCTTTGATTGCACCAATTCTTTTTCGCAAGACAGAAATTCAAAAACAAAGAGAAATAAAGAAGGAAGTCTAGGACTTCTTGACCTTCAAATGTACTGGGGCCGTAGTAATTGCGTCGTAACCGACGATTATAGAGAAAGTTGTGTCCTTAGACATCCGGTGCCGGTTCCCCAAGTTTTCGACTTACAACCAGTATGTAACCATATTGCAGTCATCACTTGAACGAAATCCTTGTTAATCCATTTGCTTCTCAATTTTGTTAGTAAAATTCCGCTCGCGAGAGAAACCGAACGCGTGACAAACAGCACATGAGACTGCAGTCATCTTGTACTAGTTGTGAGTTAACTGATTCATAGGAAAAGTATTCATTACTGAGCACTGTATCGAAACTGAATTAATCTGCACTTAATGTGGTTTTTTCCATTTCTACGGCAGAATCACGCATAACTAATGTGCTTGAACCCTTTTCACCATTTTGAATGAGAACAAGAGTGGAGTACGAAAATGCAAAGCTTTGACCAACTGCGGGATTCGAACCACGCACTACCATCATAGTGGCCTATCCTGTTAACCACTCTGCCACATGTCAATTGGGGCGCAAATCATGAATTGCCTTCACATCCTCATAACACAAACTAATGCAAACTCAACTGGTCAAAAACTGGTTACTTAGTGTGAAACCTCGATATGCAGTGCTTAGAACACTGTTGGTTTCATTTCAATATGCTGAATTCACTTTTTCTAATTCAAGATGCGATAGGATCCGTTTCCAGAGTTGGTTCATTGTTTTGTTTTGACGAAAAGGCTTTCGAACAAAAAAAAAAAAAACAATTCCCTCATTTCTTGGTCCTTTGAAGCATCAGATTCACAGCTGTGATGCGTAGTTGGATGAGCATTCGTTTATGTACAACCGCCGGTTTAATTTTCTGGTTAACCGGCAGTTATAGTGCAATTGCTACGGCCCCTGACTTTCCCGTCCGCGGGAGCCGTTCTCTCCCAGCCAGATGCCATTACGTGGTCAAACACAATACAGATTGTAGTGTTGATTGGTAGTGAACTTGAATGAAATTGCTAGCAAAATTGCAATTTGTTCAATTTGTATAATTATTCTTCGGACGACCTAGTATTTGAACTATCGCAACGATTTCTCCAAAAACTCCGGCAGTTTTCTTTGAACCCAAGACCGTGTCAGAACTGTCAGTTTTTTCAATCTTCCTCGAATGAGCACCCGATTAGGGTAAATAGCAATCGTTATGAGGCGATCATGCATCATCTGTGGTCTGGTTAGGTAATGACGTTCGTTAGCTCCCGGATTTGGTGCTGACATTTGAATCTTCCAAGCAACATTGAAAACTGCTTAATCGGCCGTGATGAACTGGTCAGGCATCAAAAGCTTTTTGTTTCTTGACCAGGCATACATCACATCCTAGTAGATGGTCAGGCAGCCGGCGTCACATCTCAGCTGCAACATAGCGAATTGATAAAGCAATCTACGCAAGCGAAACGTATGCAGAAATATGAGAAGTAAAGCACACTTTCTCTCATTCCACCCATGTAGCCGTTATTTGTAAAATTCAGAATTGTTAGTAATGTGCGAGTTATTCGCAAATATAGATCGTTCTTTGTTCGCGTAATTGATATAGAGTTCGGTTTTAAGAGAAAAAGTTCCGAAGTGTCTTGAACTTCTGAGTCACGCTAATCAAAGATACACCTAAGTTCCTCGACATTTCATCATACATGCCAGAAAAACATAGATTCCAGAAAAAGCACCGTATTAAAGTGATGGTTCCTCTTTCTGCTATCAACCGTCCTCATAGCCTCTAATTCTTCCCATGGCTAAAAATTCCTAGGAACCATTGCAGTACCTTCTTTACTGCAAATAGAGTCCAATTTTCTTCTCGAAGCGATTTGAACACCATCATTCGTATCCTGGATAGGTGATATTTTGAATTACCATAGCATCCATTCATAATGACGACTTCACCCCCTGGGAAAAAGAAAACATTGAATTTCCTGCACCATCCTAGGGCCACCATTTCTTCTTCAATCGTTCCCACGTGATGTTTATTCAGACATGATAGTCATGATTGGCCTGTGAGATACACTTGCCCGAAATCAGCATGAAAACTTTCAGATGACCGCAAAACTAGCCGGCTATTGTACTATGGGGTTTTCAAGCATAGCGCTGGTCCTGGTCAGTATATTTGTGCCAACGCTGTGGAACAAGATTGATCATATCACCAGTGATCTCCATAATGTGAGCTTGAGTTGCATCTTTTCCCTTCATGCTTGCAATCTGGATAATTTCAGGACATGAAAGAGTTTCGAATTCTTCAGACTGGTGTCGAGGCGAGTATAAGAGGGGAAAGAACGACGGCTGCAGTCATTGCTAGATTCAAAAGCCAGAATTATCCTTGCAGTAAGTGCACAAAATTGCTAAAACTTGTACAAGAACGAGTGGCGGATGTAGTGCGGGGCGGAGGGGGCATTATTTTATAAAAAATGAATATTTCGTGAAAACTTACTTCCAATTGTTTCTTTCTACTATTATTCATTAAATTTTCTAGCAGATGCAAGAGTTGTCACAGTTTTTAGTTCTTTCCCTTGCCCCCCTCCCCCCTCCTTGGCTAGCAACTCCTGCATCTGGCACTGATAAGATCGTATACTTGGAGAAAGCTAATATATCTGTCGCTCTAGACTGCAACATAAACAACAACTGTCCTGCTGGACCTGCAGGACAGCCAGGACCTCCAGGACTTGATGGAGCGCCGGGCAATCCAGGCCCTCGTGGTTCCCCTGGAATGAGCGGAATTATGCAGCCAGTTGTGATGGACATGGCCGCACATTGTCGTATGTGTCCAAACGGTCCACCGGGATTCCCGGGACCTCAAGGCCGACCTGGACCACCAGGACTGGAAGGACCATATGGAACTGACGGTATGCCTGGTCCAGACGGCTATCCTGGAATACCTGGAAATCCGGGAATGCCCGGCGAAATGGGACCGCCTGGAAAACCCGGAGCTCCTGGAGAGAAGGGAGGGGATGGAGTGTCAATGGGCAAAGGTCTTCCTGGAGAACAAGGAGGGCGAGGACCAATCGGACTGCCTGGATTCCCAGGACAAGATGGAAACCAAGGGAACCCTGTGGGTAACGGATTTTGTTTCTTATTAAACATTGTTTTCACATATTTTCTCCTAGGGTGCACCGGGCATTATGGGTCCACCTGGACCACCTGGAGAACTCGGATCAGAGGGACCTCGCGGCTTCGACAGAGCTGCAGGACCAATGGGAGCACCCGGAGAGGATGCCAGTTATTGCCATTGTCCCACGAGGTCAGAATCCACGAAGACATAAAGTGGTATTTTGTTGCTGCATCGAACAGAAACATCATCCCGCTTCCGTTCTGGGATTGTTCTTAGTTAGAAGACAGATCTTAAGAAAGAATGCTGACTGCCGGTGAAAACATCGGATGTTTCACGTTATGAAAGGCTGCTCTGATGCGTGCACCGTTTGCGAGATAAAAAAAGTGATATTACTCCAAGCAGCCATGATATCATGGATTTTCTTCTGTCCCTCATTTTTTCCCTGGAAGGATGATTATTTATGTATATGGGCTGATGCCAGGTGATCATTAGGAAGTGTGTTGTACACTTATACTGTCAGTTTTGCTTGTGTTGCGAATTCGCTGCAATTGCTATTACGATAAATTGTTCAAAAAAATGTCTAACTAGAAAACAATAGTGCTGTACTCACGCATTCAAATCCATTTGCGATTTCAAGAGATGCTTCATTAACAGGTTAGACAGGTTGTCTAGTAACCGATGATATCCACGTAGTTGGCAATTTGTGCTTACTGTCTGTCTTTTTCGTCTGCTTCTCCGAATAAAGCATACTTTTGCAACTCAGACGTCTCAAAAACTATTAGGGTGTAAAGCTGTGGGTGCGCGTTCTCGTGTGGAAAAAAATTGATCCTAAAAACAATAGCAGAAAGCTCCATTCAAAATTGTGTGCATAGTTACTATCGCCTACCCTTCTTGATCCTCCATGCAGAAAATGAGGTCTCTTCGTGGTGAAATCACTGAAGTGTGAGTCGAAACAGGCGCCTGTCCGAACCCCCACTTTATTCGCCGGTTTTTGCATTTTGCTTTACAATGAAAGCTTCTTCCCCGAAGTAAGTAGAGATGTGATAGTGACGAATCTTGGCTACGTGGCGGCTGAGACATGACTTCCCATCTTGTATTTTCAGTTTTTGTCGGGTATTTCTCTTCGTCTTCGGATGGGCCTAGCTGTGAGAAATTTCTAAGAGTCACTGCTTTGACAAGAGAATGATGAAGTGGTTGGCCTGCTCAGACACTTGGTGCGGGCCGCCCGCACAACCATTAGCGGCCGGGCAGACATTGTAACCGCGGGCCGGCCGCTAATGGGTGACCGGCCCAGCCTGAGATGGCAGGCTGCCCGGCCGGGATTATCAATCGATCTGCTTGGCACCTGGGGATAAAGGTCACTTTTGGGCTATGTGTTATTGATATCTGTTGCGAACGATGTAGTATTATGAGATTTATTATTCTAACAAAAGCTTCACATAAGACCAATCCACATGGAACACACATGAGCGTACAAATTACCTATGGAGCATTTTTTTAAAATTTACATAGCCTCGATATGATACAATATGCAGTAATATAGCATGCACTTATTACAACGTACGCAGTAGAGAAAAACAAGAAGTTACCTATTAGATTACACACAAATACTGCTGATACAATTAAATTTGAATGCAATACAAGTAATATGAAGGTCTAGCAATAAGAGGTTCATGGCACGATCTTGAACATTGTTTCGGATTCAAAAAGTCAAAATTAAACTGAGGTTTAGTGATCAGAGGAGATGAAAACCAACAATGAAACAAATCCAAACTCTTTATTCAGTCCGTGAATTGCTGTCGATTCCAAGCATAAGGTTATCCCTTTCGACTATTTCATTCCAAATTATAATCACGTTCTTCTAGTGGCAAGCCTATAACGGAACATCATGTTTGTGACTAGAGAGCCATGTGAGAAACATAGAACTTGGACCTGTCACGAGTGAATCTTTATACTGATCATCTATGACACTCACCTGCAAATTAGCTTCACTTTCACGCCTGGACTTTGTTGCTTTCCATTTCAGTGAGTGTACCATCTTCAAGCGATTTTCTTCCATTTTCTGTTGTCATCAAACTCAGGGATTATCCAGGATAGAAGAAAAATTGAACAGATAGGAATGATGTCGAACTCCGGTACCAAGACACGGGTGTGGGTCGTATGGCGCGATTCCTCGGGTGGCACTATAGACAGGCTGGATTTGGGACTCGCTATTGCCACCCTTGTTACGGTCACGCGTCGCGACTTGGCTTTAACAAGTCCTCGAACAACTCGTCCACCTCACCGCAATGATTCACTCCATACGGGACGCCGCCACCGATTTTTCCGTACATTTCCTCAATTACAGTTTGAACTATGAACTCGGTCTTGGCTCAAACCACGTTGTCAGAACCAGTCGACGACAATGCTACAAGGATTTTCTAATAATTTTTCCCAACTGAAATTTTATACAGATTTTCAGGGTGGTTTTGCAAGCTGCACATTCAAAGAGGCTTCGTATTGTTGGATGAGGGCTTCGTTTAAGCTTTGACCCGGGGAAAACGTCGTGCTGGACTCTGCGTCCTTCGCAGGCTGAGGTGATTATGGCGGGGTGGACGAATTGTTCGAGGACTCGTTGTAGTCAAGCTGCGACGCGTGACCGTAACTTGGGTGGTAATAGCGCGTCCCAGATCCTGCGTGTCTATAGTGCCACCCGAAGAATCGCGCCATACGACCGCCTCCCATAGTCTGGTAGCATACACAGGGCACATGGTCTGACATTGTCCGCAATTACGTCCGCTTGGTTTCTAAGCCTACTTCATTATGTTTTGATGTGAATTTGGTGTCATTCCNTTATACAAATTTTCAGGGTGGTTTTGCAAGCTGCACATTCAAAGAGTCTTCGTAGTGTTGGATGAGGGCTTCGTTTAAGCTTTGACCCGGGGAAAACGTCGTGCTGGACTCTGCGTCCTTCGCAGGCTGAGGTGATTATGGCGGGGTGGACGAGTTGTTCGAGGACTCGTTGTAGTCAAGCTGCGACGCGTGACCGTAACTTGGGTGGTAATAGCGCGTCCCAGATCCTGCGTGTCTATAGTGCCACCCGAAGAATCGCGCCATATGACTGCCTCCCCCAAGACACGGGCGCGGGGCTGATTGTGATTGGGTCAGTGATTTGTCAGTGGAGCACAAAACATGCAACTTTGCACGTTGGGGTTATTTTTGATTCTGATTACAATTATCAGCACTACAAGTGACTCCGTAAGTCACTTTGGTATGTTTCGTTCAAAAACTGTGAAAATATCGGCCTAGCGTTATATTCTTGAGCGCTCTAACTCTTCTAATTCATCTACTGTACTTTAGCTGCACTACATTTTAGCTACACTTCTGTTTAATATTGTTTCACCGGAATTGGTTTTATACATATTTAGTAAATCATTCAAGTATGCAGTAAATCTATTCAAACAGGTTCATGAGGGTGATCCATGGGGTTCGTAAGAT
Organism: Ancylostoma ceylanicum; assembly: GCA_000688135.1. Lineage (NCBI taxonomy): Eukaryota > Metazoa > Nematoda > Chromadorea > Rhabditida > Ancylostomatidae > Ancylostoma > Ancylostoma ceylanicum. Next base: position 268,783 of record JARK01001397.1, on the reverse strand, counting down.
ACATGGATGTGTGTTCAAGCTATTGTCTAGGCTTTTGCCTGAACGTGGGGGAGAGGGGCGATCCACAAGTTTGGTGAGCTAAATGGGTGATGCGGAAGTTATTGTCTAAGCATAGGGTAGGAAGCTGATTCACAGTGTTGGTGAAATACACAGAGTGAGTGCATAAGTTATTGGGCAACTATTTGTGGACCTCTTTCCGTCGGATGACGCCTTCCCCACTACTGGATGCGTGCACATCCTCACATGGCTGTGGTTCCGTTTCTAGCTCCTTGCGCGCCCACGCACCCCACTTCTTCACCCGTATTGTTTCCTTTGCATCCGGCGCCTTTGCTCTCTTTTCAAACACACCTATCCACATCTAGCGTTTTGAATGACTTGATGAGTACTGACCAATGTCACTCATTTTCATTGTAGTATAGAGAACTGGAATGAATGAAGACCACTAAAAAATCGAAGTACCTGTCAAAATGAAAATTTGCATAGCTGAATGATCAATTTACTAGACACATGTAGAACCAATTCCGTTAAAACAAGATTAAGTATGTAGTGTGGCTAAAATTCTGCAAATGAATCCCACATGCTGAGTTGGAGCACACAGGAATATCACGCTATGCCGATATTTTCACAGTTTTGAAACGAAACATACTAGAGTGACTTACGAAGTCACTTGTAGTGCTGATAATTGTAATCAGCATCAAAAATAACCCCAACGTGCAAAGTTGCATGTTTTGTGCTCCACTGACAAGTCACTGACCCAATCACAATCAGCCCCGCGCCCGTGTCTTAGTACCGGAGTTCAATGATGTCTCATCTGTAATAGCTAATCTGCACGTCCATGAATATAATAAAGAAGGACAAGAGTGAAATACTACTAGACCAAACATCTTCTGACAATTCCAAAGAAATTCACGAGCATGCCAACACATATTAAACTACGAAAAAGAATAAACAAAGATCAATAAGCAACGTGAAGTAACAGACGCTTGTGTGATTTCCTGCGACGGCGGCGTCCCCTGCACGACGCTGTCAAGTTTTTATGGTTGAGCGGGCCGGCCGGTAAAATTTAGGGGCCGCTGCTCGGCCGGTAATAAGCCACGCCCACAAATTAGGGCCGCTGCTGGGCCTGCCTTGCAAAGTGGGTGCGCGGGCCGCCCGCTTCGAGTGTCTGAGTGCGTGGCCCAATTGTTGTAGGCAGAGATCTGTGATTACCGTTTGTACGGGAATCAGCCCCTCCCATCAAACCACTCATTTCATGTTTTATCATGAAGACAATGTCTTCTTTAGTACGTGGGTGAGCATGGTTGGAGCCGGATGTTTGGATTGCCATCTTTTGTGGCACATCGCCAATTTCTTGCAGTTGCATTTATATTGGGTTGGGCAATAAGTTCGTGCGGTTTTTCAGGGGCACTAGAAGTACTGCTTTTCACGAGCAACATAATTCACAACAACGGGCTTATGTAGCATCTTTCCTCCGCTATTAATGCCACCAAAGACGGAGCAGCACCTCCGTTTCCTTTCCATGAAAAGCCACATTGTTTGGGACGACCCTATTTGTGACTCTCAACTGCAACTTCTCAATGGAACTCTAGAAATTGCCCACGAAAATAACCAAATAAGGTGGATGGAGACTGCTTCAGGCTTGTAGAGGTTGTATGATTTTACCTTTTATTCCAGAATGTAGGATACCGTTTTAGTGGAATTTGCCCGGAGGCGGAGCGCCCTCTCTTTCGCCAGAATTCAACATTCTTAGTGGTTCTTCATTACATCTGGAGCGAAACCTGGCGCGTAAACATCTCACTATTCTTCAAACCCTACTTTTGGAAGGGGGACATCCTCTGGGCTTGAATTGACCTCTCTAAGGCGGGCATTCACTTTTGCGCCGTCTTTTCAACAGTAATGGCTTTTCTTTGCATGTCTTTGATATTTGTTGTCTTTTGAATTGCATTCCATCCACGACAGACGTCAAACAGCAGGAGTGATCGGAGGTTGTCGTCCTAGTCGAAATGGTGTTTCACACTCCAGGCGATAGAAAATGAGGTGTGGCGAGACTTGAGAAAATCGTCAGAATATTTGGAAAGAGTGAATCAAGGGCTACCAAATGGTTACTGATACGCAAACAAGCACGTTTGGTCATCATTAAAAAGTTAAGGTGAAAAAAACCTCACGACCTTATTGCCCAACCCAATAGTATGCCCCTCTCTTGATAGGTACTAAATTTGTTCCACGAAACTTGTTATTTAAAGCACGACATAGAAGAATTTCTTCAAGGGCGATTTCCACCACAATCCCGTAACTCCAGTTGGCAGCCTTTCAGATTTTTTAAATCAAATTTGAGTCATGCCAACCAAACCACATGTTAATTAATGCTCAAAGAATTGCTCTTTAAGATACTTTAGATAGTTGATCATCAGCTTTCAATAACACTGGCCGAGCAAGCTGGAGCGGAGGTCGCTGATACAGATGAAGAAGTGTGCGCTCATTCACAGTTTTACGCCCTGATACTATCAATCCATATGGGGCTGACGCTTCGAGTCGCGACATTGTCAGAGGGACAGTCATGCTGGCCTAGCAAGCTGGACCGAAGATCGCCTGCCGCTCTCTCGCAGGGGTTAAGCCACGCTGGATCCGTAGGATCTACAGAGACTAGGCAATGGTTCCCAGGCTCCTCTATTCTCCCGGATAGAGCATCTGATGGATTTGAGATCTCACTCAAGCGATACAAATGATTTGCAGGTGTTCGTCGGAGCGAAGGCAAATCGAAACTAGAATCCGTTGTACAAGAATAAGAACGACCACGACATGTACCATTTTTGCTCTGTATTTCAACAAAGCAGTTTTTACAACAGGTTTCACTACACTGCTCTATGTGTTGTTTCACCAATCCAACAGCTGAGGAGTGGTCTGGTGGGTATGGCATATTGGGGCTAGACAGTACATGCCCAGATTTGAGATATTGCAGCTGTTCCATACATGTCTATTTTTTGCATTAGTACAAACACTCAATACATTCTGATCTTTGATTTTTTCTGATGGGATAGAAGGCCCAGAATGCAAAGTGCATTGATTCGTGTGACGGGTTCCACTGTCATAATTTCCTTGAAGGTAGCGTCCTGTTTTATATTCGTGGTTGTGCTGACGACAGACCTGCACGGCGCGCTGATTCCAACGATACACATGAATGCTTGAAAATCATGTTCAGACCCAAATACGGGAGGAACTTCGGTCTAAACATGTCTCGAGAATGGTTTCCGGGAGATGTGGACTAGATCCAAATTCCTTCGGTGCCATGCGAATTTTCATCACCCAAGGAAATTCTGATAAACCAGTTATCCTGAAGCCAAAACGAACTTGAAATTTATTTTTTAAGCAGGTTTGCAATATGCAAAGTTGCCTAGAAAACAAGTGATACCTAGTAGCATTCGTTCATTTGAGAGCATGATCAACCGCTACTTGTCTATTTGAGATAATGCGCTAACAATGGAATGATTCTCACCGTCTTCCATTCCATTTGTCCACGTTTCGCGAACTTCTCTAAGTGTAAGGCTTTTCGATTGTATCACGGATATTCTTGACACTAATATTTCCGTGCACATGTATTGGGTTTTAAGTGTTGCAGCCATGGCAGGCAGCACACTCGAACCGCTCCGCCCAAATAGTAGGAAAATGGGAAGTTTAAGCGCATTCAGGAATAGAGCTTATTCCGATTGCGTACAGTGTTGGAGCCGGCTTCACGGCAGGGTCGAGCATCTGCTTATATTCTCAGCAAGCAAAACAACATGGGATATCGCCTCCAGTAGTCTTGTGCCTTGGAAACTTGGTCACTCCATTGGTCATTCGGCGAGTCATCACCTATATTGTTTATTGTTTATTGTTTACATGAGACATCTCATGTCATCAGTACAAAGACCAGTTACAATTGCAAATGTACAATTATGCACTTATCCGTCTAGGAATTAATCATCATTTTATATAGCTGCCCAAAATTCTAATGAATAATGAATTACTAGGTATTGCCTTCGATCTGCTCAGTGCTAAACGATCGGAACCTGCTCTATTCATGAAGAGTTGTGATCTGAACTTAGTTTTAGTTCTGGGGAGGTATAGTTTCACTGAGTCACCCCTCGCAACTGATGGTTTGAATGTACAGTATACGTTAGGATCGAGCCCACATAGTCCATGCGCCAATTTATAGAACATTATCAAATCAAATTTTTTTCTTCGCTTGTAGAGAGAGTGTAAACCCAGTTTCTTATTCCTATCAGCTGCAGAAGGAAGGTTTCTGTAATTGAAACCTGTATTTCTTATCAAAAGCTTCCTTGTACATAAAGTTGTTTTAGACTTTTTCAAGCTTTGCTATAGTCTTGCGTTTATACGGATTAAAGATTACTGTTCCATACTCAAGTAGAGGTCTTATGTAACTTCTATAAGCACAGAGAAGAACAGAAATATCCCTGGTCGTTGATGCTTTGAATAGTCTGTACGTAGCTCCCATAGCTTAGTGGCAACTTGTTCACAATGCTGATCAAAGTTAAGGTCATTCGTCAACAGAAATCGCAAATCATTCATCTGGGTAACTTCATCAATGAAGTGTCCTCCAATGACGTATTTATGGTTGCACCCAATTCTTCCAATGCACATCACTTTTGTTTTCTACTGAGATAATGGGAGATCCCATTATGTAGACCATCTATCTATATACTAAGTCATTTGCTTCTTGTAGTGGTGCGTGAACATCATGGACGGAAACCTTACCATAAATTTTGACGTCATCCGCAAACATGCAGCACTTGACATTCTTTGCACGTATAAGAAGTGGGAGTTCATAAGTGTAAATATTGAAGAGGATCGGGGATAAGACCCCCCCCCCCCTTGTGGAACTCCACTCCAAACATGCCTAGGCTCAGACAGGGTATTGTTCATACGAACGCGGAAAACGCGATTAGCAAGGAATGCACGGATCCAAGCATTGATGCGAAGATGTGTCCCAATGATTTATAATTTTCGAAGGAGCTTTTCGTGGGAAACTTTATCAAAAGCCTTGCAAAAGTCGAGATAGACTACGTCGGTTTTCCATAACCTTCGTCAGCATTGATTGTCCAATCATTCAATGTTTGTAACATTGCAGTAACCGTACACTTTTTTTTGAAACCCGTGCTGAAACTCAGAAATAATGGAGTGTTCTTCAAGATGACTTTCAATCTTCTTCTTAAATATTTTCTCAAAAGTTCTCGCGAAAATTGAAGTGGTGCTTATTGGGCGAAAGTTAGTATGGGATGTGTATGGAGGTTTTTTCGGGATAGGAGTTACGAGTGAAAGATTCCACCTAGATGGTACTTCTGAGCCCATGAAGCTGAGGTTAGAGATGTATTCGAGCGGTCTTGTGATTGTATATAAGATGTTTTTAATAAATGCCAGGGGAATATGATCAGATGTCTCGGAGTAAGATGATGGCCATTTGGAGATTAGATTGTAGATATCATCGCCATAGAACCATAGAGAGTCACTCATTTCTGGAAACGACATGGGATCCTGAAGGACTTCAGTACGTTTGCACTGACTGAAAGATAGTTCGAAAACGTCGGCTAACATTTCAGCTTTCTCTCTATCGGTTTGCGCAAAAGTGCCTTGATTAGAGACCAAAACACCTGTGTTGTTCATTGGGCGGATTCTTTAGTATATCTGTGTAGTAATAGACCTTTTCGAAGAATACCTTTTTGAGAACATAGGACAGAAATGCCATGCGTACCTGAAGCCGCTTGTTAGTCAAAGATTCGAACTCTGTTTAACCCCGATCTGCGGGCCTGGCCCTTTGCCCTCGCCTTGAAAGCGTCGGTTCATCTTTCGCACATCGATGGATCCCTTTGTGACACTATACCACTCCTCTACACCGGCGTACCATTCCTAGATCAGCGTCTCCGCAGCATGACCTCGTCTCCACATTCCTGCTCAGTCGTTCGTGGGGGTTGACTGTAGGTGGAAATGGGTCCGACAGTTGTACCTGGGGATGCGTTCCAAATTGCGGAGCACTCACCAACCCCTCCCCTCCCCACATATCGCAGACGCCCCCCCCCCCACGTGCATTAGCGGCTGCCTCCGATTCCACAAAGGGATGTCGCCCCTTCACACCTGCTCAGGTGAAAAAAATTCGAGCAGATTACCTGTGCTTTCGAGCTGATTTCATCAACTTTTCGATGAAATATTTCCGGATTTCACCAGAAAAATACACGCAAATCTTCGAACAAGCAAAATCTGCCTGATTTCATGCACGGAATCTGCTCTATGGTACGGACAGAACTATACGTCAAGGGTCGCAGTGGACGAGGCTATCACCCCCTATAAAATCAGCTCCAAATCTGCTTTGAACATTGAGCTCCGAGGATTTTTCAATTTGCTCCGATTTTGCCGCTCATCGCGAGCGCGAAGGTGCGCAGCGAGCTTTGCGACGTCTCCAAAATCGACTAAAATAAAAATTTTCTCCAATTTTTTTGTTATGATTCTTCACAGTTTTTCCACCAGTTCCTTGATGCAAACTCACGACGAAACCTGGTTAATTCAAGACCTTTTGATTTTTAGCGACGGGGACGAATGACCGTATCAATAAATTAGGTGAAATGGGTACCTGAATAAATAATAAGCACAGTTGCAATACAACTCTCCGTGTTCCGTTACCATACATGCAAAAAAAAAAACGAAATCTTGGGTGAGCGGGGACAAAATTATGATACGAAATCTAAAATCGGATCTGTTTTGAGGTGATACATGTGACGTTCAGCGACATTGGTCTAAATAATTATAAAATCGGCCTCAACAACAGTTTTCTCATCAAAATGGGCATTTTGCAAGAAGACTGCCGTGGTGAGGCATTGAACTCGGATGCCACCCTGTACGGGTCACGAAACTACCTCATGATACTACCACGCTAGCTTTGCTAGAAGGCTCCTCACCGTGAATAGTACCAAAAATTGAATCTCTCAAAATCACACCATCTTGATGTCAGATATGCGTATTAACAAACTCTTCCATAATACACAAGTGTCGACTGTTTTGGCTGCTTTCTAGGGCTCTTACCATTGATTGTTCAAATTTGGTGAAACGTGTAGCAGAAAAGGTGCAGCTCTAGCCAAGAAACGAGGACACCTACAGCTTAGAACAGTGCATTTTCTGGAAGAGCACGTCGTGCTCTCTTGCAGGTTATAGTGTGAAGCCAAGAAGTAACTTCTCGGAGTAGCTGTGACCCTCTCAATTTGAAGTTTTCCACATTTCTCAACGATAAGTCCCTATTTTGGATAGGAATAAAATTCGAATTTTTGAGTCTACAGCGGCACCGCTCAAAGAGCTAACGGAACACGGAGAGTTGTATTGCAACTGTGCTTATTTTTTATTCAGGTACCCATTTCACCTAATTTATTGATACGGTCATTCGTCCCCGTCGCTAAAAATCAAATGATCTTGAATTAACCAGGTTTCCTCGCGAGTTTGCATCAAGGAACTGGTGGAAAAACTGTGAAGGATCATAACAAAAAAATTGGAGAAAATTTTTATTCTAGTCGATTTTGGAGACGTCGCAAAGTTCGCCGCGCACCTTCGCGCTCACGATGCGCGACTAAATCGGGGCAAATTGAAAAATCCTCGGAGCTCAGTGTTCAAAGCAGAGATTTAAAGCTGATTTTATGGAGGGTGGTAGCCTCGTCCACTGCGACCCTTGACGTATAGTTCTGTCCGTACGTCGCTCCGCTGCGGAAAGTTATAGCCCTGGAACGAAAAGAACGCAAGTCCGCGTTCTGAACGTTCATTTTTAACAATGTTAGTGCGGGTATTGCATTGATTGCATCCAATTAGTTTTGTTTTCATTGTCATTCCGAAAACTTTTCAAACCGCCCTCGCATGTGTTCCACGTAATCCCACATCACTTCCGGGATTGTTTTAACATTTTAGGCAGCCAAATATCACTGCGACTAATGGGCTGTAAAGCGTGCGCGGTTTGTCAACGGCACCGTCCTGGTATCCACGTAGAGATACACGACACCGACTCTTTTCTGAACTGGCAGTAGTCCGAAAACGATCATGGACCAAGCAAAATGATCGACATCCAAAGCCAACATTCATCAAAAGAAGATTATGCTCTCTGTGTGGTGGGATTGCAAAGGTCTAGTCTACTTTGCGCGGCTTCCGAGAAACCAAACTATTGACTCGAATGTCTACTGTCGTCGCTATCAAAATTGAACGAAGAAATCAAGAAAAAAAAAAACGTCCTAAGGGACATGGCATGCTTCACAGCGACGCTGTCGCTGCGACCTTTCTTCACGAAAATGATGATAACAAAGTGTTATACGTTCTCATGTCTTATCACACTATTTGCGTTGGATAGCATGTTGGTGTAGGATAAGTTGCACGAGAACTTTTGGTGGTGGACAGTCGCAGCGACTGCGTTGCTGTGGAGCATGCCATATCCCTAAACTGTCCAATTGCAAAGAAGTGATATTCCATCATGATAACGTCAGACCTCACACCTCTTTGATGACCCATCAAAAACTAACAACAAAAATTGGGAACGGTTGCCACATCCATCCGATAGCCCTGACTTAGCATCATCCGATTACGATTTGTTTCGCTCCCTTCACAACCATTTGAACAGTAAAAGTTTAGATTCCGATAAGGCTGTTGGAAATGTTTTGGATCAGTTTTTCACTTCTAAAAACAAAGGCTTCTTCTAACGTGGAATTTTTCAACTAACCGAAAGATGGCAAAAGGTCATTGAACAAAAACAACACAACGGCAAAAGGTCATCCAACAAACATGTTTGTTGTTAATGTAAATAAATTTGCTTTGTAAAATATGAGAAAAAACGACCCTAATTATCAAACAAACTAATACATCACGATGAAAAAATCGGCACATGAATTTGGAACGAGTGCGAACATGTGAGTCGAAATCTTCGTGATATTTTGAGAGAGCTGTACCTATCATATTGAATAAATAATAAGTGAGAGCTGTTTTCTCTTTTCCCGTAGAGCATTCAAAAAAAGATGTCTAATGTGCGGAACTGCGTGTACTGTCCTTCGTTGTTTTTTTTTCGTCAGTCTAGAATCCCACTAATTCATGTTGTGCTATTATTCCCAACTAATGAGGCAGGATGTTAACTAATGCGCACTGCATACGGTACATCATTGATTAATCTCCGCTAATGAGGGGGTATTTCACAATAACTGTCTGTGTGAAGCTCAATTTATGCAGGCAAAGCAGATTTTGGAACTTCTAATGGGTTCCGGAACCTGCTCATATAAGGTAACCAGAGCAGCGCATCGCTATCCATTCGTTACTGCTCCTTCGTAGCACTCCATAGTCAGCGAAGTAGCATTCGGCAAGAATGTGATCTTTTAGTCCTACACGTGTCTTATTTTCACCGGTTCCTTGTCTTCTACCTTCATTTCAAAGACTTTGTTACCCCTAATTTGCGCTCTATTGGCTATTGAAACTAGCAAATGGACAATCAATCTCGAGAATGAAAAGAAGAATAGTGGAGAGACGAGACTGGTTCTTAGAAGCCTAAGGTCCTCCTGAACTTCCCGTTTTGTGTCCACCGCAGAAATCCAATTCGGGACACAACAGTGGTTGGAAAACAGGCAATTTTCCCTTTCTTACAGAACACATTATGAAGTAGAATAACATTTTGTTCGAGGCTGCTGCTTAAAATGCGTGCTTTGTGCATGCCCCTCCAACATGAACTCAACCTAACAAGCATAAACATCCAGCATTTGTTTCTTTACGTCTTTTCAGTATAAAACTTGGCGAGTATCGCGAAAACAGTTACTTTTCTAAGCCTCTCGCATTGTTTCTACAATGAAAAATTACTTTATTGTGAGCGTAATACCCAGTGAAGATCCTCCGTTACATTTTAGCCGTTCGTTGTCCTTCGGTGTCCACATCCTTGCGGTGTACTAAATAAATAAATAAATAAAATAAATAAATAATGAAGTGGGCGTGGAATTAAATTTATTCGTATATATTCACGACTGTTTTCTAATAACTTCGCCCATCATTGGCAAATTCTCGACCCTCTTCGCCATAACTACTCAGAGATTCCGAGAGGGCAAACGCAGCAGAATCTGGCCAGCCACGCCCCCAAAAGATGGAAGGCAGACATTGCTGCATGATGAAGAACTGCTGCATTCCTAGTGCTGGTTGCAGCTCGTCCTGTGTTTGGGTTGCATTAGGGGGGCAAGCTGCTTCCCGGTCGACTGTGGTGCCGTTAGGCCTGCGTTCTACCTGCGTTCTTGCTCCTCATAGTCACGTGACGTCCCGCCCCCTGAGGTGTATATAAGACGGTCGCTGGCCATCGGAGCTCAGTCGTGTCTTCCTCGGCGGAGACACGGCGAGCCCTGCGGGACTCGTCCGGCCAGCAGAGGCCTGGGTAAAACCGTGGCCCAGCGCAACAATTGGTCGGATGAGGTGTCGGGCTGCGGACGCGTGCGGATGCGTCGCGGGTACAAAAGTCCGCCTGCGTCCACCTAGCGTTGCGTAGGAGACGCACACGCGTTCGAGAACATTTTTGGGTATGCTTGGGTAAACATGCACTTACCCAAGTCTGCGCTAGAAACACGACTTGATCTGGAATTAGCCCAGATAGAGCTGCCATTCTAGGTTTACGGCACGTTAATCAGATCTTCGCCTCCCCCTCCCACCAATAGCAGCAATGGGGGGAGCGAACGCAGCTCGTGGGGCGACAAAATAAGCTTTGACCTCGAGGTGTAACTGCTGTAGAAACGTGTTCGGGCTGCGTTTGTCCTCTCGGAATCTCTGAGTACGAACTATGATCATCTAAAAAGTTGCACACTCTACTACGAGTTCATTTTGATAATTAAACTTTTCCCTCAGGCGATTCTGTAGGGCTCTAAAAAGATGATAATCAGACAGAGCCTTCCTCCCAGTCACCCCAGCAGAACAGGTGATTCTTTTTTGCAGATAGGACTTTGACTGCTTTTCTCCGCAAGCATCCTGCTGATATGATACCATCTAAACCCTGAATTTTCATAGGCCATTTCCAGCGTTCACATGTATGGTACCATCGAGGACCACTCTTTCCTTCATGTTTCGTAAACGATCTCTTAATTGCAAGGTATTACAGTGATCCTGTAGAAGGAATTCGATTGTACACTGAAATGAAGGCTCTGATTTTCATTTTGGCTTGCTGCGGCATGGCGACGAGTGCTAAATGTCCCAAAACCTCTGAATTAACAAAAAGCGACTACGACAATTCACAAGACGGTAAGTTACTCCAACTTTATTCAGAAGTTGTAGTGTAAATCGAACTCAGGCTTAGAATTACTTCACGATGACTTAGTGAAATTCCTTAGAAACTCAATAAATCTGGATCCCCTGTTTAAACATTTAGGTGTACGGATATGCGCTAGCGTTGTGCTGTAGGTTTTTTAATGAAAAAACCTGGTTATATACATTGTTTAGCGTTCAAAGTTCTTGATATCATCTGTAAAACTTTAAAAAATTTTTCTACTCCCAAAATGGATCTACGTGGATTAAAGGCAGCACCCACGATAATTTTAATGTCAGAAAGTTTGCATGTTTTGGGGTCTGAACGATAGTCCCAGTAGTTCTACGCAAGTTGCATCACCAAAGGCATCCACATTCTCGAGATATAACAAGATGAACATGGGATCCGGGGATCCCGAGGCGAGTTGTAGCGGAGTGCGAATCAGCTGTTTTCTGCCCCAATCTGTCAGTTTTCGAGAGGTAACGCTCGTTTCTAATGCTCATTTCAAAAAATTCCCCACTGTGATAATCTGCTTCCCTCTATTTAGGTCCTCTTAATCGTTATTCGACCATATCATCCCTTGTTTTACTCAGAATTGTCAAATTTTCACGCATGGTATGAATTTCAGTTTTTTGGCTCTTTACACTTAACCATAACTTTTCTTTCTTTCCATGAGGAATGTTTCTGCAGTGAATATTCCATTTCCTTTTCGTTTCTGATTTTTCTTCTTTAGAGAAGCTGCAAAATTAGTCAAATATCCACTTGCGCTAAGAAATTTGTCGACAATAAAGGCTGGGTTATCGACTTTCTTGATCTACTCCATCCGCGTAACTCGGCCACCTTGCTATAAAGCAGTGGTAACATCCGAAAACCCTTTCACCATGAGTTATGGGACAGAAGAACACTTTATCCATCACCAAATACCCAAGTTCGCGTTGAAACCAGAGTAGCGAATTTTTTCGTGGGTGCTGCCTTTAAGCGAATGTTGATGCTGCATCTAAATGCCTTGATAAGTGATTTACCTGCTCATAACCTGTGTCGCACCCGGTGTGGGCGTCGGTGGTAGCACCCAAACCAAGTACGGCAAGAGTGTTTTACCCCTTTTGCCGTACTCGGTCATCACAAGGCTACTTTATGGTAGAACCGCAGCGCACATGAACAGTGTACTCGCGAGTCAGCGGGCAAAGTGTAAGAGGCCTACTACCCTAAGCGAGCGGCAAGCGGGCGCGGGCGAGAGCTTAACGTACCTAGCGTACAACTAACTAGTCTGAGCCAAGCCCGGCTCCGACCTTACGGTCGTAGTCCGAAGCCCATCACCTAACCAATCTCTTCAACCGGATTTTACCAGATATCTTGATCTTCCACAGTTTCCAAATTCTTCTAATCTCACACGAGTTAAACAGCCATCTTCATATTCCCCATCATATATCACATCAGTACAATAATAGTAATGATCCACAAGATGTTATCGGGACAAGTAATAAACCGGCCTTGTGGACACGTGCGGCCGGACGACGGCGGATAATGGACGATAACGGATAGTGGACGAGTGAACCCATGAGAACGATAGGGAGCTATTCATAACGCTGTGGCATTGGAACGGTACCCGAGGGTACGAGCGTCTTGAGAAAGTACCGTAACCCATCGGAGCGCCGATGGAAGTGGCGCGCACACGCTACGCAAGTGTATTTGAACCAGAGTAGGACGTCGGTTCACACCGAGCACATCCGACCGGGATGGAGACGTCGGTCAAAGGAGTCCTTGGATGGAAGTCATGCGAGAATCACGACAACCTCGTTGTTCATTTTTGAGGGAAATGTTTCACTAGCTAGTTTCTTCTCTTAAAATTGGGCTGAAGTGCTAGTTTTGTGAACGATTATTATCTTCATTGTCTGCCTGAAAACTGCATTTTGTAGTGACGACAGCCAAGGTTCTGTCAAAGAAAGAGAGTGGAAACCCTTTGGAATATAAACTGAACCACGAAACTTATATCAAGGTAAGCTCTTCTTTTTTTTTCGAAATGAGAACAGCTTAGTACAATTTTCGTTCTCTTATGATGCCAGTTTTTCACACTCTGCTCTGCACATAACATTCTTTTATCCAGTTGTATTCATATGATTATTTCTACGTTCCTGAAACAATCAAGATACCGAAAAATTGTAACACTACACTCAAGGTTGGAGAAAAGTACGTTATGGGTAAGTACAAGAAACCAGCAGAATCAAGAGCTTCTTCTATTAGAATACCTTTCAGGTTACACCTACAGCTACTCGAATTTCTATGACTTCAACTTCGCAAGGCTCATGAGCAGTCTTACGCAGAAAGAGCGACAAATTTTGAGAATTTGAGTTGCTGTTCGACACCACTGTCCGTTGTATCACATTCATCCGCAAAAATAAATTTTTGCTGCGTTCTATGAAGCTGCAACTGAATTAGGATTTTATCCTAGAATCACGGGAAGATTTCGAATCAAGTCTACAGTGGGCTTCAATGGCGGTGATCCGTCTGCGGCTTCGAAAATAACGCGCCGCGACCGCGCCGCTCAAGCGAGAATCTTCTCCGGGACATTAAATTATGGAGTTTTCTTGATAGTCAGTTAGGTTTCCTATTAGTTATCATCAAATGTGGTGAACAACTATCAAGAAAACCCAGACACGACACTGCGGCGACGATTCTAGCGTGAGCGGAGCGGCCGCGACGCGTGCTTTTCGAGACCGCAGACGGGTCACCGCCATCGACGCCCACTGTACAAAAGGAGTGTCATTTGAGGTTGATTTCTGAAATAGTGAATAAAACTAGATTCACTTGTGTAGATGTCGTATCAGGTTTCCGAAAACATATTGTTCCATGTTTCTTGATCCCAGGCAAAGTTGACACACCAAAGATGGACACCTGAAATGTTTGTGTGATGCAATCTATAACCCACTACATAGGATCTACGTAAAAGTATTTGCGTTCTATGCTAACAGTACGAATATTAATTGGACACTATGTATTAAGTTGGTGCAAAAATAAGGCACGTTCTCAACCCTCTACTTCCTGAGCTCATAACTCACTTCAAAATCAATGTTTTCAATAAAGCTTGGTACCGTTGTAATCCGCAAATCCTCAGCAATAAGAAAGGTGTTTTTCATATATCGCACTCTCCGAACGTGGCCTTATCGGATTGACAAATGCCCGTATGTCATTCTTGGTTCCATTTTAGTTTTCAAGGAAATTCTCCCTGGAAAGTGGGAGTCAGTGAGTGAGAGGTTTGCTGGTTATAATACACCAGTCTGGCCGTCCGGCTGACGCTGGACTTCCAGACTTCTACTAATGCTCGCTTCGCTCGCATACTTCACATTGAATGCAAAGAAAACCCTGAAAACCGTTCGCGGGATACCTATATCCCCCTCAAATAGTTCCAACGCTCCCCTGAAATTCCCTCAAATTCGCCAGGCCTTCTCTCATCTCCATAAAGTGATGCTGTTTTGCAGGCCCTGGGGGCTGTGAGCATTTGGATGTAACCGAGTCAGTGCAAATGATTGCTTGGAATGAACGATGTTTTGTTGGTTGTTGTGGTAGCTAAGTGATAAGAGTCTACTGCTGCATGCAAACAGAATGAAGGGGGTGGCTCATTCAGACACGAATGGAAAGGACAGAAAGTGATGAGCAAGTAGTCCAGGGGAGGAAGAAAAGCATCTATGAGAGAAAGCCGCGGTGGATATTCGCGTAGGGTTGGACCCGTATGTGTGCACTCATTCATTTTTCCAAGCGATTCCACAACTCTGAATCCCGGCATACCCTATCACACCGTGAAACCCACTTCAAAACGTCTCCCCACTTTGGGCGCCGGCGTACCCTTATCACAGCGGCTGACCCGTCTCCCCCACTCAGAGCGCCGGCGTACCCTTATCACAGCGGTGGACCCGGTTCCCCCACTTTGGGCGCCGGCGTACTTTTATCACAGCGGCTGACCCGGCTACCCCCATTTTGGGCGCCGGCGTACCCTTATCACAGCGGCTGACCCGTCTCTCCCACTCA
>JARK01001397.1:238142-250200 GCA_000688135.1 Ancylostoma ceylanicum | reverse complement strand
CATAAAATAAACATCTAGATGAAAAACGCAAATATTTGAAAATAATGCAAGAATACAAAAATACAGTGGTTAAGCATTGTGAGTAAATTTTATAGTCATAAATTTAATTTTTTCAATTTTTTAACTTTTTAAACGACGATGAGTGTTTTCCTCTTTTGTGAAGGTCCCACCTTTTTCTTCGATTCCGCTCCCTCTGCACTCCCCTCCCCTTGCTGGTCTGTGAGTGTCACTATTGTTTAATGGTCAACTTCTTTAACAGAACCTTTTTTCAGAGCTATTATATGCTGCTTTTTTTTTCTCAATTTTGATTTCCACCTTCCATAGTTATCCAGCAATTGCTCCATGAATGCTTCACTGTTATAAAATGGGTAGTCGTGGGTTTAGTCCAACAATAAGTGGTATTAAACTGTTTACAGTTCAGAGTTCTATGTTCTATGCGATTTGTGAGTGTTTATTTGTGAAGTATAATTCCTGCGGCAATCATGCTAGTGATAACTACGGCTAGCTCGTGGCTGCCTCTGTGTATCCACCCGTTTGTTTGCGATGAAATTTTAATGTTGTCGAACTTCTACGAAAATTAGCCAACAGACTCAACGCCGTTCTTTCACTGCATTCCTATTTATGGACATTACTTCGAGCGGCCCTGTTTCCATAGCCTCCGAAAGAGCAGTGGAAAAAATGGCAGATCGGTCTCAGAGTAAACACTCCTTCAGACGCAAATAAGCTTTTGAACTGATGCCGCGCTAGGATTTACTGATTAGTCCTCTCCCTGCCCTAAGACTTGTTTTGATCCAGAGATCATCGAGGGCGTGGCCATCACATGGTAGAGATTGCACTATGTGTAGTTGTTTATCTGCGCACATGCAGGATCAAAATAATATAGAAATAGATTTTGCATAGTGAGAAAAACATGAGGACTGCGTACTTTCTAGTATGTTTACCAGAGCTAGCAGTTATTAGTTATTCAATAACTCGTTCCATAGATCTCCCTCCCTCGGCAGGGAACACCCGGAGCAGTAGCGCTGTGGGTGGATTTTATCGATTCTCTGTTTTTTTTCATGAGTTTGAAGTTACTCAGTACTTCTAGGCCAGGAAAGTAGTAAAGAATGCCATGTCTAGACTTAGGCATCGGTGTCAACAGTTCTATGGCGCTTTAAAGAACATTATCATTGAAAGAGTAGTAATTAAACAGTTTCTCGTGACAGTTGTCCACTTAAAATTCGGCTGTTTTTTAGTCTCCGCCCATCGGTTAAATTCATTATGTGTGACGAACTAAAGGGTTTTATGTTGTTTTTCTCATCACATGCTGACATCCCACATCGTCCGGCCGTTGTCAAAGTGCAGTTGTCCGCGTTGTTGTCAGCGACACATCTATGGATCGAAAATCAACGTGGATGGCAGTCGTACATCCTGCTATACTTTCAAACGGGACAGTTTACCCTTGGTTAACAATAGAACTTCCTATTTCGTGGAATTTTGTTGATTTCACCAATATTGTTGGTAATCATTACTAAATATTAGGTTGTGTATGTACAAGTAAATTGCGTTTTTTTGCAGATCAATTTTTGACCTGCTCTTTTTCGTGTATTATTCACTCGATCTTGCCATTGTTGCATATCTATCGCTTAATCCTACTTTGGCTTCCACTTGTTTTGCAACTCATTCGTGGATCGCTTCTAACCGGATTTCCAAGATGCTTTCCGAGGCACAACTTCGTACCATTTTGCTTCATGAGTTTAAACTTGGAAGGAAAGCAGTGAAGGCTCATGAAAATATTGTGAAAGTATGGGGACCAGATGTCACTTCACCACGCCATTCTCAACTCTGGTTCCGAAAGTACCGATCCGGAGGCAAGAGCCTTGAAGATGAACCAGGCCGAGGTCGGATCTATGGACTTGACGACGACGTCCTGATGTCTATAGTAGAAGCGTACCCACGAAAAACTGTGCTTGAGATTGCGGAGGCTCTTACGTGTTATTTTCCACCGTCATCAAGCGTTTGGAAAAACATGGAAAGGTGAAGAAAATGGATCAAAGGGTACCACATGAACTAAACGCTGAACAGATGCTCAGACGCTACCAGATCTCATCGGAGCTGCTTTTATGGCATGAGAACGAGCCTTTCCTTGACCGAGTCGTAACCTGCAGTGAGAAGTGGATCCTGTACCATAACCGAAATCGATTTTCGCAGTGGTTGGACAAAGATGAGCCCTCGAAACAATTTCCGAAGAAGAAGTTGTACGAAAAGAAGACTATGCTCACTATTTGGTGGGATTTTGCATTATGAGTTTCTGGAACCGTATGAAACCATTAACGAGGACAACTACTATCATCAGTTGAACAAAATGCATGAGAATTTGGCGTGTGCAAGCCCAGCAGTGGTCAACAGAAAAGGTACAGTCCTTCTCCACGATAACGCCGGACCTCACGTTTCACGAAAATCGTCGCACAAGTTGAGCGACCTGGGCGACGAGATACTGCCTCATCCAGCATACTCGCCGGCCCTGTCGCCAACGAATTATTACTTTTTCAAGCACCTCGACAACTGCGTCAAGGGAAGAGTGTTCATGAATCAAACCGATGCTGAAAATGCCTTTAGCGAGTTCATTGCCTTCAAGAGTGTGGATTGCTATCGCAATGTAATTACTTTTTTTGTGAAACGTTGGCGGAAATGCGTAGATTGTAATGGTGCTTACTTCATTCAGTAAAGTTGCGTTTGAGTAGAATTATGAACGTTCGAAGTTAACCATCAAAAAACGCAATTCATTTGTACACAACCTAATATTTCCATTTGCTCGACCTACTGAGTCACTCCGTCCTTTTAACCGGTTTTATTGATCTCATTAACATTACCTGACATGAGGTTTTATGTAATTGGATACGGTAGATTTCTAGTATGACGGCTCTATGATGCCACATTAATGTTAATGACGCCAACATAACTCTGTGCTGTTCGCGTGATGGTTTTATGAGCAGCCGGGGAAAATTCCATGACACCAGCGAGACATGGATACGTTGCGTGTCTTCTTGGTCTGGATGCTTCATTGCGATTACCCATGGTGAAAGTCTTATCGGGCCCAAACTCACCTGTTTACCCATACGATGATGTCTAAAAGCAGCAAATGTCTATGGGTATGGGATTATCTACCCTTCAAATTATGCATCCTGGTCCTTGACTTAGTGATCTATTTTTTTTCTGGAGAAGGTTGGCTCTTTCATCGACCGATATGTACAATCCACATTTCTTCTCTATGCAATTTTTACACATTTTGATTATTTCGTCATTTACTTGCATATTCTTTTATTTATTTATTTATTTATTTATTTATTTACCTATTTTGTTAGTTAAAAATGCTTTAAAAAAAGCAAAACAGGCAATGGTGACATAGTGATGATATTCTGAGCTCCTCGACATTTACTGGATTCTTTCACATGGACGTAAAGCCATAAATATGTGCATAATAATTCGTGGAATGATAATGTTCTAGATCTATATACGGAGATGACGTCATTGGAGTCTCATTCTCGAGTTTGGCCTTTGCTAAATATGAAAAATTGCATGGGTTCATTTTATGACGGACGATCGTTTTTTTTGCTTTCTCAAATTTTCATTCGATTTTCTATTCTTTTCCAACATATCGAAATTTGCGTACTTGTATCCATTACGTGAATAGGGCAAAAATGGACCTGGCTTGTATCCTGATCTGTCTCTAGATTCCTAAGTTTTCATTTCTTTTATTTCTCGGCCCATTTTCTAGTTTTCCCCTTCATCGGGTCATTTGGCTAGTCTGATTTCTGGTTACCCGTCGTCTGTCATTGTTTGTCTGCTCCATTTTAATTCCCTTATCCTCGCGATCCAGCGAAATTTCCTCTCACTTGTATGATGAACCTTCGTCTTGCTTGTTTTCTTGATGTAATGTTTATTTATTTATTTATTCACCAATCTGAATATCCCATGTGCCAAGGTATAGTAGAAGGAAGGAATAGGAGCCCGAAACGTTGTGCAAACTGTTGATTGTTTTTTGAAAAAAGGTAAAATCCTCCCAAGTAATGAAAGTAGCTTCGCTTCATTCTATAGAAGTAACATCGTGCTTGAGTACGAATTTCATATAAATTCAAAAAATGCACTGTTTAAATTTTTAAATTTATGAATGTTTGAATTTATTGTCTCAATCCCCTCTCCTCAAAAAATAAAACATATGTTACACAATTAGTCTGAAATTTGCCAGCTCTCTTGAACTTTGAAGCTGGTCGTTCCATCTAAAGTAAATTTTTTCATATAAAATTTCAACTACCTCAACTACCTCTCATTCTCAACACTCGTCTACTCTTTAAAATATAATACTAAACCCATGTATCTATTATATTTCTTTCCCAACTTGCATTTTTTGAATGAAAATTACTGTTTCAACATTAGCATGAGTAGTCAACTTGAGGCACTGTTTAGTAGTAGATGATACATGAATCATGGAGTAGACTTCCTGGTAAATTTTAATTCATTCATTCATTCATTCATTCATCCATTCATTCATTCATTCATTCATTCATTCATTCATTCATTCATTCATTCATTCATTCATTCATTCATTCATTCATTCATTAAATCGTCCTTGATGCTCGTCGTAAACGTTAACCGTAAATATTGACCAGTACTTATCTTATTGTTTTGATCTCAGCAAATCAATATTCAGATGACAAAGCGGCCCATCGACAGCGATATCGATCATGAACAAGAGCCGCCATCAAAATCACCATGCCTCGCCGTGGGCGACAATGATGGTACGTTCGCTTTGAAGCTGATTTAGGAATGGGAGCGACTATCTCCTATGCGTCTCTGGTCTTTTGAGCTGAACTTAATTTTCAAATGCACACGGAAATGTTATTGAACTATCCAGAGGGGATGAAGTTAGAGTTCAGACAACGAGAGCACATCAATTTTTGTGTTGTGTTGACTTCTGTGGCCTGTTTCAGATACGACGATGGTTGAATAATTGTACATACTACCTGCGTCTCTCACTTTCTTTGCATTTGCAGCACAATTTCGCGCGTTCTCTCTCTGTCTCTGGCGTCTCTGTAACTATCGTCCTCGGTGAAACGAACTATGCGCGTCTTTTGAATTATGGCACATCTACGCTTTTAATAATTGAGATTCATTAAGGTCTCTTGCCTAATCACTAGAATTACGACCTTTAAAATGTATTTATTATTAATACTATTTATTGCATTTGGTATTAAAATAATAAGGACTAACCTTTGACTTTGAGTTTTTGCTCTTTTGTTCGACATATCTCTGCGGAGCGCTAACTTGGGAAAGAACTTCTGATGATTCATAAAATTCACATCTAAAGCATGGAAGCGGAAAAATACTGGTAATGATACTATATCATATGACCATTTTAGGGGCCGTAAGGTTACGATAGATATGCAATAGATACGGTAATGCTCAGAATACGGTGTAATTCCTGCAGAAAATTGGTTGGAAAATAACTGAAATAACCAACAAATACACCATATCTGGAAAAAACCGCCGGAATTCCAGCTATGATTTCTATGTAAAAATTTTGTTTGGTTATCCTTGGATTCCTAGTGCTTTGACGTAGGATTTTCTCGATTTTTCCTTCCTTTTCTTAACCACTCGTGGCCTTCTATCGCTCTGACGTCGAATTTGTTTAATTTCGTTCATTTATTTCCTACTGCTTCGCCCACATTCTTTTTTCTCGTCAGACGGATCCGATAACTTTTTTCCAGAAACTTTCAGCCTTTATCCATAGAATCTCTTCTGCCTAGGTGAATAATCGCCCTTCCTGGTAATCCTAAGTAATTACCCACGTGCTAAGTTCTGCGTGGTAAGTGTTTTCTTCCCCGGCAGCAGTTCAGCGGTAATAAATTTCCTTAGTTTATTATGTGTGAAGTATGTGAAGTTATTTGATCTCTCTCACCGCACGCTATGAGGAATTTCCATGGAAAACAGGATGGTAACTTGTTTTCAACAGCAAACATTGACGTCAGCCACATAACTTACTGTTTACCAATTTTTATCGTGTGTCTATGCGTTTCTGACATCATTGCCACAGTTGTTCCCACTGGCAAAATGCGAACCCAGGAACTTTCCCGCTCTATTTCTATTGTTTGACCCCGAAGAGCATAAATAATCCGTACAAGTCCACGGACATCTGATCCACGTTGTTTGCGGTGGTGGGCGGAGCCTAGCGTGATTAGTTTATTCGAATTTCATGACGTGCATAGACTAAACATCATGCTAATAATGCGAACTCCGTCCAGCTCGGCGCTCTCAGCTCAGCTCAGCTGATCTTTCTGGGCGATTATAGCGCGTAATTGTGGGTTAGGAGACTTCCGCATATCGCTGTGTTTAGTCCAGGAAACTTCTTTGTGCCGGTTCCTGGATGGGCAGTTGAGTCTTGCTTAGTGCTTGCTTATCTGGCGCTTTACTTTTTGGCTACTTTAGCGCTTTCTCGCTAGAATTAATTGGATTCTGATAATAGGAAGATTCCCAGATGCATTTTGAACCTTCTAGAAATTTGAAAAATAGACCACGCCCACAGAGCGATTCCTCTTGTTGCCCACTTTCCTTGGGTCTTCCTTGTGCCTTTGGTTACCTGACTCTTGATCCTGACCCAGTCCTGCCTGATCCAGAAAACCAGAAGCACAAATCCAGCTGTTGAACCCTGTAAAAGGAACAAATTATGCATAGGGTCTTTCGGCTCGTCCAGCAATTCTAGACACTGCTTAAAATGCATCATTTCTTCCACATCTTTTGCATGTTTTCCTTCCACTTATGCATAGAGTGAGGGCTTCTGCATCTGAATTGCAGATATTTTGTGAAAAATGGCTGTGGTAGCCAGGGAAAAAGGGAAGGTTGGACCAGTTAGGTCAGGCCACTCTTGCTGTGCGGATTTTCATAGCGGGCTCTACTTTTCGGACACTGTGTAGCTTATAGCTCATCAACCTTTGATTCTATTATTTATTTATATGCTCACTTATTTACTTGTTTATTCATTTGTTTATTTATTTGCTCATTCCTTTTCAAGCACTAAAGATGCGCCATTTTCGTGTTGGAGGCTGGAAAAATTTCCCTGATAAGACGATAACTCGTCCAGATTTACTCCCAAGGTGGGCATGGCTTTAGTTGCTACAAGGGCGTGGCTTTAGTAATTATAAAAGTTTCATAGAAGACTATCATGTATATGCTATACATTTGGTGTGTTCCTAAAAAATGATCCTAAAAGGACGGTGCGGTCAAATTCTGTGATTGGCTGATTATGCGAATTGACCAATCGCAGAGGTCGAACGCATCGCCCTCCCAGGGTGTGTACCATTGTGAGGGGAAATGTGCGTTACTGAGCCATCGTAATTGGTTCATTGACTGAACAGGCGAATCAGAGCAGTATGGTAACGCACCATTCTCCCTCACGATGATATCCCCGTTTCAGGATAACCCTACGTAAACACACTTATGTAGTACAGTGGGCGTCAATGGCGGTGACCCATCTGCGCCCCCGAAAATAACGCGGTGCGACCGCGCCGCTCGAGCGAAAATCCTCTCCGGGACATCAAAATATGGGGTTTTCTTGATGGTCAGTTAGTTTTCTTATTAGTTATCATCAAATGTGATGAAAAACTACCAAGGAAACCCAGATACGCCACTGCGGCGACGATTCTAGCGTGAGCGGCGCGGTCGCGCCGCGTTATTTTCAAGGCCGCAGACGGGTCACCGCCATCGACGCCCTTTGTATGTATTTTGCTGGGTTCTGATGTGGAACAATCTTTTTCAAGTATATTTAAAAATAAAATAAGGATGGGACAGTAGTAAAATAAGGGTAAATGACATTGTGAAAATTAATGTTTTCCAGCTCGAAATGAGAATTTTTAGTGCTTCTGAAAAAAAAACTATGAATTTGTGCGCGGCTTAATGGCGCGTCACGGTCGCAAAATCGCTTCGGGACCTACTCGACGCTCTCAATTCGGGCACGTTTTTACAGCATCTCTCGTTCAGTTCCCGTCGCGATTTTGCAACCACAGTTTCCATACATCTTTCCGAGAAATACCATATTCTGATATGTAGCGTTATACCTGAAGAGGGCGGCGCGGTCGAGCACCATGATTGGTCAATTCATGCAAACAGCCAATTGCAGAGCTGGGTCGCGCCGCCTTTCCCAGATATAACGCTCCACACCTTCGTATTTTTGAAATACCTAGTACTAACCATGTTCAGGCCGTTTTAAACTGTTCATTTTATAAAAGTTTCTGCTTCTCCAGTTTTTTTTTCAGGAAGGCTAGGAATTCTAAGGAACTAATTTTATTTTTATAACAGTTTTTGCAAGGAGAACTTCCTATTTGTGCGTTGTATATGCGTTACAGTGTAAAAATAAATTGGAACACTTCCTGCCCATCAATGAACTCCTCATTTGACTCCTAGATTATTTTGGCCAGCTGCCATAGCGCCACGTGATCCCGACGGTGACACTACGGCGGGTTCAAAGTTTTGTCTCGCGGCTTTTCGTGCGTAATTGGAGATGCCACTTGCCGTCGACGTCTCGTCCGGCCAAATAATCACGGTGTTCAGATCGCATTTCGAGCCGGCTGCCTCATTACTTATTTAAGAAGGCGACTTGATTGCCCGTGTGAGATGGCTGCGCGGTTTTTGGACAGCCGCTCGAACGTTGAATTTCTGATCTTCAAGAGTTTCTGAGGCAAATTTAAGAAAGTAGTGCTCTATTGTTCCAATTTTGCCGTTGATTTTTGGATTTCTCGCTTTGAGGGAGTTGATTTTAATTGGATAGGGATTTGTTTTTGCTTGGACTTGTGAATTATTGCAACAGCCTGGGTTTTATAGTTCATCTATTGGTTCAAGCTCCCCTCCATATTCTGACAATTTCTCAGTTCATTTTTCTTTTTTTCTTGTTCCCAGGTGGATTATTTGCGCTTACTTACTTTAAAAATTTAGCTGTTGAAGGAAACCACAATTTAACCCCAATGTCGGGCTAAAAATAGTGAACCGTTAACGTTTATGGTTATTATGATTGGTTACCCTACAGACCACGTACGGTTACCGGATGCGAAACGTGAAAGTTTTCCTGGATTCTCCACCTTTCTAAAGGGGGAGGGGTAAAATTAGTAGCCTATTCAGGCGATGTTAAACCCTGAAAGCCTATTGAATTCCACTGCTGGTGAAGTGTTTTTCGCGAAACTTTGCGAGGTGTCCTTTAACTCAAACCCTGGGTAAAAAAGTTCAAACGAATTTCGAATGCTTTCCCACCTATTTTTGCAGCTGAAATCCTCAGAAATTCGAGAAGCGGCGTTACCTTCCAGAATCGGGGATGAAATGCCAATTATATTTAGAAGTCATGAGGCCGCAAGCTTCGTTGAAATTACCTAGGGTAAACTTGCTGGCACCCCTCCAAAACTTACCTATCGTTGAAAGGTGCCCACATGCATCATTGAGATTACCCACGGTAAACGTATTGCCGCTATTGGTAACGATAGGTAGATTTGTGCCTTGCTGCCACGGTTACCCTGGGTAATCTCAGTGGTGCATGTTCCCCAGGAGCGTCAAGATCTTTACCCTGGGTAATGTCAGCGATACATCAAGGGGTAGGTGAGGCAATTCCGCACAATTTTACCCATCGTTAGCACCGACGTCAACGGGTTTGCCCTGGTTAATCTCAATGATGCATGTAGGCTCAGGCCCTACATTCCATTCCACTATTCTATGTTGTAGTTTTGCCCTGCTCCCTCGCCCCAAACCCCACCTTTCCATACCTCCATAGATCTCTACGTACTAGTAATAGTAATGTTTCCGAGAAAATTGGTACTCTCGGAGACATGTTCTTTGAATGCAACTCTGTTATGGCTGCCATTTAATCGCCAATAATGAGTACCTGGAAAATGTACACTTACAAGTCTGCGAGAGGTAAACACACTTCTCTCTGAGTTTTATGCTAATTGCTCCTAGTCTGGAGCTGTCTGGCAAGTGGTTTCTGGGTGATTTTCCCCCTTTTATGTGGTTAAGATAATCGTCATTTTTAAGGGTATCTCTAAGCTGGGTGATGCGCTCATGAGCTGGCAATGTTCCGAGCTAAAAAAGACTAAAAGTGGCTCTGAGTCCAAACTACTGAAATGAAGTCAAGCTTCTCTTGCTCTCTGTTAGTGACTAGACATTTACTGATGTACAGTATTACAAAATTGTGAATCGCGTATAAGTTTATCTGTTGTTGATTTCAAGAGCCGTAGTTACTCCACGCACTGAGTGCATCGGCAGAACCAGTTACAATGGGCGCCGATGGCGGTGGCCTTTCCGCGGCCTCGAAAAGCACGCTACGCGACCGCGCCGCTCACGATGGAGTCGTTGCCGCAGTGGCAAAACTGGGTTTTCTTGGTAGTTGATCATCACATTAGATCATAATTAATGGGAGAACTAACTATTTATCAATAAAACCCCATAGTTTGTTGTCCCGGAGAAGATTCCTGCTCGAGCGACGCGGTCGCGCCGCGTGTTTTTCAACGCCGCGGATGGGCCGTCGCCATCGGTGGCCACTGTACCTACTTAGCAAATAGTATTACTCCTTTTCATGCTGGACTTGAGCCAAATCTGGAGCTGTACTGCAGGCTTGGAAAGTACTCAATAAGTAGGATCTGTGGGGCTGGTGGTACTTTCTTGGGATAACCCATGATTTTTAGCGCTATATGGCCTGAACCCTAAATGATTAAAGTCTTGAATATACCAGGGGCCAAATTATCCCCAATATCAACGCAATGTCTCAGAATTGGTAGGCTAACATTTTATTTAATAGTTCATAGTATGCCATAATAAGAGCCAATCGTGGAAGTAGGCGGGCTACAGCACTATTGTGATTGGTTAGAGATAGGTCACGCGCAATTTGGGTTAAGGCAAAAATTTTGCCAGCCAGGAACCGCATGCATTGTTGAGATTACCCATGGTAAACGTGCCAACACCACGCAAATTCACCAATCGTTAGCACCAATGCCAACGCTTTTACCCTGGGTAATCTCAATGATGCATTGAGGACTTGGGTTCACTTCTGAACTCACCTGCAAAATTTTTGCATCATTGCAATCCTGCAGATTTCTCCAGGTATTTCTCAAGCCAGAACTTCGGAAAAGCCATGAAAACCTGTTGGAACCTGCCTTCCAAGGAATGCTGAATAACTCATGGAGAGCCCTGCATCACATGGCATTGTGATCCCGTGAAGCGTGCAAACTCTCCCTAGAAAGGGAACATCGACTCCCTGCGAACCTCGCAAACCTTCCATCTGTTTCTAAATTTGTTGGCGTCGCAGTTTTTGTAAGACTAATTGTTTAGCAGTTGTTTTCTACTGCTCAGTCTCGGGATGTGTACGTCTAGTAACAGCGAAACAAAGACCTATGTCGTAATTGAATTTGTTTTTCATTTTCTTCGAAAAGCAACAACTCAGGGGGTCTGATAGGTGGGAACTTTGAACCTTTCTTGCTTATGGGATGCTTGTCTGGGAGTACTGTACCAATATCTATTCTTAGTTCACCTTTCCATGGGTATTAGTCAAATTTTTGGGTTTTTTTTTGCCCTTTTGCGAGGTTTTTAGCGACCAATTCCTAGATTATAATTCCTGCTTGTTTAAACCAGTCATCACTCAGCAAAATCCGTGCCGCCCCACACTATCATAATAAATCCTGGAACATGATTGCAATCAGGCTCCGAATAATCAGATTTGTTTTCGCTTTGCAATGAGAAAATGAAGGCGTGGAAGTCACAGAAGTAATGGTTGCTAGTCGCGGCGGTTCTTGCTTCAACTCCTATCCAGAAAAAATGCTTTCCATTTTTTTGCTTCTTAAAATGATGTTTTCCAGAAATTTCTGGTTCTTTTCCTCCAATGCCCCTTTTGAATGAGCATTGCACATCTTCGGATAAGTTTGACAGGATTCTGCAGAGGGTAGATCTCCAGAAGCTACATACATCATTGAGATTACCCAGGGTAAAACTGCCAACACCTCAAAATCTACCCATCGTTAACACGGACGTTAACGTGTTACCCCCCCCCCCC
>JARK01001397.1:216392-238019 GCA_000688135.1 Ancylostoma ceylanicum | reverse complement strand
CGTTAACGTGTTACCCCCCCCCCCCAGTAATGTGATGGTGCATACGGGCAAGTATTGTCTTTTACCCATGACTAACAACTGGGTATGTAAATCGCATATGGGTAAACATGTTGATGGCTCCCAGCTACATATTTTAAGGGTAAATTAGGGTAAGTCATCAAGTTTACCCTGGCTAATCTCAGTGAAGCGTCCAGGCCTTGTTCGCTAACCGACTTGCAAGCGCATGAGCAGGCGCCTCCTCCCGATCCCCAGCTTCTTTTCCATTATAAATTCAGCACCCGCTCCCGACCTCTGATTTTCATGCATCCCTCTCCTGATATTCTGATCATTTTTCCATCATAGAGGTTTTCTTGACCTTAACTTTTGGACCATTCGTTGCTCTGCATAGTTTGCAAGCGTTACGTAGTACTACATTCTTACTAATTGTACTTATTTCTAGCTGGTCAGAGACTAAAGAGCGCCGCAGAATCATAGATCCATAGGAGTTTCGTGATGTTTGTCTTTCGCTGCACATCTCTAGGTTAAAATTTTCGTTGTAGGACATCACTTTAGATCCGCTGTTGGCCCAAAATTATGTTCACTCAGGGTCTATGCCTGGGAGCAGAAAGGGTACCTATGATTGAATTTGGAGGTAACTGTTATGTAAGTAGGCTAGGGACATAAACAGAATTCATAACTGATGTTATGGCTGAGATGTATTGGCCCAAGTCCTGAATTCTCTTTTGCATGCAGCAAAAATCGCACGACAGTATATCAGCAGCTGCTCCTGTTATTCTGCTGCCGTTGTGCTGCAAAGGGAATTTTTCATTCGTTACGGGTGGAATAATATTGTATGCTAATCTATTGGTTAATTC
Source organism: Ancylostoma ceylanicum (assembly GCA_000688135.1). Taxonomy (NCBI): domain Eukaryota; kingdom Metazoa; phylum Nematoda; class Chromadorea; order Rhabditida; family Ancylostomatidae; genus Ancylostoma; species Ancylostoma ceylanicum. Next base: position 237,165 of record JARK01001397.1, on the reverse strand, counting down.
TCCTGGGTTTCTCCTGGGTTAAACTTAGCGTACTAATCCTTAAACAACCAAGCAAGTGGCATTTCATTTGTAGCGCGTTTTTATTTGATTTCACTTTTTTCAAACCCCCCAGGGTGTTGGTCACGATGGGGCAAAACCAGGCAGCTGTTCCATGATTGGCCACTTTCTTGAATGGGCCAATTACAGGAGCCATGACCCTCCTCGCTTTGCCTTATCATGACCTAAACTTAACCTCCCCTTGCCACTGCTAATTTTGCGAATTTTGGCATCCTTTGGCGATTTTTCTCTGGAATTGAAGTCCTTGAAGAGCCCTCCCCCTCTGCAGTTGCCCTCTTAGTGCCAATTTCGTGCACACTGTTCTTGGAAACCCTCATTCCTTGGTTGCAAGGCAAGGAATGCTATTCAAAGACATATGAATATTTCATAGCGTCTAACTGTTTAATTATGGCTCGCTTAATTGCAAATGTTGTTTTCGTGGCGGGAACTCGCTAATGGCATAATTTCTCCGCCGCACGTGCGCACACGCACGCACACAACACTACGAATGTGTGTTTGGGTGGTTCTGTATTTTATCGATTTAAAAAATTCCCAGTCTGTTCATTTGCCTTTAATTTTCTACTGTGACAGGAGTTCTGGGCTATTAAAACTACTAGTTTGCCTTCTGATTGTCCAGTAGGTCCCGAGTGGAATGTGCCGCACGAAAGTGTCGAAAAGGTCCCGCTCTGTCTGTGCTCACTGATTTTTGCAAGGATTTAAAATCGGATCAGCCGTGTCCTGAGAACTCTCCTCTCCACGCAGCCACTGAATGCCGGAATGAAATTTCCTGCTTTGCATTGCACATGCTCGGGGGTTGATTGCTTACAAGCTGCTCCCGCTCTGCTCCGCCGCTTGAAAACATTCCCTGGACAACTGCTACAAATTACATTGTCCGCACAAGTTCTTGTGGCTATGGCTGAGAAGAGCATTTGCCATAGACAACAACCCGCTTGTGTCCTATTTTCGGACGCCGTCTAATTTGATTTACACATGCACTGTGAAGTGACGCTGGAGGCAGTGGATGACGTCAATGCTGGCTTCTTTCTGGGTGGACAACTGAAATAGATGGACGGTTTTTTCCGGACAACTGTTCAGAGCTGTTCTATGCTTTTTATAAACGTTCCTTCAGTGTAAATATACAAAAGTATCTTGAGCTGTCTACGTTACATGCGTTCGTGGAGGTTTTGGCGATTTCCAAAGATGATTTAGTTCTCCGCTCTCAAATCTGGTTTGGACAACTGCCACAAGTATAACTCATCCTTGAGTTCAGGCACAATGTTTTGGGTAGGTCCTGCTTTGTGTGCATTTCTAGGACCGCATGCATCATAGAGGTTACCTAGGGTAAACGCGATGACACTCCCAGATTTACCCATCATTGGCGACAGCATGCTTACCCTGGGTAATTTCAGTGATGCATCCAGGATCTGTATGTACAACTAATCTTGCTGCAAAATAGTTGAACTTGTTACTCCTACTTTCTTTTCTTGTAACCCATGTTTTGTTTTTTATCCATGGAGTTTTGAGGACAAGGGTAGGGTATACTCGGGGTAAACATTTTCAACCCCTCAGATTTATCCTTCATTAATACGGGCAACAACATGTTTACCCTGGGTAATCTGCAATGATGCATCCAGGGCCCGTACAATTAATGTTGGGAGCTGATAAATACGTAGTTGAAATTGAAACTTCTACATCCATTTTTTGAAACCCAAATTTTGCTTTTTATTCATAGAATTCCGAACACGAGGGTAGGAATTTTTTTATCAAGTATAGAAAAGATAATAAAAAAATGGAAAGGATATATTTTTAGGATTTACATTAAACCCACACCTTTATATACTAGGGAATTACTGCAAAACCTATTGGCTAAAACCTATATGTGTTTTTGGCTGTGAATTTGATACATATTTCAATGGTTTTCACTCTACTTTATTCACAAATAATTAATTAAGCCAATAAATAAACAAATAATTAATTGATTAATTAAATAAATATATTCTGGAATATTTAAGGAAGGATCTCAACATAAATTAAATTATTCCTGAATCCTTAGTAATCCTTGAAGTATTCGTTCACTTTATAATAAAAATAGTTGTGAATACATTAGAAAGGGCATTGGTTCCAAGCTTAACTAGTCTTCTTAATGCCCCGCATAAATTTTTGGAAGAGAAATCCGGATAAATGATCGACTTCAAATAATGAATTTCGAATACTCGAGAAGGCTAGAGTCTCCACAACTTTTTTGTGCATCCTCAAAGGCTGTATGGGTCCCATTTTTTCAAATACTCAAACTTGGAATCGAATATCCAAGTGAATTTCTATTTTGAGGCCTTATTCAATACCAAAGAAAAACGCCACCGAAATAGAAAGATGGTTGAGATAAATTGAATAAGTCCATATTGTTATTCAGTCCTAAGCGTACCGTGAAAAACACTGTTTAAATAAATAGACAGTAGAAATAAGTAAGTAAATAGTTTACTAGGTAGTTATTATGCAGGATGCAAACTTACTTCATCACTAAGTTACTTTATTCTCTTGAATTTTAAATATTGTTGGGAAATTAATCTTTGCCTCAGATGTAGAGGTAAAATAGAAAGTATTTTCAAAAATTCTAATGAAAAATGTGTGTAGAGCTTTTGCATGACCATGAGAAGTTCAAGGATCAGGACAACTGTCACATAGGAAGCGGATCCCCAACAGTTGACGGTTATCATTTATTTTTTGGATGCTTTTCCAAAATTCATGCTATTTTTGGAGCAAACTGGAAAACATCGACAAGCCCGGAGTAAATATTTCCATGCAGCGCATTCATTCAACCGCCAGTTGTGTACGCATTTGCTCGAATGCAATGAGCTGCCATTGTTTACGATGAGATCGGGATAACTATTCCAAACCACCGCATAGCTGGCTGCTGGAGCCAGTTGCGTTTGTCACACGCGTTACTTTAGGACAACTGCTAAAAACTCGGGAGAATCACTGGCAGAGCACATTTCTCCTGCACGGGGAAAAACCACCTTCTTCAGCGGACACTGCTGTGTTTCATCTCATTCGAACAGACAGCTGCCATTAGAATTGCATCGCTTGCGCAGCGACAGCTTGTCTTGACGTTCAGACGTATGTATCTACATTCTTTGTGCTGCGGTGTTTTTGTTTTCTTATCTAATCCGGACAGCTATCCAAAATGTCGCCTTTCCTGGGACTACATCAATTTCAGATGGTACAGATACTGGGGGAAAGATCTTTTTTGCGTGTTGAGATAAGGTCTTGTTTTCCAAGCTTAATCCTTGTAAGTTTTTGGATCTCTGCCAGATCTGTACTTTTCTTTTTTTTACCCGGAGCAGCTTGTTCTACGGAGAGGTGAAAAATCAAAAATTCTGGCAAAAATTAAAAATTACTGGCATTTTCCAGGGAAATTTTCTCCTTTTTCAAAGTTTTCCCCTCCAGCAGCAACATGCATACAATGCGGAACAATACTAGGGCTGCGTACACCAATCGAAATTACCCAGGGTAAACGTGTTGACACCCGTGCTAACGATGGGTAAGTTTGTGTAGTGTTTACACGTTCACCCTGATAAATCCCGATGATGCATGCAGTCTTAGTGTAAACGTGCCAAAACCGCACAAATATACCCATCATCAGCACTGGCGTCAACGCGTTTACCCTGGGTAATCTCAATGATGTATCCAAGGCCTGGACAACTGATCACAACACGATTTAATTATACCAACTTTTGATTCTACCCGCTTGGCTCAAGTTGACCTGTATACCTATTAGAGGACAACTGACAAAAATGCGAATGAATTGTACTCAATTTTAGTTTAACTTACTTATTTTATGTTTTAATTCATTCCTATTTATAGGACAACTGATCAATATTCAAAAAAATCAATATTTCCTTCGATATTACTTTTCTAGTTGAAGATGGCTTCCATTCCTGTCGAAGGACAATTGATCAAAATGCAATTGATTCATGCCTACATCTAATACAAAATAATCAAATCAGTGTCACCTATTCCTACTAAAGGACAACTGGTCCGAGATGCATCCTTAGGATTACCCAGGGTAAACGTGTTGATGTTGGGGTAAATTTACTCATTTATAAATAGGATTGTGTTATCAAAATGTGATTGATTCATGCCTACTTTTTATACGAAGTGTTCAAATCAAGGTGGCACTTGTTCCTTCTGAAGAAGAACTGGTCCTAGATGCACCATTAAGATTACCCAGGGTAAACTTGTGGACGCATGGGTAAATTTATGTTCTATTAATAATGGGGTACTAGTTGTTAATAAAGTAATTAGAGGAAATTTTTCGCTTTTCCATGACTTTTTTTGAAATTTTCTTTCAGTCGCCCCCGTAACCACTTATTTTTCCAGATTTTTTTCTGGACTTTCTTTTTGTTTTTATGGACTTTCCCTAAAATTTTCCAAACATATCCGCTGTTTATAATCTCGAAATCTGTTTCTGACTTTTCTGTCCTCATGTTTACCATCCGTATAACCTCTTCAGGACAACTAACACACGTGCTAGTGTCACTTCCCAGGCGCAGCGATGAAAACTTCCTTGTCAGCACTTCCGAATGCACGCTGTCACTAATCTGACTCACTGATTTGTTTCCAACCACGAGTTTGTCCGTGACTTCGGCCTAGTTCAATGACTTCTGGAAGTGTTTACTAGTTGGCTGTTAAAAGTACCCAGTAGTAAGTTCGTTGACTGGCGGAACTTCCTTCTTCAGCTGCTTGAGCCCCCTCCATACTTCTAACTCAGTGTGGCCTGAACAACAGTTGACATTCCTTGGATTCGTGCCAAATTTCGTTATGGTTTCGACACCTTAGCTGACATCTTCCGTGTTGTGGAGTATGCCTGGTGTACTAGTGAATATCCGCACCACTTAGGATCCCGCTAGAGATGACATCCGTGTGAAGAGAACGCAGAGAAGCAGAGAAATGCGAATAAACCGCTGCACTTTCGGCAATTCCACCCTCAGTATAGATAGAGGAGAATGTTTCTTCCGTATGGCTACAGTAATCCGTATCCAGGGACTTTTTTAGCATCATCCAGACACTTTTGAGAGCATCTTCTCACGCATATTCTCGCTTATGCTGCGACGCGATATGTGGGAGAATGTCCATGATGTGCTCTTTTTCCTGGTATGGTGTGCATGGTGGTGCTAGGCTAATATAGAATTTTGCAGAAAATCTCAGAAATGGCTCATTATCGCAGCAAATGAGGGAATAAGGCCTTGAAAAAGAGTAATTTCACATCATTAGTGATGGGTAGCGTTTTTTTTTTGCTAACAAGGGAAGTGCACGAAGTTAAGCTGCGATTTCGAAACGAGACATATATGGTGGGAAGGCTTGTCCCAAACGATGTTACGATATTTGAATCTTGCTAAACGGCTTATATAAGCTCAAGATTCCTCGTCGATGATATCTCACCGCACAGACATACACCGCGTTCACTTCCGGCTGTGCAGCAGGATGGCCGAGTGGATAGTGATGTAGGGTCGTAGGCAGAGGCTCGAGGGTTTGGATCCCGTATTCATGTTTTGTTTTGCAAACTTCCATATTCAACCTTCAATGGAATTCCGAGCTGTTCAAGAGCTGAATAATTAGTTATCTCACACTATGTAAGCTATAGGAGATTTTTTTCGATATGAAGCCTCCTACGTCACCTGACAAAGGCTTTGCTCCATGCAATCTCGGAATTAGTCCTTTTTCTGGGTCAAACGAAAACTAGTGTCATTTGATAGAAGAACCTTTTACTAACCGCAGCGGTGTGCGCTGACAATGAAGAGCGAGCGTTCGAAGGTGAACTGCGAGTTTCGATGTTCATACAGTCTATGTCCCAGTCGACGTCCATTTTCTCGTCATTGTCCTCTTCAAGATCTTTCTCGTCTTCTATCGTCAAGTTGCAGTAGGCCGCATCGAGTAGAACCCTATCAGAGGCCTCCGCCATCTTGGGCTCTTGACGAGTTTCGTTGGTGGCTGACCAAATTGTGAGCAGTCGGACATTTCTAGCAGTTAGAGAATAAAAAAGTGACCGATTCGATTATATCGTACGTGAGAATATTTTTGTCTTACCATCGACATCAAATTAATACCTAGTGTAGAGCACCTATCTACTATTTCCAGAGATGCGCTCATAGTTATTGCTCATTTACCTCCTGTAAAGCTCCGAATTCCATCAAAGGTTGGATATGGAAGTTTGCAAAAGAAAACGTGAAGACGGGATCCAAACCCCGCAGCCTATACCTACGAGTCTACATCACTATCCACTCGGCCATCCTGCTGCACAGCCGGAAGTGAACGCGGTGTATGTCTGTGCGGTTAGATATCATCGACGAGGAATCTTGAGCTTATATAAGCCGTTTAGCAAAATTCAAATATAATCTGTAACATCGTTTGGGACAAGCCTTCCTACCATATATGTCTCGTTTCGAGATCGCAGCTTAAGTTCTTGCACTTTCCTTGTAAGCATATAATGCTTTCTGATTATATGGGATTTTTTTTTATAGAATATACTTCGATAATCGATATATCGGTTCATTTCTAGCAGAATAGCTGAGCTCCAAATGCGCTTGAAGGATTTACAGCTCAGGATTCGAAAAATTCCAATATAATCGAGTTTCGAATGAATTTGGTGCCTAGAGCTAGAAGACTTAGAGTTATGGAACAGTATGCCCAGGTAAAACACTGCGCCGTCTTCTGCGATTGGTCATTTCATCAAATCGACCAATACCACTTCTTGCCCCCCCCCCTATCCAGGAAATACGCTTCACACTCCAGACCGCAGGTCTATTCACTCTTTACCTGGCATTCATTGAGATGTTCTCATGTTCACCCACCCGTTACGTTGTGTATACCCAGCTACTAACCACCACTTATTATACCCATGGTAAAACGAGCCTCCTCTCGTTTCGATGGGATTACAGTGTAAAAGTCACTGGAGAAAATTAGATAGGTTGTTATGTTTACAAAAATTCTGGACAAACCAGCACTTGATGATTATTATTGCGGGTGCATTTCAAATTTTTCCGGGGTCTGGAATCTTCTCGAAAAAAAAGAGGAAAGTAAAAAATCCCCTTCTGGGGCCGCATGCATCACTGAGATTACCCAGGGTAAACGTGCCAACACCACACAAGTTTACCCATCGCAAGCACGGGCGTGGCGTAAGTTTTCCACGTTTACCCAGGGTAATCTCAACTATGCATCCGGGCTCTGGAAGGAAAGTGGAAATTCCTATTCTCTTTCTTACGTTTTTCGTGCCCTTTCCCCTGGTTTGGATTTCGACGATGCGGAATTTCTCAGTATTAAAGCTGCTTGCTACTGTTTATTAACTAATTTTTATTATCTTCTGTTGCTTCAGTAGCAATACAAGTGAGATACTCATGCTTAGGACTGTGTAATGCACAAGATGTCTTCGAATTCGAAAATTCGATTTCGAACAATTTCAAATTTCGGATTTTTGAAAAAGAGATAGAAGATGAACTCTTGAAGAATGATGGGGAAGGGTTGAAGACCTTCTGCTTTTTCAGAAAACGAATTTTTTGAATCGGGTTTTAAATTGATAATCAAGTAAATCAAGGTAATCGATTTTCATCTGGTTCAAAGTGATGCACTTATGCCATGAATGTTCTTTAGAACACGGAAGTGCGTATAACAACAGAACACACATTAGTTAGCCTAGTAGTTAGCCTAGTACTTCATAAGGATTTAATTAAGCTCGGAGCATTAAGAAGAAAATTCGTAAATAATGAAGTTCAACACGTTTTATGACGTGCACACAGCTGGGGTACTCGTAAATAATTAGTTTCACCGGCTCTTTCATGTGCTTTTACTGGATTCCTTCTGGAAAACTCGTCATATTTCTTCGGAACGCACCAACACCATGAAGATCTACATCGTTTTATACGGTAGTAAGCGGTGGTAGATCACGATGTAGCGAGTCGAGTCCCATGGAATTTCAGATGCGAAACTTTACGCGTGTGAATTTTCAAACTTCTGGCGTCAAGTTACTAGTAATTATGAAAAGTGCAAGTCATGTGACGATGCGCAACCGTGCTGGCATCATTAAGCATCCGAAGTGTTAGCTTTTACGTCATGCGCGTTGCTTAATTAGGGCATTAATGAGCCGGAGCCTTAGATAGCCAGGCTGACAGTGTGTCCCGTGACGTTGATAATTTTAGCCCTGGATTTTTAGCCCTGGATTTAGCTCCATATTAGTCCCGGCAAGCCGTAACGCGCATCGCATTAGTCTTCAACAGGAAGTGCTTAACTATTCGTTGACGGCGGCACTTGGCTATAAGCTCGGGATTTAGCCCCTCAAGGTGGAAATACGCCGGCGGACTTCCTGGAGGACTAATCCGGGAGCATTTTTTGCCATCTTTAACGTTTCTGACCATACATAGCTTTTTCCGGATGTTCTCCGAACCTTCCAATTATTCAGCTGTGTTCGACCTGCCCGTACTTTCACCCGGTACGCCACATTATCCACGAAATGTACTAATACTAAATGTCCATGGCAGGAATGTCTGATATGTAGTAGCAGCTCCGCCCCTATGCACTTTACGAACCGGGTTGACAACTTCATCATCACGATGGACATCGGTCCGCTGGCTCGGGGCGGAACCACGTCTTCCCAGGCATTGTTCTGGATTTGTGGAGTAGTTCGAGCCAGCTGTTCACACTTGGGCGCCATAGAGGGAGGGCATGCTTTGTGCCCCAATAATTCAATGGCCATCTTTTGCTTCCGGAATTATGCCTCCGCGTTCCGAACTTCCATTTGTGATTTTGTTCCATCCTGAATTTCTATCTCCAAAGCTCTGGTCACTAGGAACTTCCTCAGGTTTTGCCAGTAAAAACGGGTGCAGAGCGTTATACCTTGCAGGGCCGATGTACCTGAGTTCCGAAAATGGTCAATTCACCCAGTTAGCCAATCATGGAGCCGGTCCTCGCCGCCCATTTTAGGTATAACGCCCTACACCCGTAAAAATAAGTCAAAACGGCCCTGAATGTCATGTTATATACCTTACCCAGTCAGGTAAATGGTAAAGCGCTGAAACGGATATAATACGTTCAGTGGTTTAGATATTCTGGTATCCAGTAAAAACGTCCGCTGCTCCTTATATCCAATTTCTCGATATCGGACAAATCTATCCGGATGATAATTGACAAAATTGACGAATTGACGAAGATCCATTTCCTGCTGCATCTAAAATTCCTCTGATCTCTTGCCAGAACACCGCATTTGTGTCAAGGAATGAACGGACGGATTTATTTCTTATATCCAACTGGATAAACAAGGTAGGGACTGGATATGTATCCGCTTTATTTTCCCTTTCATGACTGGATATTAGGTTGGTCCAAAGTCTTGCACTACATTTTACACTTTTTTTTTTCAAAAAAAAAATGTTTGTGCATGGAACTTGGTCAGCCATTTTCTGTAGTTGAGAAGTAGTAGAACATTCTACCACATTCTATTGCCAAAAAAATTAAATTCAATCCAAGACCAAGAAATGCTGGCAAATCCTGAAAAAAAAAAACAAAGGTCCATGACTTTCGGGCCAATTTAATATATTGGGTATTTCAAATAGTAAAGGTAGTCTGAAAGGATGAGTATTGATCGCTTCCTATCAGTGGCGGACGCAGAAAGTGGGCGGGAGGGGGGCGTGGGAACAAAAATTGGGGTCTCCGCTGTTTTGGGGACTCAGACGGAAAATAAAATTAATAAAAATATCAATTTTAATAATAAATAATAAATAATAAATAATAAATAATAAATAATAAATATTTTAGAAATGATAATAAAAATAAACAAATAAAAATTAACTAATACAAGATTTTTATATGTATTGTAAAGTAATTTCAAAAATTTGGCGAACCATTCTCGCGGGGGAATATTTTTTATATTTTGATGTAGTCTCTAGTGTGTTTTTTGTAGCTGTACGTTGACTGCGTATTAATTGCCTGTAACTTGCTAGTAATTTGCAGTTTTTTGCCCCATGATCTACAAAGAAATACCCATTCATCGGCTGTCGATTAACTGCTTATCGATTCTCAGTGTTTTGCCAATTTCTTATTGCCTGTCCCATAAGTGGCGGCTTCCATTAGAATGACGTTTGCAAGTTGTTTGAAAAAAAGGCAGACATTTCGCTGAGCAGGCCCGTAATTACTACTATTATGATTTTTCCCAACTATAGGTTTACCTATTTCTTAAAAAAAATACACAGTAATTGTCTGGCATTTGCTGGAACATTGCTCTTCAGTTGCTAACCAACAGCCTGTGGTTAGCCAGCCATTCGACGGCATTTTTCTGGCAAATACAGAATTTTTACACTCCTACAGTATTCACTCAATTGATTAACAATTCCTAAGCATCCAAGGGGATTAGGTGGTCAATAGCGTCTTCTTCCTAGGATCGCATCTTCCTGGTTCGCGGGCTATTTTCAGTGTTTCAGACTAATTTACCTCTACATCTTGGGTAAATACGTGCGACGTCATTTTAATGATGATGCGATGTTTTCCCACATGTGATAGCTGCAGCGATGCGTAACATGAGAATTAATACGTCTGTGTGTGTTTTGTCAGCAAACACACCAGGAACGAGGAACCACGAGCTGGTGCGTTTTGTCCCAGAATGTCTAGCGAAGTCATCGACTGGTAACCGGCTATTTTCTGGATGCAGATCTGCTAAATTTACGGAGCACATGCTAGTGGATTGCAAGGTAGACGCCGCGTAACCACTGCATGTAAGACATCAGTCATCGGCGAAACTGACGATTTGCATCGTCGTTACGGAAATACCGACGTCATTCTCGGTCGGTGATGGATTACCCAGCTGCAGGTTGCAGATTGTGGTGGCCAGAAGAACTAGGAGGACTACTATTCATTCATTCCTACTCATTTATTCAGTCTTTCAACTTGGAGGGATTTTTCCACCTGCCGCCTCACTTATTTCTTTTATTTCTTAGGCTGTCGTTTGATCTCTACGTACCTTTTTATGAGTAAAAATGTGTAATTGGGACCTTGCATAGGTAATTAGCGTCAGAGGTATTCTCCTTACTTTGTTATTATATTGTAAATAATTAAGAGTTATGTGAAAAGCAAATTCGATGTTTTATAATTTGGTTAGGGGTAAAAATTCTGGGTAAAAACTAGTAGTTGCTGGAGGGAAAGGGAGTTTATTTGTGGCCTTTCTACATTTCTTCTTTTTCTTTTCGAAAAATCGAGCTCATAGGTTATGGTGGTGATTCATTCATTCATTCACCTATTCATTCATTCACCTATTCATTCATTCATTCATTCATTCATTCATTCATTCATTCATTCATTCATTCATTCATTCATTCATTCATTCATATCATTCATTCATTCATTCATTCATTCATTCATTCATTCATCCCATTCATTCATTCATTCATTCATTCATTCATTCATCCCATTCATTCATTCATTCATTCATTCATTCATTCATTCATTCATTCATTCACCCATTCATTCATTCATTCATTCATTCATCCCCCATTCATTCATCCCATTCATTCATCCCATTCATTCATCCCATTCATTCATCCCATTCATTCATTCATTCATTCATTCATTCATTCATTCATTCATTCATTCCCATTCATTCATCCCATTCATTCATCCCATTCATTCATCCCATTCATTCATCCCATTCATTCACCCCATTCATTCATTCATTCATTCATCCACTCACTCGTTCACTCATTCATTCAGCATTTTTCCATCTACCTATCAATCTTACCCTCCCTTTTTACCGTTTCATCGTTCATCTCTTATTCTGCACCTACTCCTTGGTTTCTCTCCCATTTTCCTGCATTTTCTTCTTCTCTCTCTAATTTCTCCCTAGTTTCCAAAGTAACTCACTCATTTTTATCTTCAGCTCGTTTTTGATTTCCTTGTTCTTATTTCTTTTTTTCTTCTCTCCATCATTCGGGCAAGTTTCTTCTTTTCCTCCACGCTTATTATTCCACCAAGTGCAAGGCATCCTCTAGAAGTTTACAAGTTTCTTGAACATTTTTCTTGAACATACCTTTAATCATCCCAATAATTTCCGATCCATACCCTTTTCCTGCTTCCTCCTTCCCATACGTCGTAATCTTTCCTCTCTTCCTCGCGGCTTCAATGACATCATTCCCAGTAATCTCCAAGTCTGACATCTTTCAGTGACAATTAGTAGGCTACTCATCATATGAGTCAAGAGGCTCGCAAACAATTTTGTTGCCTATTTGCGTCGGCACACGCGATTTCCTGCTCTGCAGGCCCTGCCCTCCGATGCGAGGCAGAGCTGGGCCGGTTCACTTACCCATGAGCGTTCTAGGGTAGGTTGTGACTTACCCGCTCTTCTAAATTGGACGAGTTAACCTGAAAAGTTACACTTCTAACTGCGATAAAAGCCTGATATAGCAGTTCTTGCAGAGGAAACTCGTCCACTCTAGATGAACGGAATCCTTGGAACCTTCTCGGGGATGCTCACGAGTCCTACTGCTGACCTTTACCCTTTTACCTATGTCCGCTCTTGAGTAAAGTCAACGACACGTTCGTAGGAGGGCCTATTTTTCTGGAAGAGCTTTAAAGAAGTCCAAGGTCCGTCCATCTCGACCCCACTTAGAGATAATTTTGCAAGAGCTCGGCAAAACACGTCACCTAACAACTAAATTACTGTTGTTGCACCCTCTTTAGCTTCATTAGGCCAGTCATTAGGCCTGCTGGGCATTTTCTTGCAAACATTTTCCCAGAAAAGCACTTTCAGTATGGTTTAGTACATCTTTTTGCTGACCGTTAATTGGACTTGAAGTTTTCTTTCTCAAATGCACTTAGTTGATGAATTCTATGGGTAAATGAAGGAGGCTGGGCCAGTATGTGGTGGCCTTCGGCTTACTTTTATTGCTCCTTGTACCACTTGCTAGGAATGTTGTGCAATTGCGGACCTGTTATGGAGGTTTCGTGCTCTCAGATGGCGTTTTCTATGGTAGCAGTTGTTTACTTGTTTACCTTACCGAGAAATTACTGCTGCTTTCCCAGAATTGTTGGCATTCAGCTGCTTCACTGTTTTATATTCGCGTTATTTATGCCCTGCATGCCTGCTGGTTATTTGATTTTCTGATAATTGACCACCACGCAGCCACTTGTAAGGAAATTACCATTTGCAGAAGGGTTTTTGCAAAGCGTTTCTGCTTCGCTATAATTTGCGTGAGGTGCCTTAGGTCTGGGCATGGAAACGTCATTGACATTACCCAAGGTAAGCGCGCTGACGCCTATGCTAACGACGAATAAGGCAGTGTGATGATGATAATTTCACCCTGGGTAATATCAACGATGCATGCGGCCACTAGATTGTCATTAATCTGCGTTTCAAAAAGGGTGCGAAGGCCCGTAATTGCACTTCGCTCCGCCCCCAAAGCTTATTTCGCTTCTGATTGGGTGGCTTCCTGGCTCGATCGCTGATTGGCTTAAATTCGTTGAACTTTGTTCCATTCGGGTCTTCATCAGCAGAAATCTTGAGATTAATGGGTCTCATGGTACATAATAAGATCTATTTTTGTATTTTCTTCAGTTTTTACAGTCAAACTGGCTTACTGTACCTTTAGTTGTACATTTTGAAGTGTATATCATCATGATGGAAAAATGGGCGTTACCAGGCCACTGCAATTGGTGCATTCAATGTACCAATCGCCTTGGCTTTGGCTTTGGCCTCCTTCTCCTCACGATGATACACACGGGTGTAGAGCGTTATACCAGGAGAAGGCGGAGCAACCTTCCTCCGCGATTGGTCAATGCACGCCATCGGCCAATCGCAGGGCTTGGCCCCACCCCCTCACTAGGGCATTACGCCACATACACGATACACACCCGACATTTGGTAGGAGATTTATAGGACCCACAATCCATTTTAAACGCGGCAATAGTTTAGCATCTATGCGGTTTTAATACTTTTCTCCTTTTCCACTCCAATTTCTGCACACTTTCTTGCGTTGTTCCTCTCTCTGATGTCTCTCCAGCTGTCGTCGTGAGTGAAATGCCCTATACATTTACGTAGCTCATGTTGCGGGTGTTCAACCATTTGTTAAATGGATTATTTTCTGGGAGAGGAAAATTCTTGGCCATGCTTTGCCGTGTTTCCACCAAAATCCGGAGTTTGTGGTACATGAAATTTTTTAAAATTACTTATAATGATATTTATGATTTTTTTTATTTTTAATTATTAGTTATCTTTGAGCTTCAAAGACGCATGATCAAGAAGTCATTGCCCTTCTCGAAAGGACATACGGCTTCCGTGACTGGAGAGTCGGGGCGGGACCTGAGCGAGAGATGCTGTAGGGGGTGTGGAGAGTTATACCTGGGCAGGGCGGTGCGGCTGAGCTCTGCTAATGGTTAATCCGCCAATTAGCCAATCACAGAGTCCTTCTGCCCCGCCCTCTCCAGGTATAACGCTCTACACCCGTTCTAGGAGAGCACAGAAGTTCGAGTAGGTCCCGCAGCGATTCTGCGACCGCGACGATAGGACGACAGGCTGTAGCTGTTTTCAACCCTGCTTCTTCTAGTCTGTCTGCTTTTTCCAACCCGGAACTAACAGAAGCCGCTCCTCTTCGACGTCCCCCCTCCCCAGGCGAAACCTAATCACCGTTTACGGTGTGCTCGTCGTCAAAAACCACACATTGTTATCATTTCCGTAAGCAGCGTCACCGCTAAGTGGTTTTCCCGCCGCGTGAATGTCACTACCTTGGAAAAAACCGTAAGAATGACGTGTTGTGTGTGGTTCACGGTAATTTGCAGAACACTGCGTTGTTAGGTATGCTCGAGGTGTGCGATTCGTGCAGATTGCAGCCAAGGCTTCTCAATTATTAACAAACGAATTTGTTAAGCATGCCGGAATTACATGTGCACGTTTTTCTGGAATTAATTGGTGCAATGGACACGCGGCGCACGCATTATTCACATGTTTCAGTGTTGCAGCGATTAGCGTGCTCGAAATTCTCGAGTGCTATTGTCTGCGGGTGGAAAAACCGCTGGAACATTCTGGAAATCTGTGCAATTAGCGGATTTTCAGTATACTTGTGTGCAGCGGGGTGAAATCGCAAGAATATCCATGGATCCGCAGAGCTTAAGTGTGTACCTATTATTTTAGAGCACTCCAGTGCAGTATTTTGAGGTGAAAGCTGAGTGAGACGGGGAGGGGAGGGGGGATGAGGCATAAGCCAAAGGGGCGGTAACTAAACCTTTCTTTTGAATCTGGAAGGTGTAAAATACAAAAATTGCTGGAACTGATACACACCACTGGGTCTGGATGCATCATTGAGATTACCCGGGGTGAACGTGCTAATACACCGCAAATTTTCCCATAGTTAACACTGGTGTCAGCACGTTTACCCTGGGTAATCTGATCACAGCAGCGCCTGATACATCCATGCGTTGCTGTGCTGGCTGGTGGACAGGAACCATCCGCAGATCCACTTGGGCGCATCATTGAGATTACCTGGGGTAAGCGTGTTGAACCACCGCTAGTTTACCCATCCTTACCCTGATGTCAACAGATTTCTCCTGGGCAATCTCAATTTTACATTTGGGTGTTGCTTTGGTGAACAAGAGCCATGCGCAGATCCACCTTTGAAATTACCCAAGGCAAACATGTTAACTTACACAAGTTTACCCTTTGCCCGGTTCCCATCAACGTGCTCACCCATACGTGGCGCTGTTTATACACAGCTGCTACCCTGGGTAATCATTCTCGTGTTTCAAGATTACCTATCCTTTTAATTATGCAACCCGGGACTGCATGCATCATTTAGATTACCAGGGTTAAACGTGTTCAATCCCCACACGTTTACCCAATATTAGCACTGACGTCAACACGTTTACCCTGAGTTATCGCAATGATGTAGTCAGTCCCTGAGGCCGCACGCATCATCGAGATCACCTACTGTAAGCGTCGAAATAATGCACAAATTTACCCATCGTTAGCACGGGCGTCAATCTGTTTACCCTGGGTAATCTCAATGATGCGTTGATGTCCTTTGCTTGGATGCAGCACTGGAGGAATGGATCTCATCTCTTACTCATGGCTGGCAACTGGGTATAGATGTCACATATGGGTAAACATGTCGATAAGTCCCCGATAGGGTGAATTTAAGTAGAAAAAAAATTTAAAATCACGTTTACCATGGGTAATCCCAAGGATGCATCCGGGCCGTGGGCTGGAAAGTTTTCCACCGATTTCATCGAAATAATTTTCTGAAGGCGAGAAGTTCGATGGATACACCTCCTTCAGGGCCTGAAAATGTGAAGTCGAGGGTGATTTATAGCAGGGTAATATCTTTCTACCCAGTAGCTTATGCCTGCAAATATCCTAGCTCCCCCATGAATTTCACTGCATGCATTGCCAAGAGCATGATCGTATTTGGGGTTTTTAGAACCCTGCCTTTAAGAGATCTGCACGAATTTCTGTATTTCCCGGAAACATGCAGCTTAAGGCTGTAATCCGATCACCGTTTTGCTTCCTGTCGAACATTGTGCTACTTTGTAGATATTTTCTATTCCTGTCTGTGCTATTTTTACTGTGAATGATCAAAAACCTGGGAGCTAAATGGGCACCTTCCAGAGAATGACGTATTTCCTAGCGTTCAAGGAGCGTGCGTGGGCCGCTAGCGAATTCCTTCTTCCTGGACCTGATAGAGCGGCTGTCTAGTAGCGATGGGCTTTTTATTGCGAGCTTTGATCGTTAACTTCAATACGTTCCTACCTGTTTCCCTATGGTTTTGCACGCTTCCCGTGGTTCTGCTTTTACCTTCTATGGCAGTCACGTACTTTGGTCGCAGGAAAAAACGTGCTGGTCGATGACGAGGATAGAAATGTGCTCGGGGCTACTGTAGCCAGGATAATTTTTGCAAAATGCTATTCATAGAATTTCCCTGCAAGAAATATGATCCGTGGCACGTTGTGGATTACCCAAGCGGCGGCGGTCATAAGCTTTGCCTGGATATCAGCCGGGGCGCTAAACCAAGATCACACACGGATCGGCGGCCCCGGTTTTGCTAATTCTGGATGTTTTTGGTCTGGAATACTCCCACAAAACATGCGTCACAGCGCGGCGAGTACGTCAGCCGCGGCTGGAAACGCCCGCCCAACTTCCCGCGCTAGTAAACGGGTCAGTTGCGTGCCTAATTGCAGTGCGTTGTCCACGCGTGGCGGCTACTCGTTACCGAATTCTTGATTCGTTAGTAGTCTGATCGATGGTCTCAGTTGGTGGGTTTTGACGTCTTCTGGAGTCTTCTGGAGTGATCGGTGATTTCGCGGGAAGTCCCGCTGACGCGTAGAAATTTGTGCGGATTCGTTCCGAGGTTCCGGGGATTAAAAATCACAACTACGTCTCTTCCAGAGAACCCTA
Organism: Ancylostoma ceylanicum; assembly: GCA_000688135.1. Taxonomy (NCBI): domain Eukaryota; kingdom Metazoa; phylum Nematoda; class Chromadorea; order Rhabditida; family Ancylostomatidae; genus Ancylostoma; species Ancylostoma ceylanicum. Next base: position 219,719 of record JARK01001397.1, on the reverse strand, counting down.
ACACGGACTCCCACCAGACATCTCAACTGCTAAATATACACCAACTCTCGTTGTCTGACTCTTACTAACCATACTCTTATTGATTAACTACATTTGCAACAAGGCCACGCCCCATTGCTCCATGTTTCATCTACTCTCGTGTACTTAGAGAATTCATAGTGCTTTTTTCAGATCCACGACCCCTACCAGCGTCAATAATTGCGCTCCTCATCACTCGAATCCAGCATCATCCGTGTATTTGGGACCACGATCACGAGTTTTTCGGACATCGTGAACAAATCGATTCCGCCTGGCGTGCAATTGCGGAACAGACAGACGTGCAAGGTGAGAGTTGATCTATTCAATCGATATTGAGTCTGCGGAGTAAAAAAAATGCAGGTTGGGTAGAAGTAAACTCAAAATGAGTCAAGGTGAAAACCGTTTTTAAGCATCGTGGTGGACGATCATTAATCGATTTATCGACTTTTCTGAGAGAGTCAATAGTACTCCATAACTGGAAACAGTTCCTTAAGAAATTCCTGTGAAAAAATGAACATAAAATTCGACCAGCTGATTAATGGGACCATGCAGTTTGTGTGAGAGCGAACTCAGGGGGGGGGGGGTACGACGAGAGTCATTTTTCACTGTCATGGTGTATGACCACCAATCGATTTATCGATTTTTCTTCAGAAAGCGGTAAATTTTCTCTGAGGAAGGATGAAAACAAATCTTGGAAAGCTGAATAATGAGACCGTGCAGTTTATATGGAATTAAATCCAGAAGGAAGCATGATGAAAATTATTTTTTTACGGTTGTGGTGCCTGACCATCGATCGATTATCGATTTTTTAAGAAAGTTGGTAGTGCTGTATATCTTGAAGAAATATCTTTGCAATCTTCTGTGAAAAAGATGAAAACAAAATTTGGCTAGCTGAACCCAAAAGGAGGCAAGAAAAAGTAATTTTTCATCATCATCGTGTACGACCATTGATCGATTTATCGATTTTTCTTGATAGGGCGGATAGCGCTTTATATCTTAACAAGCTTCTGTGGAAAAGGATGAATATAAAATTTGTCCAGGTTGACAACCTATTTTATTAATTTCTAGGACATAGAAATTACAACAAATATGGCAATGATGTGAAAAGTAATACCTTATTGAGGACTGATCGATATATTGATTTCTGTTGCCCAAAGGGGAACATAACTACTCTCACAATCAGGATGCCTATGCCCACGCACTTGTCCGTTGTCCGCATCATTACATGCTATTCTATTTTAGTGCACAGCTCCTGTGTGGAGGCGTTAAGTGCAGAGCCATTTTTGCCACTCTTCCGTTTCCTCTTACCCCCTCACTCATCCATTATTGATTATGGTATATCCACAGATACGTAAAATTACGTCTAGCCATAACCCGCATGTAAAAGCATCATTAACGAAGCCGTATTCTCTGATGGCCTAATGGGATGGACGGGGCGATAAATGCCTCGGCTGCAGCAGCATGGCGCAAAAATATTATGATTTTTGTCTTTGTGTAATTTTGCGCGCAAGCACGCGCGCGCGTCATTCGTCTGTCTCGTGCAAAACATTAACGATTACGGTAGGATTCGTCTGCAATTCGTTTATTTTTAGTGATTTGTTGATGGGTGGAGGTTTCGCCTACAATACATTTGTCCAAGAATAACAAGTGATATCAGAATGGGCGTGGCTTTGGTACAAAATCGGGGATTGTGCAAAAAAGCAGCTTCGAGCCTGTATAGTCCGTAGTTTTGCGTCGATTCAGAGTTTAAGCTGTTTTAGGTCACTTTTTGTAAGTTAGAGTAATTTTGCAGGTCCAAGAATAACAAGTGATATCAGAATGGGCGTGGCTTAGATACAAAATTGCCCCGGGTTGGGCAACAAGACATCTTCGAGCCTGTATTAGTCTGTAAATTTGCGTTGGTTCAGACTTTAAACTGTTTTAGGTCACTTTCTGTAATTTAGAGCAATTTTGCAGGTCCAAGAATAACAAGTAATATCAGGGTGGGCGTGGCTTAGGTAGAAAATTGCCACAGGGTTGGGCAACAAGACATCTTCGAGCCTGCATGTGGTATAGCCTGTATACGAGTCTGTAATTTTGCGTTGGTTCAAAGTTTAAACAGCTTTGGGTCACTTTTTTTCTTTTTTTTTTTCTTTGGGTCAGAGCAATTTTGCAGCGACCAATGATATTATTGTTCTGCAATTTTGCGTCGTTGTTGGTCAACTGCGAATTAAACCATCCTTACTCATTATTCATAGTTTTTTTTTGGGAATCTCCATGCATGTCTGCAAATTTGCGTGTGCGCCGGCTGTATAATTCAATGACCCGGAAAATTGCCGGCAATTTTCCGTGCTTTTCCAAGTCATTAACCCTCTGTCCTGAGGGCGAACACGCAATGTTTTTCTATTCTTAGAAGGATTCCATGTGAATCCACGAAAAGATGTGGTCCGCAATTTTGCGTCATATCCAGCGCACAATCTGTCGAGTTCAATAGTTTATTCGCATAACCACAAACTCATGAGTAACAATGTCAATTACGCGGTGGGATTGATACTATTGGCCTATTCGTACGAAACCTTATTACCGTAGAAAAAAGTGTACATGCCCTTTAAAATTAAATTTGTCTTACTTTCCGATGTCATTCACACATGTCTGACAATAAAATAACTTCATTTATACTTTAATATACTTCTTTTACTTGTGAAAGTAAGGCTATACTGCACTTTGGATTGTATGCACTTCAGGGCATCGTTCATTCTTTGTACTTGGGTACGTTCTCCCGAGACCACGCCCATTTTATATTTCACTTCACGCTATGGATAGCTGTATTATTCTCGCTTTGGATGGCTTTCACTCTGGCAATCGGCCAAGTTTGAGCACGTGCTGCTCTTGCTCAGTTAATTGTGGTGTTCCAGCTGTATTTACTATTCTGTCTGTTTATAGTGCATTGCGGAGGAACAGCCGCGCTCGCATTCCTCCCATCCCAGCTTTCCCACGGTCTGGAGGATCCAGAACAATAAAATTAGGTGGCCGTTTTTGCGGGATTCGAGGGTTTTACCCACTGTTTCTGCGTGTATCCAGGAGTGAGATCGTAATTCCCCTTCAGCTAGTAGCGGTTGGTCTCCTTGAAGGAAGATTGTGGAGCATTGTATCTGGTCCTGCATGCATCATTTAGATTACCCAGGGTAAACGCGTTGACGCTCGTGCTAGCGATGGGTAAATTTGTGCGGTGTTAATACGTTTACCCAGAGTAATCTCAATGATCTTCATCAGGGTCAAGCGTGTGTCGATAAATTATCAAGGGGGGGTCGTACGGGGGGTAGGGAAAGA
>JARK01001397.1:196313-207685 GCA_000688135.1 Ancylostoma ceylanicum | reverse complement strand
GAGTCGAAAACAGGTGTGTGAAGAAACCCTGGGATTTTTGCCATGAAATGAACCCGGATGGAAGAAATTTTAGAAATAATTTTTTCAAAAAATGATTTCGACTATGAATTGCTGGAAATTGAATGTTTAAGTAACGAGGAAAAGTAAAAATAAAAGCGACAGCAGGAGGTCGGCAACAAAATAAAGGCAAGGAGTAAAAAAAAACGGGGCACAACCTCAGGAAAATTTTCGCGAGGATCGCAGCAGAAAACCGGGAGAATCGATAGGTGACCTGCAGTCCTTCCGGCTTGCCGCTGCGGTCCTTCCGACAGTTTGTCTGAGGCTTTACCTAAATTATTTAATTGATGTTATTTTAAAATTTGTCTCCTGCCAGGAAATTTTTTTAAAAAATTGAAAATCTCCCATTCCAGAAGATATCACTTCTGTCGGCTCCATCCTTGCCCGACTACTGCTGGAAGAGGAGTCGTTCCTGAAACTATCAAAAATCAAGAGCCATAACGACCTCGAGTGGCGCACGATCCTTCAGGGAAATAGCGACTCGGGTCTTGTTGGTGAGTCACATGTCCTACAAGGCATTATTAGGTGTAAGGGACCAGATTTCTCGGATAATTGGGTGACCTTGCAGATTTCCATGCCCGAAACATGCTATACCTTCTCCTGGGCGCCAGATGCTCGTTGTCAGATCTGCTCCGACATCCATATTTGCTCACATTCCGGAAAAACGCCGGCAAAGTGCCGACGATCGAAGCCGAACACAAGGATCTGTCCGAGCTCAGCCTCAGTGATGTGCACGGTGAGCTTACTGCCATGTTATTGTACGCGAGGTTGAACTAAGTAAATACCAGTTCACCCCACTGATTTCCCTGATTTTCAGGATTGCTGCGAGATGAGCTCAATCGATACGAGTCACCGATCTCCCTACAAGATGTGCAGTAATTGTACATAATTAGTTGTTTACAAACAGCCTACATACGGGTATTTTGACAAACATTTATGGATGATTTCTGTATTTTAATCGCTCTCATCATTCTCATTGTGATTGCTTAATAAAATTTGCATTTAAACAGTGTTTCACAGTGTTGTCATAAGTAAAATGTTATTTTCGTTCAATGTGAAATTAGATGATCTCGATGGCCACAAAGTAATTACAAAAAAAATGAACAAATAATTGGATAGTACCCCGAACTGTATTAGGATCGAAAACCTATCAGGTTATGAAGCCTAATGCGAGAAAAAAATCAATGGGAAAATTATCAGGATTAAACTGATGGCGATTTAATATGTAGTTGAACGTATGGACTCTAGATGAAATTAAGGTTTCCTCTGAAAATAGTCCGAGGTATTTAGTTAAAACTGGCTCTATTCAAAAGTAATAAAACTTCACTTATAACTCGATTTCAATTGGGCTAAAAGTTGTCCCTACATGGCGGTTTATACTCGATGCGTGCGTCACTCACGCGTCAGACGTACGCATTCATTTATGCAGGATTTTCCATGGAGACCAATCCTTGGCATGTACAGTCCTTCTCAGAAAACTATACGGATTCTATGCGTCGTTCCTTAGCGTCGCGGCCGCAGAATCGCGCCTGGACCTACTCGACCCTCTCCCTTGAGGCGTGCTATTGCCGCATCTCTCGCTCAGGTCCCGCAGCGATTCTGCAGCTACGGAATCTGTCTTTTCAAGAAGAACTGTACATATGCAATGAAAAGAACTCACATCCGCCGCTAGACCACAAAGACATGCGTCTGAGCTGCGTCAGCAATGCGACTGGTCCTATCCTTCATCATATGCATACATAGACATGCGCGTCAAACGCACGCATCTATGTAGTCTAAAATGTCCTTGTGACGAATGAATATAGATGTGGTAAAAAAAATAAGCATTTCAAGGCATACTATTGTAATAACATCATTAGTTTAGTCAGTGCTATGAACCATCGAGGGAGGAAATTTTCATCACAAGCATAATTTTTCAAAATCATTCCCTCTTATAAATTTTCCAAGTGACAAGTGATTCCTTCTCCAAAATATAAAGCAAAAGTAGCTTCTGGAAAAGAAATTCAAATTCCCGACATTGCTGACTTCTGGCCACGAACAAAGGGCATGGGGAAAATGTGAGATTCGTTAAAAATGAGGAATATGATGACTTGGATTTTTAGAAAATTTTTATTGGGTTGTTCGGAAAGTAGATAGGATTTTCGAGAGGTTCAAAAAAATGTCTTCTCATAATGAATCCATGAATAAATAAATAAATAAATAAATAAATAAATAAATAAATAACAAATCCCCATTTACTTCCCGGACAACCCAATAAAATTATGCTCTCTATTCTTCCCCGAGCCAAGGTGTTAGGTAACAGGAATTATAGTGCCAATCAAGGATGAGCGGCTACGAGATTTTCTAAGGTGCGGATAACGGTCCGGATAACGGATAGGCATAAATGAGCACCCAGCAAGCCAACCCAATGGAACAAGAGTTTCAAACAAGAGTTTTCTCAAGGGTCTATACCAACTTCTCATACTTTGTGTACTTCAAAAATCTGAGCCAATGATGAAACCTGAAGCAAAAGGTGCTGTAATACGTGGCACATTTTTTTTTCTGTAAATGACGACTCTTCATCATAGAAATGTGCAAATTGAAAGCAACCAATATCTATCTTATACGGATCGTCATCCCCAGATCTGGATAGCGGCTCGGATAACGGATAGGCCAAAACGGCTAAGTGGATAACCGGGTAATCCGTTCATCTCTGATCCTGATGCTTGTGATAAATTTTCGTCTTCAGGAGGCTAGAAGTAGTCTGCTGCTCTTTTCTAAACATTACTCCAGCCTTGTTATGCCTGAAGACTCGATGCGTGTAGTATCTCAATCGTGACGGTTGACACAATAATCAAGCACCTACTCCAAGGTGCTAACTACTGACCTTCACCCTCCCAGTTAATATATCTCACTCATAAAGAATGGCAAGAAGAAAAACACCCTCTCGCAGACCCGCGAGAGATACGACTCGTCGCCCAAGCGCTAGCTGGTGCTTGGAATCTCTGTTATCTCTGGCTCCTTTGCATTTAACCGAGAAAATCTTTCGCCTTTTACTAAAGATTTCCGTGCAAAGGTGCATTTTATGAGTATTTGACAATTTTTGGATTCCCCTCGAAAGAGCGGGATGCAAGTTCTAGAAGGTTTTCCACCACAAGTCTTCGTTGCTGTGTTTTCGTGGAAAAATTCGTTCACTCCTATTACAAGAATCAATTGCATGTTCTGAATCGCAACATTTTTCAAAAAAAGAACATTGGAAATTGGCTTCTCACCCCCACTTTTGTAACCATAAACAGATGAGATTTGAGGAAATACCTGCGGATTAGGTGTAATTACGACCTTCGATTCAGCACTGAATCACTTAAAACTCATTTTTTTTAACGAAATTTCCTTTCCCATGGTGTTCGTAGGTACATCTCCCACTATAATTCACCTTCAAGGCCTGCATGCATCGTGAGATTATCCAGGATAAAAGGTGTTGACATCCATGCCAACGATGGGTAAATTCGCGTATTAATCATTTTACCATGGGTAGTTTCAGTGATGCATATGATGCCTGTTTTAAAATAGTAACTCCACAAAAGTGGGGGTGAGGAGCCAATTTCCAATGTTCTTTCTTGAGAAATATTGCCGATTCAGAACATGCAATTGATTCTTGTCCTAGAAATGGATGAATTTTTCCACGAAAACACAGTAAGAAAGGCTTGTAGTGGAAAACCTTCTAGAACTTGTATCCCGCTCTTTCGAGGGGATTCCAAAAATTTATTGATACTCATAAAATGCACCTTTGCACGGAAATCTTTAGTAAAAGGCGAAAGATTTTCTCGGTTAAATGCAAAGGAGCCAGAGATACCTCTATGTCCACCGCCGACTGGCTCCGCACTGGCGACCCGTAGATTACGCGGGAATGTGTTTGCGCTGGCCTCGACGTCGTAGTGTGAGAGGCTGGGAAGGTTAATCGCCAAGTAATCCTCTTATATAATAAGACATTGATGAACATTACATATTTCCAATGCAATGTGCATGCAGTTACTTCTGGGCTTGAGAAAAATATTTTAGAATTACAGGAGTAAAAATGGAAAGATATAAAGATGCAGAAAAGAATAAAAAAAATTTAAAAATATAAAAAATGTTAAAAAGTAAAAAAAAAATGCAAAATTCAGGGGTACCACACATGATTTGCTGCACTATCCGTGTAAATGCGAACGTTTCATATGCTATAGAGGACGGTATAATATGACTCAAGAAAAAAATGAGATAGACGAATAGGAAAAAAAAATAAAAGTTGAAAAATTGAACAAAATTAAGACTGAAGAACCAGCGATAGGAAATGGCTTGAAATTAACCAGTTCTATACCAAATACAAATTGCTGACATTTGACCTCACGGTTCGCCTTTCATAATTATGACACGCTCCATTAATGAGGCCAGCGGTCTATTAACAATTTTGATAGCTTTTTGCCTTATTATTACTGAATTGAATTTGAGTTTATTTATTATTTAATTATTTGTTTATTATTTAACATTATTTAATAAATTATTTGAGAGAAACAACAATAAAAAAGGGCGTTCATTAGATAAGCTCCAAAATGATGTACACCCATGTAGACCTGAATGAATAATACACAAAGAAAAACAGAAGGCTAAAAACTATCGCTATTTGACTGCTGCTTGTACACACTGATAACTTTTCGTAATACATAAAAAGGTAACAATGGCCTCACTAAATTTGATAAAATAAAGAGTTGAAGACAACTGTTAACAATGTCATTTGTTAACACTCATGAAAATTTTACCGCTTAAGTCGTTTGCCGTGTAATCGCTCGCGAGAGGATCATAATAGTGAGTGAAACACGAGGAATTGTCATTTACGCCGATGTCAGTGCTGTCTATTTGGTGTACATCGGCACCAGCTTACGCAGGCTTACTCACCTGCACAAGCACCCCTGAAGTCCGCGTGGTGGGACCCATGAACGACAAGGCGTGCGTATTCAAACGCATGGGGAACTATACCCAGTTTTTGTGGATCTTTCGCACGTTTTGCGCCAATTCGTCATTGTGAATGGGTTCTACGCTCCCAACTTCTCCCCCCTTCTATTCCAATTCTCATTGTTAACGTAGCGAAGCGTTCAGGAGAACCACACGAAGTAAGGTCACCAACGAACAACCGTTGGTTTACGCGCTCCAATCGCATAGCGGCAGGTCCTGTGAGGAAGCACCGTAATCTGGCCAGTCCGCTGCCGCGCCCTTTCCGTTGCCAATCCTAAAATTTTCGGCTGAATGTATGCCATACTTTTAAATTTCTAAGTGATTTCTATGTTCTTTACGTATAGATAAAGTCGTTTTGTGGAGCAGGCAGTGATTTTAGTACTATAGAGGTGCTTGTGTTGAGTTATGAAGCTTGATTTGCTAATGAGTTTCGATCTGATGACGTTTCAAGTATTAGGGATGCTCAGTGGTTCTACTTGTTCATTTTCTAAGCTGTAATATATCTTTACTCAGCAGTTTGCTTTTGTTCATTTTGATTTCAGTGCGGCTTTCTTCTCTTTTTATTCCGGAACGCATTCCTACCATTTTGTCGTGTTTTTTTTAATGTGGTTTTCTTTCCGCAGACATTCCTATCATTGTTTCTTCCAGAACATGGGTGCCTATAAGTACATGCAGGAGATATGGCGCAAAAAGCAGTCCGATGTTATGCGCTATATTCTCCGTATTCGTACATGGCAGTACAGACAGCTCTCCGCTGTTCACCGAGTTAGCCGTCCTACTCGACCGGAAAAGGCCCGTCGCATGGGATACCGTGCTAAGCAAGGTAGTTCTTTATACTGTTAAGCTGTTCTTTCCCTTCGTTTTATACTATTTACGTCTATATATTTGTGCTTACATGTTTGCATATCAATTTTTTTCAATATGCAGTGTAGCAGCTTACTAAAATCTGTGCAACATTCTTTGCCTCCAACGTATACTTCAACAGGGATAACGGGAAGGTGACAAGGTAGGCTAGTTGCGGGGCAACGGAAGCACAATATTCCATTGTTGGAATAAGAAATCAAAGCCTGTACTATTTATTTTGAACTCAGAAGCGTACCTCTGCTTTTATAAATCTAATTTTTAAATAAGCGTTCCTAGTTGTTGGGTTTTGAGTTCACTTTCGCATCGCATCATCACCCTCCCTTCCTTATTGAGTAGGTTTATTTCGAAAGTAAAAGGCAGGAACGGGATTAATTTCGTTGCCTTGATTGGAAGAGAATTTATCATTTTAATATTCATTTCCGTGTTTTCTGCTAATTATAGATCACGTTTTTGTTTTTCGGTTTTCCCCATGTTTTGACTGTCTTCTCTTCCGCGGGAAAGGCCTTAGACCGTTTGCCGATATATGAGGGGGTCTGGGAGCAATTTTGGAGAGGGTGTCATTCAATGTACACCATTTTTTTGTACTTGAGACCAACGATATGCATATGAAATGAGGTCATAAGGTAGAGTATAGAAATAAAATGAAATAAAAACGTTTTCTGGACTCGAAAAGAGTGCTATTTCCACATGTTGGAAAATATTGAGCCTCATTTTCTTTGCGAGCGGCCAATTTAGAAGCATGATTCAAGAAGTTCCTGCGGCGTAATGGTAGTCGTTTCTGCCTAGTTAGAGATCCTATTGTTTCGCAATTTATGAACCTCCACATAGCCGCAATAAACGAGTTTGTCTATCGCTACAGTATATGGTACGTGGTTCTCTGAGTGCATTTTAAAAGATGCGTGCGCTTCGGTAGCGATGACATGGAGAATTTGTTGCGTTAAGGATGTGAAATTTTGTACGTAAAGTGTAATTTTCATGGAATGAAGCTTAGTCTGAAATACTGCCTTTCAACGCAACATTTGCTAGTCACCAAGGTAATCCCCTATACGTAGTAAATGATAGTAATTGTGTTCGTTATTTTGCAACTTCTGTTGTGCGAAAGTTGGAGGCAGCATCGTATGAAATTCACATTTTCCTCGCTATTGTTGCCTACTACACATATAATACAGTGGTGGTAAATATAGTAGCTCTTTAAATCTCCGGTCCGAGAAGAAACCTATGGTCAAATAATCATTTGCTTAAAGAATTGTACAAGTTTAGGATACGTTATCTATCGCGTGCGTGTCCGCCGTGGTAACCGCAAGCGCCCAGTCACCAAGGGACAGACCTACGGAAAGCCCAAGACTCACGGAGTCAACGAGCTGAAATTCGCTCGATCCAAGCAGGCCATTGCTGAGGTACTATCCATTTTCCTTACTTGTTTACTTGTTTCGCTTCCTTCTTGAGTTGAACCATAACCGAATCAAGGATTCCACTCATATTTAGCGTCAGTTGTGCATTTACAAAGATTTTGGTTTTGATAAGATTAGCAGTGCTGCATTTAATTCAGTGATTTTCCCGCACTAAGCTTGCGCAACTTGATTTGGTGAAGGACTTTTCGCGATCTTCTATTCCATTTGCGATTCGTTCAACTTACTTTTGAACGTCATTCCTGGGTTAGATTTTTGACTACTCAAAGAAGTTGTATATTGTTCCAAGTCGAGATTATTCGATGGCACTACTGCTTTCCGAGATGTTCTGGGAAGAGATCTTTGTCCCCTTTTATATGAATAATTCGAACTTGATCAAATTTTGAATGGTCACCAACATCCATGGGGGAAGATTTTGGTTTGCGTTAAGATTTCCGTGCTATATTCATGTCCTCGAGAGATCGAAAAAAAAATGGCGCCATTTAATTGGTGTTGGTTAGGGGATCCTACTGGAAGTTCTCGTCTGCTCTAGAATTCTGAAGTCTTCTTTTGTGCTTTCTTTTGCTCTAACAACCTGAGCCAAGCTGAGCACTTCTGAATTGAGTGATTTTGTAGCAAGTTCAAAATAAAGCATCTTGGCGCAAACAATTCTATCATGAAATTATTAAATGTTAGCATTTGATAATTCTGCCTCCAGTTTGAATTCTACAATGTCGTTTTCTTGTGGTAGGTAAGCTATGATGGTTATGTTATGGTTTTGGGTCGTCGCTATACTGCAAATGGAGTTTATCATTCTGTCTTTTTTTTACATTTTGGTTCGAATTATCACTGGATGATGTAGCAAACTTGGTATTTTATAAGCCAGCCAGCATTCTTAATTTATGATTGTTCTGCGCTCATGGCCTCCTTCGTTGTATTCAAATTTGTTTGATGGCGAGACGGTCAAACATCTGTTGCATTAGGGAGGACCTAGACTTGCTTTTAGCAACCTCAGAATTTGCAAATCACTCTTTATTTCAAGGTTCAATCAAAAATAAGCTCACGTATCAGTGAGAGAACTTGTTTTTCGCATTTTACGCTTTCCATTCCAGACATTAGCGTTAGCAGCGAGCATTTTTTTTTTTTTAAATTGCGGAGGGGTGCATAAATTTTTCACGGTGACACAGCTTAACTAGCGCTTCAGCTAGTGAAGGGAATCTGTTGAGTTATTTTAATTTCTCTGCATTGCTTAGCTTATGCTTTAACATAATGAATACTGTTTTTAACCGCTCTTGAACTTATGTCTGTGCACTTTTCAAAGGTGTTCATTATGGGAACGTCCTCTTTCTCGAGGGAAAAATCCTTCGTAGGTACGTACATCCAAATAAAGGTCGTTTAGGCCTAACAAAGAGCAAAAAAAAACTCGGGTAGAACTAATTCCGTTTCTATTTACTAATTAATGCAACATTTTAGGACCGCGCTGGCCGTCGCCTCGGATCGCTCCGTGTGTTGAACTCATACTGGGTTGGAGAAGACTCAACCTACAAGTTCTACGAGGTCATCCTCATCGATCCCTTCCACAAGGCCATCCGCCGCAATCCGGATACTCAATGGATCACGAAGCCTGTACAGAAGCACCGCGAACTGCGCGGTCTCACCTCAGCTGGCAAGAAGTCACGAGGACTTGGAAAAGGATGGCGATATGCTGCTACCCGCGGAGGCTCCCAAGCGAAGAACTGGAAGAGAAAGAACACCACAGTTTTCCGCAGATTCCGTTAAATTTATGCTATTTTCTTGTTATTTTTGGTTCGTTGATTGTTATGCCACTCGCCAGAATAACAAGGTTGTTCATAAACTTTGTTTTGTCGATAGGAAGTGAGTTACATCGTTTTGGTATCTGGATAACCTGTTTTAAGAGAGAACTCTTTCACATGTGCAGTGGTGTAGGTGCTCCTTCGTATGTTCCGTATAGTGAGAACAATGAGCACTGCAGCAACAGTAGAGGGACCCGTAGCCACAATATTACGACGTAAACTTGAAGATGCGTTCTCGGTACGATTTTCAAAGTAGAGCTAGTGCTCAGTAAATAGCAATGCAATACTAGCGTTTATTTAGCCTTCTCATCTCGAAATTGTATGTGAGAGTTATATGCACAAGGTCCCTAAAGGATCGGAGAAGCACTTCCGAGTGCAAATTGTTAGTGAGAAATTCGAAGGATGTCCAGTCATTCAGGTAACTGGCGTGTGATGAACGTGTGATGAAGTGGTGTGGCTAGCTCATCTTCCATACCTTCCATAGCGTGTGGTTTATACTTCGAACCGAATAAAAATCGAATAATTTTGTAACTCTAATAACAATTCAGGAAACCATTCAAACCTTCAGATTTTCGAGAATGAGAAAGCCCGTTCATCACACGCCAGCTCTTCTTCTCTTTCGTGCAGCACCGCAGGGGTCTCTAACCTTAGAATATTAGAATTTTCCATTTATTCGAAATATTCTATAATCGAAAGCAAACATATTCGATTTCGAATGAATCGAAAATTCGAATGTCCGAACATGGGAGGCCAATACAATGCTGCATGAAAGAAAAGAAGAGCACTAGGGCTTTCTCATGCTCGAATATCTGGTTGTTTAGATTGTTTCTTAAATTATTATTGAAGAAACAGAATTATTCGATTTTTATTCGGTCCGAAGTATAGTGTAGTTACAAATCTCCCTTCACTTTTGTAAACAAAAGAAAAATTATTGCACCTCAATTTTTTTGGCTGAAATTCATTAAAAGTTTGAGCCAATGGAGTAGTCGCTAGCCTTGTTTGTTATTCCAAAGACCACGTATGGTGCCGTTGACCCATGCTTGCATTATAGAATGCCACCCATCTGTTCCGCTTTTCGGGCTCCGCTACGCCACACCAGCAGTACGGCGCCTCGGTGTCCGAAAACGTTGGAAAACGTGAGCAATACTTGAGTGCTGGCAATCAGAGCAGATGAGCGGTATATTATGATAGCAGACTGACTGATGGGCGGGTGTGTATCATCGTGAGGGAAAAGGGGGTGGAACCGGACGACTCTGATTGGCGCATTCGAGCCGCTCGTCACGCCCACCTGTTTGACTCGTACGGCGCTAAGCACAAATAGACAATGCTCTGGAACATGTCATAGGATTGACACCGTTCGAGTTCAAACAGATGAGTGTGGTGGGCGGCCCAAATACGCCAACCAGAGTCGCCAGGCTACGCCGTTTTTTCCCTGACGGTGATACACACCCCTGATGGGCCCTCATTGTGATGGTGTGCCGAACGCCAAAGTTGCTTTGTCAAACAGGTTCTACCCATTGTGTTGTCAAGAAACCTAACCTTGTACTTTTACTTTTGGCCACGACATTTTTTCATCGGTCCAAAACGTGCGATCCTTCCTCTCTCTTACTCTTTCTCGAAGGCGGTTTATCAACTACTTGAATTTTGGTTTTGAATCTGTGGAGGCTTTCGATTGCTAGTGATTCCTTTTTCTCTAGAACTAATAACATTGCCCACATTCACAACACCTTTTCGTTTTATTTTAAAGCGACATCGAATGGTGAACTCGTGCTTGGCTGAAGAACTTGCCGGTCCTGTACATGCGCTGAGAATCGACGCCATTCCACCGAGCAAATGGGTAGGCCAGAAGACGCATCCTAGCCCGGCTTGCCGTGGAGGAACTGGTTTATAGTGAAGAGATCGCTATTCTTTGTCTGATGTAATTAGACTTCTGTAGATTCAATGCCTCTGAATAAATATTATTAGTTGTTTTGTTTCTGCTTTCTTTGTTTGAATACACCCAAGTTGAGGATCAGAGCTTTGAACTACATACCTGTGTTATTGAACATGAAATGTATGCAGTGTAAATCTGATGGGTAAATGGCTACCACTCTGATGACTAGTTTGGCATTTTTTGTAGAGAGATAGGCAGCTTTTTCTCTATGTTGGTGTAAATACTAAACGCTACTAACTTGCTCTACCTAACTCGGCAGAAACAGTGGTAGGATGTCAAAATTCAAAGTTTTACCATAATGAGCAACATGTTGGTAACTTACCGCCCCCCCCCCCCCCCCCCCCCCCC
>JARK01001397.1:148575-196129 GCA_000688135.1 Ancylostoma ceylanicum | reverse complement strand
CCCCCCCCTCCATCACCTGGTCCTCACTGAGATTCAAATTTAATGCATAACAAAATTGTAAGCTGAACTTGGAGGGAAGGGAAAGTATTTGAATTTATCCTTCGTAAAACCCTGGCATGCTTCACGACGATATATACCCACTGAAATGGAATTACGCGAGTGTGGAGCGTTATACACTGGCCGTCGATGGCGGTGACCCGTCTGCGGCCTCAAGAAGCACGCGGCGCGACCGCTCCGCTCACGCTAGAATCGTCGCCGCAGTGGCGTATCTGGGTTTTCTTGATAGTTGTTCGTCACAGTTGATGATAACTAATAGGAAAACTAACTGACTATCAAGAGAACCCCATAATTTGATGTTCAGGAGAGGATTCTCACTCGAGCGGCGCGGTCGCGCCGCGTTCTTTTCGAGGCCGCAAACGATTCACCGCCATTGACGCCCACTGTATATACCTGGAAAGGGCGGTGCGGCAGAGCTGTACTGGTGGCCAATTCATCCAATTAGCCAGTGCGCGCCTCCCACTCCAGGTATAACGCCCTACACCCGAATTACGCTGATGGCGATGGAATTCGGGGAAGCACAGGCAATCAGAGTGCTGAAACGCAAATGGCGAGGGCTGTGAGTCCGAAACGTTGGAGTCTCCTGAAGTGTTTGAAATAAAAAGACAAAAAACCTTGAAATACTTACGAAAACGGGCAATTTCTGCTTTTACAGAGGTCTCGATCACATCAGAAGTAAAATTCATTCAGGATATTTCCAATTTTGAGATGGAATAGTCCCACATATCACTCCGGAGGAGTTATTCGCTTCTGGTTATTAGCAAAGTCCCCGACATGCTTGATGTATTCCGTAAAACCCCATAAATTCCTACATTGCTTCATTTAAGAAGTCTAAACGCACACAAAACGCTCTGCATACCAGCAAAGTGCAAATCCAGCATTGCATCAGAAAATTCCAGAAAATGGGCGGCTCGTACATCTCAGCTTTGAGGAATCAATTCAGTAGCGCTATCTGTTTTTGTGTGTTTCTCAGCAAGTCGGCCAGAAACAGCATGTTCCAGACTTTTCTTTCCCTATGTTTTGTTTCTGTTTACACTTTCTCCGAGATGATCAAAGTCCAATGTCACATCATTTCTCACGTGGTCATCAGTTTCGCAATGGGGCACGACAGGCGATGGCGGATTTCGTCATTACCAGCTGGGATTTGCTCGCTGGACGGTGGTGCATTTTCCTGTCCACTTGTTTTGTTTTTTTTTTATTTCATTGCTGTTTTCAATTCTGAGTTTCTGGAGCTCTGAATGGAAGGCCTAACCATCCTTCTAGTCTCCCTCTTCTGTTTTGCTCTCTTCTTTTGTTGTCGAGGAAGGGCATGGATAGTTATTGTTTATTTCTCGCGAAAATTAAATCTCTCTGATGAGAGCTTTCCATTCTTTTCACTGCGCATAGGTAACCGCATATTCTCGGGTATCCATATGTTTCCACATTCTTTCGGATGCAATCTAGAACGATGATTGGTCGGGGAAGTCATTTTGGTCGTTTTTTTTTGAAGAGCGCATGAAAGAACATCTGGTTTACATATCATACAATTGCAAGCAGTTTCTCTGAAGGCGGCATAATTCATGATGTGCACTTGTGTTGAGCTATGGATTTTTAGGGGTAGCACTGGGAGTTTTTTTTCGAGGCGAAGATGGGATGTTGTGAAAGGAATTGTTAGGCGACTACAGCTGTGGAAGAACATCAAGGAATAATCGTCTGCTTGCAAATATATTTGAGAAAGAAGTGTGGATAAAGGTGGAAGAGAGACGAGTATTCGGTCCCACCACGAAACCGCTACTGTGCGCTGTAGGACCCAGTGGGGTTGTCTGGGCGATTACTCGTTCGTTGTTAATTTTTGACCACACTGAAACTTGCATTATCCCTCTCGGGCGGTGATCCCTTGTAAAAATTCGACATTTGTGGAATATTAACAACCACTGGGAAACAATGGTTTATCTGATTGTGAGGAGAGAAAATTTCAATGTTGTTGCAGAAAATTTCAACGTTGTTGCCTTCACATGAAGAGTTTACACCACGGGTCTGGGAATTATTTTTGTTTTTTTTTCACGCATTACCTCAAAATAGAGTGAAACTGTTTTTATAGTGTCGGTCAATCATTCTTTCATCACATGATACAGCCCGTCTGTTCTGCCGCTCCGCACCACCTATGATGATGCAGAGGTGGTGCGGCGCGGTAGGACAGACAGGCGGTAGTCTGTGATACAAGAATAACTGACCACCACTGCATTTGGTTTATCAGAGGAAAGAATCACAATGATTTCGAAATTTTCGATTTCCTGTCATATTTTGAAACACTATCGT
The DNA here is from genome assembly GCA_000688135.1 of Ancylostoma ceylanicum. Lineage (NCBI taxonomy): Eukaryota > Metazoa > Nematoda > Chromadorea > Rhabditida > Ancylostomatidae > Ancylostoma > Ancylostoma ceylanicum. The sequence goes on along the minus strand of JARK01001397.1, from coordinate 193,774 downwards.
ATATATTAGTTTCGTAATCACTGACACCACTCGACTGATATTCAATTTCATTTGTATTGTTTCAGTATAATGCTCTCGCGACTCGCTTTGCGCCCTTCACTTCTGCTTTCGCCTAGTATTCGTCAGTTCTCACAATCGGTGCTGAGGCCGGCTCGATTTGGAGGAGGCAGTAGCAGCACTGGCTTTTCAAGATTCACCCAGCAAACCGTAAGTCCACATATTTCTTGTTCTTCTTCTTTTTTGACGTACCTATCCGATATTTAATGGCTTGATATGTCTGTTTTTTTTTTTTGTTTTGAGCTCCTAGATCCTGGCATATTCTAGGGAATCGGAATCCGCACTGGCAAAACACTGAAGGAAAGGCTTCTCGGTCCAACAACTGGAGCGCGTAAGTTTCTTTTGGAATATTGGGCGCATGGAAGAATAGTAATCACTCACATTCTGTGTTCAGCTTATATCTATGGCACATATGCTTTGGCTGGAGCATCACTTTTTGGTATTGGAGCCCTAATGTACTATGGACTGATTTCCAAGGAGCAGTCGATCCTCCAAGCAAGCGCGTAAGTTAGTCCTTGTTTCTGGGTAAAGTCTTGCGTTCTTTTTTGTGGCTTGAGAGCTGGGGAGCACGAATGCATATTCTTTTGTACATATTCTTATTCGTTCTAGACTTTGGCCTCAATATGTTCGTGAACGTCTCTCCTCGACCTATTCGTATTTGGCTGGAAGTTTGGCAGTTACAGCAGCTAGTGGAGTTGCTGCATCTAGGAATGCAGCTATCATGCGTCTTACCCAGGCTGGTGGAGTCATGGTTGGTGACTTTCTTTGATTCAGATTAGTATTTATTCTAGTTTTGTTCATTTATTTCCGTATCCTCTTCATACCAGAAGTTTCATGGCATTTTTCTGCATGGTTTCCTTTTCTGTGCCTATCTTTTCTTAGTTTTATTTAAAGTTGTTCTGGAATTTCCGCTTCTTGAGGTCTCATTTATTCGTGGGTTATCGTAGCATCTGTCTTGCAATGGTTGTGAAGCGCACAGTTTCTATTCCGCTTTGGTCTGTTTTTGGTTGTTGACATAACCAGCTACGGTCTGGTTCATCTGATTGGGTAAAACAGCTGAAGAAACATCAGGAAGAAAACAACGCTGGAAATCAACAAGAAAAGTGGGAATCAGGCCCATTACTCAGGGATGTATATCGACGTGAGGGGAAATGAGGCGTTACCAGGCCACTGTGATTGGTGGATCCAACCAATAAGCCAATCATGTAGGTTGGGAATGTCCCATTTCCCACACGATGATACACATCCAGGGCCCAACTGTCGCTGATTTTGAGATGGACTCTAGTGTCCACTAAATTCTTCGACTCCCACCACGGCTTCTTGCAGTTTATGACACCGCTTTTGCCCAACTCTGTGAGCCTGATGAGGTCCGTGGTTTTAGAGTCATAGTTTCCGACAGCTGATACACGCTTAGACTGACTAGGTTGTTTCGGGAACGAAGATGTAGAACCTCTGTGAGCTTTATTTCTCAATGATTGCGTTGTCAATAATCTATGAATGAACATCAAAATGTGCGGCTGCTTTATATTGCGTGTCCAGTTAGCCGAAGGAATCGCACACCTAAATTACCGTCTCCTTCTGGCTTGCAGTGTTGCTATTTCCCTGAATAAAGTTTCAACAAATACCAATTTTCAGGGCCTTTTCGCAACGTTAGCCGTAATTATTGGCACTGGCATGTTGTGTCGCTCGATTGATTATGATAGTACGGTTGCAAAACACTTCGCATGGATGCTTCATTGCGGTGAGCTAGTCTATTATGTTGTGCTTATTTTCTATTCTGTTCCTTGTTCCATGTTGTTTTGTGTTTCACGGTCACCTCACAGTTTTTTAGGTGCTATGGGGGCTGTGCTAGCACCGATGGTCTATCTTGGTGGACCAGTGCTGATGAGAGCTGCGTGGTACACTGCTGGTATTGTTGCTGGTGAGTTGATTCTTATTAGTTTGAAGATATCTATGATAGCGAAAGTTTGAATGAAATTTGGAAAAAAAATTCTCCGCATTTCTGAAACTTTCTCAACTTCTGCGGAAAATTCAAGAGTGGAAGAGCCAGCTCTTTACATTAAAGCCGTTTCAAGCTATATGACAAACGCTGAACCCAGTTCACATTGTTAAACGAATAATGTCGGTGAGTCGCTCAAACTTTGTTTTACAGGTCTCTCAGCCACTGCCATCACCGCCCCATCAGAGAAGTTCCTTATGATGTCAGGACCTCTGGCTATGGGTTTGGGCGTGGTATTTGTCGCCAACATTGGAACATTCTTCTTCCATCCTGGATCTGCTCTTGGAGCAGGTACGTCTGCTTTTGAATGGCGCTGTTGTTCGGAAATAATTTGTCCTATTTTGAGGTTTGATGTCAATTGTACTTTATGGTGGCTTGATTCTCTTCTCGGCATTTTTGCTTCACGATACTCAGCGTGTAGTGAAACACGCTCAGATTCATCCACAACGAGGGCAAATGATGTATGGAATGCCTGAAGTGAGGAGCTACGATCCGATTAACGCGTGAGTCTACCACTTTGTTTCGATTCTTCTCCTTATTTTGGGGATTTCCTCTGTATATAAATTTACCTGGTTGTAGTTCACACTTTCCAGTTTAGTAGAGTAACATGTTTTGTTTGCTCTGATTCCCGTTCTTCCATTTGACAAACACATAATAAGCTTGCGCGAAGCGTTGTCCTTCTTTCTCATTGTACAGTCAGCTGTCTTCCTGTGCTTCCTAGTTTTTCGCTCCCGGCCGTCGATTTCTCTTGCCTTTCCGTGTCTATTTTTACCTTGTTGCGGTCATCATTTCTTGCATTTTTGTGCTTACGATTTCCTAGTGGGAGTCGCTCCGTTTTTTCACTCATGTTGAGGTCTGAAATAGTCGGTGCGAACGGGTCTATCATTTCGGTATCTTGATGTACGGCGCTGTTAGGGTGGGAGGAGGTTTTCCCATGGGAAGCATGGGAATCGACGGAATATCTGTCATACCCTGTCCTTGTACTCGCTCTTTTTCGGTTTCTCCACACTTCGTAATATTTTGATACCTGGTAACGACCCGATGGCCCGTTAAATTTCTTTTCTTTCAGCATTTCACACTATCCTTATAATTTCGTTTCGGTTCTCCTGCTTTCACGCTTTCACAATCCATGTTTCGATAACATTTAACCTTTTTCCTGCCGGCTTTCTTTTCCTATGAATCAGTATGTCTTATTTTCACACGTGAACCATTTTTTATTGCTAGTTATTCCGTCTCCAAGCCTGAAATCTTTGCAAACGTCGAGGGCGCAATTGAAAACTTGTTCGGTTTTAGTTTTAATGAAAAAAAATGACTATAGAAACGTTGATCTCCGAGGTAACCTCTGATGTGGCCGTGAGAGTGTAATTTGAAGCAGACGAAAGTGTTAGTAGAAGCGATATCACAAAAAAGTTCTGCAGTTTATGGTTTAACGCTTTTACGATTCGGCGGTCCTCAAGTAATGGGAAAAATTCCTACTATTAACTAATAGATGTAAAATTGGACGTAGTAACCGTAGTTAATGTAGTCTAGTGAAGTAAACGGGTAATTCTTGCTGTTGTCCAGCTGCGAGACATACGACTGCTACAGTTGCGAGCTAGTGAGGTGACGAATTTCGCCGTGTTGAACGTGACTGATAGAGGCGCGGTATGTACGGCGCACCATTACACGCGGCTATTAGGGGGCGCCGCGGCGAATTGCTGTCGCCCGGATGATCTTCGGTGGTCCGGGGTGCAGGCTTCAAACCTGTAGGCGGTTAGCAGCCGCAGTGGTTCGATTCCACCTTCCGGGTGTTGTCTTTTTAACTCAGTAAGAATGGTTGTCTAGATCTGGTACTGCTGGAATCTAAGGTTGTGCTGCATCAGATGCTGAAGATTTGAAATGGTGTCGATCATAGTTGGAATATCGATTTTCAGGCAACTTTCGATCTACATGGACGTGCTGAACATTTTCATGAGAATGGCGATGATCATGGGCGGAATGGGTGGTAATCGAAGGAAGTAGATGACGAACTCAGAGAATATTTAATATTTAGCATCCAGAAGCGTCTATTTGTACTTGTCAATGGAGATGTGATGTGAAAGAGTGTATAAAGTGTGAATAAAGGTGTCGCTTGAGTATTGTTCTTTTTCTTGGCGTTCGGAGGTTAAACATACTAATTTCAGTAAATTAGTGAAAATTCGTTTCGAGTCCAAAGAATCGAAAGTGGGTAGTAGGAAACATGGGAATAAGGCGTAAGATCATGCATTCTTTCTATTCCATTCCACACATATGGAGAATTTGAGGATTATCTGCATTTCTGGGGATGTTATGTTTGAAATATTTTAAGGAAATCGAAAAATCTGCAAAGATTCAGGGATTGTGAAAAGCTTCCTCCATGGATATTTTATTCAGGCTCAAGCGTGATGATGTTAGAAAGTCAACCCCAATACGACCCCTCCCCCACACACAAGTTGCTAATGCTCTGTCCATGCAAAGAGTAAACTCTTGAATCCCTTTTAACTGCAAGTTAGCGCAAGTTCTTGAGGTGATTTTTCAATTTCAGAGCAAGTAAAAGTAAATGTTTTCCTTGGGGTTGAAAAAAATGTGAAACGGTGCGGTGAATGGGACACTGACCTTCGTAGAACAAAACAGAAAAGTCCACAGAAATTACTACGCAAAGAATAATATTCACTTTTAAATTACTATTTTGTCGGCAAGGTTTGTTTCGCGAGCAGATTTATTCTGCAGCCTGACGTTTCGACTCAGTCATCGTCTTCGGTGACCTAAAAATGGTTGGCAGTTTTTATTTGTGCCCCGGATCGCCAAACTTCCGCTCCCACTCTGCTAGATCTAAACTTTCTCATAAGCTTGCGACCTAAAAAAGCATCCATGCCAAAAGATAACCCAACTCTGAATTCATTCCGGTCATCCACCCCAGGTGCCGAGAGTTCCAACACGCGTAGGGCTCCATGTGGTATTGAGTCTATTATTGTACAAATCACGAAAACAACTCTTGAGGTGAAATTCTACCTTTAAGCCAAGGTTAACACATTTAAAATAGAGATTTTGGAAGTTTTAACACAACAAGCCCCTAAAAATCACCAACACTAGCAAGGTAGAAGGTGTGTAACTTCTCAAGAGCTCTTCTAAGCTCGCTATCGCAGGAAGACAAAAGAGGTAGTTCATCCAGATTTCCGGCTATCTTCGCCACCGCCTAAGGGTTCGATCCCCTCTGAGGCCAATTTTTGTTCGGAACTGGCATGTTCTGATCCACCCAATCGATTTTCCTCAAAACAACACGGAAGAAATCGATATACATCAACGTGGATATTCGATTCTTGAAGTAGTATGAATGCTGAGAAACTGCGGATATATGAACCATGAAAGCTGTCGTCGAACGTCTACCAACATGAGATATTTGATTTGTTAATTAATCGAGACGTTTGTGTTAACCATTATCATTCAATATCTAAATATTGTTATTTCATTGGTAGATTGAACTCAAAGAATCCTCATGGGATATTTGCTGATAGCGGCGAGGGAATTCGCGTCACGAATGCCAATACGCGTATAAAACTTCCGGCGTCGTTGTCAACGTGTGGTTTGTTTTTCTTTCATCTTTTTCTACTTGTCTAGCCAAACTGGAAGAATCTTCTCGCGTACAGCCTTCTCTGTAAATAAGGGCTAAATATTAGGTTTCGTTATTTAGTAAACTGTTTGTTAAATAAAGGTATAATTACTCAAGGTTGAGGTACTGACAAAAGGGCCCCGCGTGGCCTGGCATCTTATCGCGTGTCAGTGGCGAGGAAGTTACGCGTGTCAGTTACTCCAATTGGTGCATCGGCCGTTAATAATAATTTTCCTGAGATTCTGTTCTTCGATTTATTCGAACAACTCCTGATTGAACACCAATGATTGAGTCATTAAAATAACACAGTTCCGATAATAAATGAGTTGTTCGAATTTCCGGTTTTTTTTTCTTCGAAAAATCGAATTTATGAATTGCTCGGATACTAAAGTTTGTGAACATCCCACAGAAAATTCGCGAATACAATTATCTATGCAGGCGTTGCCAGAGTCATATTTTCCGTTCGCGGTGATCCATCAGCCTCCTAGCTTTCCAGGATTTTCACTAGCAAGTCGGCGGTGTGTGCCTGTCATCCTAAATGATTTATAGCATATGCTGGTATAGCTGAACGATTACGACGTATGGCTAAGTTGGTGTGACGAACGCATGAGTAACCAGTTGATGATCACCACGTCGGGATCAGCAGCAACAAGTTATCACCAGCGTCAACCAGTCAGCTATCCACGGTTATAAGGCGGACAAGCGGAACACAGTGATCATTAATGTTGTCACTGTCACACTCAGCTTATGTTCATGAGCATTCGAATATAATTTTCCGCCAAGGGCGTTTCTGTGCGGCTAGTAGCGGCCTACGCCTAGTCATAGGAAAATGTTGCTTCATCCTCAGTTCAATCTCGTCAATTTTCGCTAGTTTTGTGCAGATAATTAATTTTTTGTCGTTTTCTCTGCGTCTCTCGTATGCTAGTAGTTTTTTCGTGGAGATTTTTTCGAATTAATGAGATTCGAAGACACCCATCAATCACGTGAAAGTATTTTTGGATCCAACCTTTTTTTGTTGCCCTCATACATACGAGAATGGAGAATCCAGTGGTTCATAGTTCCCCGCGCGCTACAACGCTATATCGATGGGCTCTGAGATCGATGAAATGTGCGGATGCGCAGACAATCAGAGTGCCACGTTGCAGACTATGCGGCGCGGCGAGCGGGTCCGGACCACTGAATTGTGCTATACGTAGTTTAGCTGACTTTTACAATGTCATGCGCATTTTTGTCTGTTTCCTCTGCTATTTTCACGTCTACTGGGGAATTTTCTAGATGAGCGTGCAGCGCTACATGCTCGCCGCAACTTGCGTTGGTTCTGCGCTAGCAATCGCAGCCGCCCTCTGCCTCACTGTATCTCTGCTAACTGAAATCAACTCTTTCTATGATGAAGTTATCATAGACATCGGAGAGTTCAAGGTGAGTCATGGGTCCAGCTGTGAAACACCTAGACATAGCCGTAGCTTCCATGTTCAGGGCTATGCTGATGACGCGTGGAAGCAAATGCTGATCACTACTGGAGGAGATCGCAGTCCATACAGCGTACTATTGGCCAGAACTCGCAGAGATTATCAAGTCCCGCCTACTGGCATAGAACATCCGCCGGAGGCAGGATTGGACGCGGCGAAATCGGCTTCTGCTGAAGGCCCTGGTGGCATGTGTAGTGCGTTTTAGTGTTATTTTTTGATAGTTTTTCGGCGACATTAGGACGGCAACGCCTTCCTTCGGACGAGTTTTCCACGTCAGACGAAGTTTCTACCCTATAAGCACCTCACGCTGTGTGCATTCACTGTGCCAGATTTTTTGGGATTTTGATGGTTATATTTGGCGAAGCCACACCCTGTTCATTTCAAATCAACAGTGTGCTGACCGAATAATGAACCAGATTTAGTCGATATTCGAATTTTAGATTTCAAGTGAGTCGAAATTTTTCGTATCCAGAAAGATTATGATGTGAGCCCCGCGGGGAGGGGAGGGGGGAATGACCATAGAGCTGTCTGTTTTTGTAAAATCTGATTTCTTGGATGGGTTTCTAAATCATTCATTGAATGAATACTTTTTTCACACTTCTTTATTCGGCGAATAATCTTCCTGTCGAGTGGCCACGCCCCTAGCCACGCCCCTTTGACCGATGATGATAAAGGGTAGTGATCGATATTTGATTTGATCGTTCGGATGGGCTTCTAAAAAGCAATTTATACCACATGCGACTATCAGACGCACGCATCCATTTGCGAAAGATTTTCTATGAAGACCGGTCAACGCGGCGTGAAATTCTGAATGAAAAGAAAGCGCGGCCGTCGCGAGGCCGTAAACGCGTGCGACTGAGCTGCGACTGCGATGCGACTAGTCCCTATTCTTCATCATATAGACGCACGCGCGTCACTCATCCAGTATAAATTGCCCTTAAATTATCCTCTGAATCAATCACTTATCTATTTTTTATCTGGCCAATCCTGTAGCAGTCAAGTGGCTGAGCCATGTTCCTAGCCACGCCCCGTCGGCCGTTAAGAATAGAAAGCATGGGCCATGAGAAGCAACAGCTATTTCTCTAAAGGTTTCATTTCAGATTGTGCAGCGCAATCTGGCAAATGTCCAGCTGGACCACCAGGACCACCAGGAATGCCAGGAGCACCTGGAGGTCAGTGTTTAGTTCCTTCTCTGTTAAGACGTGGCCTATTTATCTCAAACTACTATTTTTTTTACTTTTAATTTTTGTAGACGGGTATTATTATTGTAAGGAGAAAGGGGACGTAACCAGGCTGCTGTGGTTTGTGCATCCAATCAATGTGCCAATCACGGTGCCCTTTGTAGAGCATCGAACTCTATCTTTTCAATAATCAACTCGATTTTTCTAGAGAAATAGCTTTTTGGAAGTTTTTTCGTATTTGTTTTATGACTACTATGGAGCATGGGAGCATTTTTTCTGAATCGAGCCAATAAGGTCCATTTATGGAATGAGCAGAGCTTTCTTTTACCGTGAAGACCCTTGAAAATAGTAGTCTCGTCCTTCGCACTTAGACTGCTACCTCCATTGCTCTGCTCTCTGGTCGTTTCCATTTCGTTGGCGAAAACAACACACCTTTGCAGATGATCATGCTTAATTGCACATTTGGCATAATCAGGCAAAATAAATGAATGTCCCATTAGTGCAGAATAATTTTAAGATGATGGCGAGAACGGCGAGGACGGAAAACCGGGAATGGCCGCAATGGCAGCTATGGCTCACGAAATGATGGGTGGTTGCATCAAATGTCCAGAAGGACCAGCCGGTCCTCCTGGACCTGATGGACCAGCAGGTCCAGCGGGACCTAGCGGCAATCCAGGAGCGGTTAGTTTCAGCTCATTTAGCTTTTTCGAGCCAGTGGATAATAGAGATGTTGTAGGACGGTGAAGGTGGTGGTGGAGGCGAACCTGGCCCTGCTGGACCAGCTGGACCTCCTGGACCAGACGGCAAGCCTGGAGCTGATGGAGCTCCTGGAGAAGCAGGTACATATCAGTACATCCTATTAATAGAATTGAACGAGAAATTGCTGCTGTAGGTGCTCCTGGAATGAAATCAACGAACTCTCCTGGACCAGCTGGACCAGCCGGCCCACCTGGACCACCAGGACCAAATGGAGAGGTAGGCTGCTTTCGTGATTTCCGTTAGCAGTGACGAAAGTGGATGTTTTTAGGATGGCGGTAGTGGTGGAGACGGCGCTGCTGGACCCGCTGGACCTCCTGGACCACCAGGAAAAGATGGCTCTCCTGGAACTGATGGAGCACCCGGCGAGAAGGGAGCAGATGGTTCTCCTGGATCAGACGCCGCTTATTGTCCATGCCCTCCGCGGACTATGACCGCCGTCGGTGCAGGAGCTCAGTCGGAGGCCGCTGCCGGAGCAGCAGCAGCTGCTAGCGACAAGCCTGAAGGAGGAGCAGCAGCAGGTGCTGCTGCGGCTGCTCCAGAAGGTGCCGGGGCTGCATCTGCAGGAGCAGCAGATGCTGCTGCGGCTGCAGCTCCAGAAGGTGCTGGAGCTGAACCTGCGGCTCCAGCCGGTGAAGCTGCTCCTGCAGGAGGCGGAGCACCACCGCCAGCACCATCCGTTCCCGCCCCCGCCTATCCGACACCACCAGTTGATGCGGCCAGCGCTGCCGCGAAATTCCGACGATTCTACAGGCGTTTCCTTGCCTAAACTATACTTCTTTCACTATTTTTGTGCAAGTTGATATGCTTTATGTTAAATAAATCCTAATTTAAAATCGAACAACCATGTTGTTATGCTGTGCAGATAATTTTTTTGAAGCATTAAAAAATTGAATGCGTCCGAAAAAATGACCTCTAAAGCTAGATCCGCTCCAGTGTGGTAGTCTTCCCTAGTTCTTCTTGGATCTACGCGTGACCAGCCATCTAATTACGAGCACAATTACGGCGTCGTCTGACGATGACGGCTTCATTATCTGTGGACGAGTTTCCCAGAGCATCCAGGATTGTAAACATTGATCATCCAGCAGGCACATCTGTAAGGGCAACGGCATATTTTTAAGCAGCACCACCCTTGGTCAGAACTTGTTGGTATAGATTCTTATACCTAAGAACACAGTTTGCACTAATTGGCGTACTGGTATATGAGAAGTTGTACGATGGTCGCGACGAGCGTCGCTGTGATGTGTACCATAGACCTTAGGAGCGCTTCGTCAGGTCTTCGATTAGGGAAGGTAGGAGGGCTAATGTAGCCTTGTAAAGAATGGTACGATGGATGAATATGTAATCTCATTGTTACGGTTATACCTAGAAGCCATTGTCTCTCGGACCCGGCCGCTCTAACCGGTGACAGCATCCGCGCGCGCGTCGGGACCCAATGCGCGCCACGCCCTGTGCCAGCACCCATTCAGCACGCGAAACCTTCGAGACAACCCATGAAGGACGGTGATCGAACGATGCCCGAGGTTAATAATTGAATGAAGTAGTAAATTACCTCAAAAACGTAATATCTCTTTAAAATTGAATTGAACACCACTGTAGACAGTATAATGAGCCCAAATAGATGCAGAATACAATGGTGATAGGCCCACTCTAGTCTTGATGCACGTGCCGGTGAACATCGCTCCTACTTTTTAACTGTTTTTTCTTCATCTAAATGAGAAGGCTTACAGTGATAGTACTTCATTACATCATTCCTTTCACACAGCTGTACTTTCCTCAATCCTTACGACGGAATGTTCGTCAATCTTCACTCAATCTACGTTTCTCTTCGCTGGTACGTAACTTGCCCACCAATCGATAAATGACATAAAAGGTTTCACCAATTTCAAGGACTAGTTGCGCAAGCGAGGGCTTTGTTCAGCATCTTTTTTTCCAGAAGTTTTTATGATGCTCATGAAAAACGTACGAAGCCCTATTCGTTGCGAGAACAGCAACACATTATCCAATAAATACTGACCTGTCAGCTCTCGCAATGAGCAATTCAAAGTATTTGAATCGCAAAACACTGCGCACTGTAAATCACACGCCTTTGCTGGGCTGGCTTTTGCTTTTGTATGTCGACTGCTCTGATAACTGTGCAGCACGAACGCAGACCAAACGGCGTAATGCTTCGGGTGGAAACGCTGGCAGCAACGCTTCTCAGTTGCTGCCCCCTTCATTGCCGCTCCTGGTAGCAGCAATGGAGGGGAGAATGGCAGCAAATGGGAACCGTTGCTGCTAGCGTTTCTACTCGAAGCATTACGCCGTTCGGGCTGCGTTCCTGGCGCACATTCACCAGAGTGAGTGCAATCAGAAGGCGCTGCTACGTTTGAGTCACACGCGACCGTGGATACGGTACCCGGTTAGAGCGTCCGGATCTGAGAAACAAAGGCTTCTACTATACCTAGCCTTAGCATGGTTATTATTTAAACTCACCTTGAAGCTCGTAGTTAGTTTCTTTTTTTGCAATCACATGCCATGATGCAGTCGCTGTTCTGTTACATTGCCTTCGCCGTGAGACCACCCTGGCGCCCTCACTCCCTCAGTATACTCTCTGCCCCACTTTCCCACACTCACTGTCTGTACTCTCTTGGGATCTTGATCTCTAGTTTTTGAGCTGTATCGTCATTCGACTATCTTGATCGACTCGAGTGCGGCTGCGTCGGATATTACTACTGAAGCTGAAGGTAATAGAGCAGTGAGTAAATTCACTGTTTTATTCAGAGCAAGGGGACTAAATCCCCTAGACAATCTGAACAGGTGGCGGACGCTATCTGCACAGCACTAACGGTGGCGGTGAGTGGTAATTCTGTTGAGGTGAATGAATGGAAAGGATAGTGGGCTAATGGACGTCTGACGGCTGGCAAAAATGCGGCTTTCAATAGTAGCGTAGATGTTGGCAATCGGTGGTTCCACCGTGAGCAGCACGGCTTAGGAGGGTCCTTATGCCGTGTAGTTCTAGCCGCACACCGTAGTCAGTGGACAACAGTGGCATAACTGGGGGATGAGCTCACACCTCCCTTATAATCTTCAGGATAACGTGATTAGTAAATACAGTCAAGTATTACATTTAACTTGGTAAACTGATCATAAAACCAGTTTTCTTCTTCAAATTTCCTACATCCGAGTAGTGAAAATCAATAGCGAGCGTCAATGAGTGTGTCTTTTTCGCGGACTCGAGAAGCACGTGACGCGGCCGCGCGCTGGAGTCGTCGCCACAGTAGAGATAGTAGATTTGTCTTGATAGTTGATTATAATAGTTTTCTCTATAGCTGATGCATAGGAAGAAAAGCTATCAAGAAAATCCTATGCTATGATGTTAAGGATTCCAGCGCAAGCGTCTCGAACGCGCCGCGTGTTATTTGAGCCCGCGAAAAAAAAAAACGCAATGTAATCGAAGCTCACTGTAGATCCAATTTAACACTAGTGTAGTTTCGCATCAGCAATCTCGCAGCACCCACTCGCAGACCTGAGACCGAATTTCCATGAGGTAACCAGCGAGTGTGAGTGAAGAGCTAGCAATTTTTTAACAAGGGATTTTTCTGGGAATTAAGCTATTCTTCCCACGTGTCTAGATTCAGAAGTGCTTCTAGAGGGGTAGAGCTGCATTTTGGTGATTATGATGATGAAAAATAGGTAAAAATTGAATGATTCATCCAATTGTACGTGCTAGTATTTGTGTGGTTGTGGCTAGTATTTTAGCCACAACTAAACTTTATTCGTAATCGTTCGATGACTCGCTAACTCTGAAGAAATTCCTGCCAGCTCTGGATAGAAATCATCTGCATTTTAATGAAAACATTTTGGTGAGCAAACGCTTTAACTAAACTTCTGAACAAAACTCTTTTGAGAATTCGTGACGGCTGATCCTTCTATGAAGACTCAAATCGAAATTCAGTATAGTTGCTCGCTCCAATAAGAAGTAAATAAACAGCAGATAGTTATAGCGACTACGTATAAAGTAAATATTTGTTGCCTTGCGAACTCCTTCAACACATGAGAATTTCCCCGGACGTAATTGTGCACAAAAACGTGCATAGAATCTGGAGAAAGATGGGACATAATGTGATTGCTTACTTAGATCCATGTTATATATTTCAGAAGCTGACAAATTCCTCGAAATGAACAGATATATGACATCCTTCTCTTTCCTTTGGTGTATTTCTTCTGCAAACTCAGAGTTACGTCTTGTCAAACATAGTAGCTGGCTACGTGTGAGTGAGCATACGTAGAAACCCATAGTAAAGATTTACTCCAGCAAAACTAACGGCACAAACAAGCATATAAGCATATCTACATACATACACGTTTGTGGATGGAATTAGTTCCTCTGACAATCAAAGCCAAAAACTGACACTAACAAGAATCCTAGCTAGGGAGAGGCAAGGTATAACTAGGGCGACTTGATTTAGACGGGCGGTGAGCGGTTACCGAATTGTTGGAGCGAATACGATATATGAATTGTATGATATGTAGTTTCAATTTTGTTTTTGCTTTCGATTTCCAGCCGTCTTTCGACTTTTAACCGTGCTAAAACTACTCGCAGATTTTCGCTAACCTAGTTCAAGAGATAAACACCAACAACAAGCAATAAAATCATCCAAAAAGAAAGAGATCTTCCTGCGGCATCCTCGTAATCCGGTTCTTCGCACAATCCTGTCTTGTACTCACATTTTAACCCCCATGGACATCTCGTGCACGGCAACGCTGGTTCGTATACGGCAGCATAATATTGACCGCCACTGGAATTCAAGTGGATGAGAGAATGAATGAATTCTTTTGGCGCTATGTATTCTTAATAAACGCATTTTCGACCGATATATACGACCAAACTGGCCGTCCGGCCGACGTCGAACTTAGACACTTTTCCTTATGCTCCCTTCGCTCGCATGACTTCACCTCGCATTCATCTTAGTAGAATTATGGTCATGCAAGTTTTTGCTCCGTTTCCTCTGAATTCCATCCTCCATAGGAAAGGGACTGATCAAAGAGAACTGCCTGCGTCTCAGAGCAATTTTATCATTCTCTTGAGTGAAATAACTAATTGTAGCTGTATGTAACCAATTAAACCTGGAATGAACACGGGGAATGGTTTATCATTCTTCATTTGTTGCAAGTGATCCATCGATAACAATAAGCTATACAACATATAAGGGATATGGCATGCTTCCCGTTCACGGCAGAATGTTCTCATGCGCGTGATCCTACACCAACACCTATCCAACGTTAATAGCATGATAAGGCGTGGGAACTTGTAACACTTTGTTATCATCATTTTCATTCATTTCATTTACAGCGACGGTATCGCTGTTGAGAATGCCATGGGCATAAAAGAGGACGGTGCGGTGTGCTCAGACACAAATGAGGGGTAGAACACGCAGAAGGGGACGCGATGTGGGCAGAATGACATGGATAGTATAATGGTCACTGCTGAGGCCAGGCATTTGGTACTTTCTCACTATATTTAGGTGCTAGAGGAGAATTAGAACAAAGATAGACCTGACTAAGAGCATTTGCTCGCTACTTTGCACTCTTCTCCATCTGTCGACCCGTTCGCAGACGTTTACCCACTATTGGACGCCGGCGCATCCTTGTCGCAGCAGTGGACCCGTCTCCCCGTTTCCCCCCACTTTGGGCGCCGGCGCACTCTAGTAACAACGACATGTCCGCCTCAGCCCACTTTGGGCGCCGGTGCACCCTTATCACAGCAGTGGACCCGTCTCCCTTACCTTATGCGCCGTCTCGCCTTTATCACAGCAGTGGACCGCACTTTGAGCGCCGGCGCCGGCTCCTCCCCCCGCCGGCTCCTCCCCACCTTGAGCGCCGGCGCACCCCAACTGCGGCGTCGAAACCGTCACACACACTTACATACACACAGAGTAAGAGCTTTATTATAAGTCAAGATATTTTAGATCGCCGAACAAGCTCCCGCTTTTTTATTGATTGGTTGTTTTTTCCATAGTTTCCACTAATCGTGAACTGATAAAAGTGTACAAGTGTGAAAAGTGTATAAATAGTGTCAACCACTTCGAGTTCATACAATAATTATTCTTATAACTAACTTGGGATCGCTCACTTCGGCAAGTATCGACAGACAACATTGAATATCCCACCACATTTCACAACTGCACAACCGATGTTCTGAGTGTCAGCCCATGCCATCTGCAATGTTGTGGCCGTCATTGTCTTTATACTGTTGAAAAATGAGCTAACTATCGCAATAACCTGCATGAAGCGTTGAAGAGGATGGTCCGGCCTATAGAACCTGACCAGCAGATCATTAGCGAAAGCTTTCCTCAATGACTTCAACGTTTCCCACCATGCGTTAGCAGCCTGAACTAAAGACGAACTAAAGACAAATGAGCAATAAATTTTGAGATGAAGAATAAAAACAAAGTTCCTTCGGTTTATAGGAAAACCAATTTGAACATTATCTCAATTTTTAACTTTGCTAAGGGCGCCGAAGGATGTCTGGGCTTTCTGTTTCTCTAGAACTAACAGTTGAGAAAATCTTGAAACCGTGGTGAAATTATAAATGGAGAGGAACAGCGTCACACTCCGTTCTTTCACCGCTTTACCAGTCGATAATTGGTTAACAACAGTGAATAGGCGATCACGGTATAATAGAATATCAGAAAGTACCTGCTCCAGTGCCTCACCGAAAGTGGTGGCGTTTCGGACAGCAGCAACGTTTTCTCCTGTATCTAGTCGGTTCTCTGGATCAGAGCTATTGAGGAAACAATTCGCTGCATAAGAAAACGCAAACGCCTCGAGCTCGCAGTTGTACTTCTTAAACAAAACTTCAACTCTCTCAAGCTCCGAAGACAATAATCCAGATTCTTAAACTGACTGTGAACGTTTGAAATAGTGCGGTTGTTTCGTGCATTGCAGAATAATACCCATTTGATGTGTTCTAACCTTTAGGAACAACTACGACACTGTTAGAAGCATGAAATACAGAGTTTTAAAACAAAAGGTATCGCGGTGCATCGACAGAATTTGAACTCTCGGGCCTCTTCGCAGTAGGTGATTGGTGAAGGGAAGAAGCTTGAAGAAGTTGATTTGACTTCTTCATCGTTTCGGGAGTGAAGTCCCCTTATTAGGCACTGCACTACGTACGTTTTCCTGGGCAGTGAATACATGTTAGCAAATATGTCAAACGTACAATATTAAACGTACAATGTTAGTAAACGGCCCACAAATAATCAGGTTTTACCAGTAGCTGCAGTCTGGTTGTCTGCTGCCTACGATAGAATGAACTTTTTCGTTGTCCAGATGGGTCGATTCACCTAAATCGGTTGAAAGATCTCAATCCACTGCAGAGAAAAACACGAGAAACACTCGAAATAAGAGTGCCGGTTATTAATAGTGAGAAGAAAATGACCGAGGTCTGCAACCGATTTTGATGAATCAGTAAACAAAGACCGAGCCATCCCACCAACAACATAGTTGAGCTCATTCTAAGCGACAGACACCCCGACTGTCGGTCATTGGTGACACGTGCTCATCTGTGGGCCATGTGCTAACATTGCCCGCTGATATTGTATGATTGACATATTTGCTAACATGTGTTCGGTGCTCAAGGTGACGTGGTTCAGTGCCTGATGAGCAGACTTCAGCCCTGAAGCGTGAAGGAGTCAAATCAACATCTTCAAACTCCATTCTTCCATCAACCACCCTGCTCCAGGATGTTCAGGGAGTGCACCATTCGCAAACTCTCCGGAATAGTGTGATGTGTCACCCTCTCGACCTCGTCCCCACTGCCCTAGTTCTGCATGAACTCCTGTGGCAGTGCGATAGAAAATTGCATGTACCTTCATAAAACATCCTAAAAAATGCCTTTGAAAATAAATAATGATGTTTTGATCTGCAAGGCTAGTCTTCTACATCTCCCTTGTAAGCTGTAAGTGATGTAAAATAGAAAAAAGCTAGGAATAGCTGAGAATAGTGGCTCAAATACCCGAAAGTTTTATTGAAACTCACGGCTCACCAATTTCATCATGTTTCCAGCAGCTGGTAATGGGCGACCATTCGCTCTCTTAACGAAGCCTCTAGCAAGTAATGATCTAAACATTTTCTATTGTGAGCAGAATCTTCTGCACTGACGAGAAGATGGAATAGAAACCTGCGCGTGTTGTGTTCAGATAGGATTTTTCCTCTTAGTTCGTCTGACATGGCTGCACTTTCTGGACATAATGTGTTGCCACCTACAAAACAGCAGAACTAGAAAATTTACCATCCTGATTATTCCATACTTTCCCACTGGAATTCACTTATGAAACGCTCAGCAGAAAATTTGCACATATAGGGAATATCCAGTGGTATACAGTACTCACTCTTTGGATATATGTGCACATACATATTACGTAAGTTAACAATCCAACACATCATACACACTCTAGTGAGTTTCCCCTGCCTTACTGATGAGTGCACGGGAAACTTACGTCTATGCTTAGTTTTCGTATAAGGTTTATCGCCGAAACGAGAACTGAGCAGAGGTAAAATGTGAGCACTTCATATAATTTGGAATTAACTCTGTGGACAAGGATAAACATTCTGATGAATGCTAAGAAAAAGGTGATTTTTGCAAACAAATGGGGTTACCATGGACAGACTAAGTAATGAATTTACCCACAATTTTATCTCAGGATCTCCACAACCAATAATTAACTGTTAAAATAATGCCAGGAGCATGGCGTTGTGTGGCTATACCCTACTTCAAGAGTAAGCTACAACGCAAAGTTTGGTCTTTAGAACAGTCTTATGCCGCGCATCATCTGTTCTCTTTTGTCGATCTGGGATTAGTTTACTTGTTCGAAGTGAAGTTGCTTATGAGCTCCTATTTTCATGTCTGCTCTGTGATACTGAAAGCTTCCTTTCGTTCCAGCCTATTCTGTTGATTGCCTTGGTTGTCTGGCTCCACACACTATTTTATACTTCGGCATGCGCACGAGGCGTACACAGGTAAACAAATAAACAAGTATCCAGGGGCGTCCTTACCCGGTAACTGCGGAACAACTTCGAGATCCAGACTTCCGAAGTTCCCTTGATTGTGTGCATGGTTGGTCGTAGAGGTCTCAAGGTTGGATAAGTGCTGAGATGTGTTGTTCACGGAGACTCCTGTGATGGTCTTCGCCGTTGGAGTGCTCTCGTTGGAAATGTTTGTTCGCATTGGTTGCTTCATAGGTGGAATAGCAACATCAGTGGATCCGGCAGATGGAGCTGCTTCGTGTGTTTGTTTTGTTTTCCGCGGTAGTGGAATTTCTGGCGCAATACAGAGACCACTCTCTGTATCACAATACGATCCAGGATGAGAAGTGCATTCGTCAGCACTGCTGCATCCATAACCAATTTTGTAAATCGCTTCATCCTTCACCATCTCGCTGAAACAAGCATTTGAATAAAAACAGTTGCTAGGCTGCTGCTAGAGACGCAATTTGTAGTAGAATCCTTTGTACGTCAGGTTAGTAGGTTGGAAGAGAGGGTAAGGGGGCAGAAGTTCGTCTCTCAGCGTTTGTCACCTCTTCTCTCTTACAGTTTCTCTTGTCTCTCTTCATCAAAGTCCTCTTCACTTGCACTTGCTCTCCACGCAGGGTTTTCACAAGCTCCATGAAAATAGTGGTTGACATCATTCCCACATAAAGAAGATGATCATGGTGCATCGTGAGAAAATGAGCTGGATTTTCGTCACGGAAATAGAGAAAGACATGGGTGAGGAGAATTTTGAAGAAAAGTGGTGGAAGCTGCTACATTTAAACTTACGGTGAGTCGTAGAAACATGCGACAGCAGCAGTTTTACCACACCTTCTTTGTGAGCAACCAATATGAGTAGTGTTTGCACGGACCATCTGTAAACTGGGTAACTTCATAACTTGTGAAATGCTACGTGAACATGGACCAACCTATTTTCGCTGCAAGTGTCACACGATCATACTGAAAGACTGATAGAAGAGCTGGCCTAGCCCGGTGGCTGCGCGAATTTTCCGCCTTAAGCTCGTCACAGCCATCGGAATTTTATTCCTTGTGATATATACGCATCCAAATTAAAAAAAAGACGAAAAAATAAAACTTATATCTACTGCGTGAATCTCATCCACCGAGGTACAGAAATGGAATACCTCCGCTGCGCGGTTATCTATGGTCCTTATGCGCAATCGGTAGAATGTTTTCGAGCTAGCAGAGCTCGCGGCGCGTGCGCGGTGCTTCCCGTATGTAACGGCGGTCCGGCGTCCTCGCTCAGCTGTTCAAGGACGCGGTTCGTCAGGATTACGCTCACGTGAGCGTTTTTATGCAATTCTCTTTATTGCTTGGAATGTTGTTGTAATGAAGAGGAATGTGGCTGACCGATATCAATTGGACGCCACCACCACGCCTCGCTTTTTGCACCTTTTTCCAGATGATGCCTGAGATTGTTATTTTTCACGTTTTTTGTGTTTTTTTACTTCTATCTGGCCCTGTAAAGGACTGCTTGTCTCAGGTAGTTGCTAAAACGCTTACCTGAGCCTAATCGTGACGCAACGAACAGCCGAGCGAGGACGCCGGACCGCTGCTACAAGCTGGACACGCCGCGCACGCGCCGCAGGCTCTGCGCACTCGAAAACTTCCAACGGATTGCGCATAAAGACTATACTAACCCTATTACCAATGAGATCTGAAAACTAGATCAAAAATGCTACAAAATGGTAGCTAGATTAATCTATTCGTTACGCTGAACCCAAATAAGAATGGGTAAATACCCGAGGTATTTTCCTCTCACGAGTGGCGTCCTCGAACAGCCGAGTGAGGACGCCGGACCGCTGCTATGAGCTGGACGTGCCGCGCACGCGCCGCAGGCTCTGCGCACTCGAAAACTTCCAACCAATTGCGCATAAGGACTATACTAACCCTATTACCTTACTTGTTTTCGAGAATATTTTTCCCTGTAAAATAGGTCAACAAGCGGTACATAATATGATCTGAAAACTAGATCAAAAAGGCTATAAAATGGTAGCTAAAGTTTAGGTATGGACATCTGTTTGGTCTCACTGACTTGAGGAATGAAGCGTTCGATTTCAAGTAGATCCAAGTAGAACTTGAGACTAACATTTGTAAATGGTAGTAACTCGCCGCCTCCTTCAAAAGTAGCGTTGCTCGAGAAAGAATTGTCTCTCACTGCATAAACCCATTTTTTCAGTGCTAGATGATATGGATTATCTAGGTAATAGTCGTCGGTACTTTCGATGCTGAAAGAGGAGGATATCTGAAATGAAAATGGCTGGTAATTATAGTAGAAATGTTACTGTTCATAGTTTAAGGCGTATAGGCTGTTCGCCGCCATTTTATTCGGGCAATCCCTGACTGCAAGTGAAGCAAGTATCTCCAAATAGCAACTCCACTCCTGGAAGGTTCCAGCAAGATCAGTATGTCAAATAGAGGCGATGTAAATGACAAAACCATCCCACTAACCACACTATATATGTTGCTTCCTCGAGGCAATGGATTGCTACGGTTGTTGATCGCCACTCCTTGAGCGATCCTCAGTCTATAAATGTTGTGATCATACACCATAAGATTTCTGCGAGCGTAGGAGACGGGGTTTTCAGCGGGACACAAATCTTCTTTTGCCAAGGACACTCGTAACACCTGCAAAAACACACTAAGACACTTTTTTCTTCCAGAAACTGGTTCTGTAAAGTTCTAATCCACATTCAAGACGAAGACGATCCAGAAGATTTCTGTCCACAGCCATTCGATCATCGCAAAGAATGACAGAAGGTAGACCTGTAAATTCCTTCTTGAAACAGTAATGGGAAGAAACTAGTAGAATAAAGGAGAAGAGTGCGCGAGAGAGTGGAAAATTGTCTATCAACGGTAATGCGAGCATAAGCGACCGCAAACAAACGTAACGTAAACATAGCGAATAAATGATCATGTTCTCAATCGTTTTGGGTTTTGGGTTGCGAGAAGGATCGATTACCAGCTGATCTACTCGTCAAACCATCGTCTTCCTCAAAGGAATTTTCTCGTTATGCTCTCAGAATTACATAGGTTTCCCTCATCTTTTCATTTTTTCTCTCGAATAACTTCGGCTCTTTTCATTAGAAATTTATAATACATTGGTTATAACCGTTCGACTACTGAGCTAGTTTCTGGTAAAATGCTTAATTTTCTCTAATTTCTTCTCTGCTACGGAATTCTATAATGTCTCGATTTTCAAGTGACATCTTTGTTAATTGGTACTTATTTTCCAAGAGTTATTTCTCTCGCTGCGGTGCGAAGAGGGTGCAGTACAGAAAAGATCCGCCTGGTTTGAAAGAGTGCCTTCTCGATCCTTTGCTATCGGAAACTTGGCCACTTCTGTTGAACGCTACCTGAGTGTGGACTTTGAAAAACAGCTTTTCTGGTACTGATGGAAATTTCTGTGTCTAAGAAAGTGTTGAGCACCCTCGGTAGCTCCGAAATATGCTGAGATCTTAGAGTAAGAAATTTTCGTGGGAACTGCCTTGACAGATATGCTGATATGATTAAGATATTCTACTGTCCAGTGTGAATTTGTGCGAGTGCGGTTCTGCGAGTGGATTCGTTTCACTGAACACCACTGAGAATTGATAAATACCCTAGGTATTCTTTTCTAATGGTTAAATGTACCGGATACGAGTACAGTAATGCTCACTTTCCTGGGAAAGTGAAGAACGGGAAATAAGGCTTGTTCATCTGGAAACATTAGTCGCAGTCAACAACAACATAGGCGACGTCATGTAGGGGTATTCGTAGAAAAAAATCAAAATTAACACGTTGACCACATGTATGTACAACGTAAATTCGATAAGTGTAAATGACATGGAACATAAATAACCACATACAATTCTATGGATCATAACGACATAAGCACGCAATTGAATGGAAATCGACGGCGCTATTTCGTGGAGCGACTGATCCAGCGACTCTATTGACATCGTATCCCATCTCAGACGGAA
This sequence comes from Ancylostoma ceylanicum, assembly GCA_000688135.1. Taxonomy (NCBI): domain Eukaryota; kingdom Metazoa; phylum Nematoda; class Chromadorea; order Rhabditida; family Ancylostomatidae; genus Ancylostoma; species Ancylostoma ceylanicum. The sequence goes on along the minus strand of JARK01001397.1, from coordinate 171,710 downwards.
AGTCGTCAAAGTCTGATGAGTGTCGGAAAAAAGCGGATCGCTGCAGTTGTTGTTGAACGGAATGCGCATATTTCCTTATGGGGATGGTTGGGGTGATTGAGTTTGGTTATCCTGTGGACTAGGTAGTCTTAGGAGATGCTGACTTGGTTTGACTCGGTTGTGAGTTCATGAATCCTATCACTGATTCATTGCTGATTTCTCAGAACTGTCCTAGTGCCTATATATTTGAGGAAGTCGCTGTCTTGGAGTAGTGAAAGTTTTTCTGCGCTATTAGCTAGTAGAGCAGCAGGATTTATTGCATTCAGAGGCTGTGCCTGGTCTAGTTTCCCGTGCACTCGATTTTCTCGGGTTCAGTCCGCAGGGCTGTTTGTGACCATAAAATCTACTGATACGTCGAAAATGATGTTTCACCACGAGTTAATCCTTACCGCAAAGACAGTTTGCCTTTTCCAACAATGAGCCCATCATTTTTCAAGTACTGAGCAAGAGGTAGACAATAAACATAACGACAATTGATTGAAAATATAAAAAAAGACCAAAAGACAAAACAAAAAACGAAAGGTAAATCGAGGAAAGGCTCCATTTCGTTCCTACCCTTAGACGAAGAAAAGGTACGTAAATAAAGTAAACAACTTGTCCCGGAACTCCTAAGTAACAAGAAAATGAATGAAATGAACCGGTGAGCGAGCAAAACAGCCGGTAAAACTAGCCAATCTGTAGGGGTAGGAGTACTTATAAAACAAAAGGCCACCGGTCGAAATCCGCGCTGAAGGATCAAGTGGGCCTAGTGTAGTTTTTCTAACGTGAAGCTCTCATCACCAAACAATTTTCTTTGAGAAAACCACGAACGATTTGACGAGTTGACCAGTTCCAGCCATCGCGCTCAATTAGCCACTGCGGTTGGAGTCGTCACTATCGTCCAGTTCTCCATAAGCGAACAAAAAGTTTGTCATTGCGCCCGGATATGAGCGGTGAAGTGGCCATTGTAGAGTGGTTTCGTTGATGCATGACGTGTGTCGTCGGACAAAATCACAAGATTGATGGAGCAGAATGCTCATTTGAGATGTAGCTCATCAAGAAGAGAGGGACAGAAGTGATCGGAAATACGCGGCTAGATAAGTGGATATCTTTCATGCCTTTCAAAATCCAAGAGAAAAACATGCGTGACCCACTCTCTAATTAGGTCCTTCATGCAGCTGAAAAACATATCTACAATGAGCGTCGATGAAAGTGCGTTTTTTACGGACTTGCGAAGTGCGCGTCGCGACCGCACCGCGCGCAATGGAACTGCTGCGGTGATACGGTGGTTGTCGAAAAGATAGACGGATTGCGCGCGCGGTTTCATAGCGTCGCGGCTGTAGAATCGTGGCGGGTCCTACTCGACCCTCTTGCATGGAGAATGCTGTCTGCGCATCCCTCGTATAGGTCCTACCGCGATTCTGCAGTCTCGGAATCCGTCTACCATCTCAAGAAGGCTTATAGATTGAGGTTTTCCTTATATTAAAGTTTTCCATGTCAACTACCAAGAAAACTAAATAACAACAAAAACCCATGGCTTGCCATCACTGCGACAATTCCAGCGCGAGCGGCGCGGTCGCGCTGCGTGCTTCCCGAGCCCGAGTTAAACGCACCTCCGTCCACGTTTACTGTATGTGGTGGAAAGCTCAGAAGAATTCACATTCTGGTGATTTGCATGCGTGGAGGTCTTCTATCACGCTTAAATACTATGACTTCGAATATAAAAAAATCTCGTTGCTCTTTTATTGAAAGATCGCTGCGAATAACCTATTTTTGCAGATTCCAAAACAGAACGACAGAAGAGATGAAAAATGCGCGGATAGATAAGGGGACATTTTCCATGCCTTTCAAGAATTATGAAAATCATATGTGACCTGTTCTAGTCAGGCCTATTACGAAGCTGAAAAAGACATCTGCAGTGAGCGCCGGCGAAAGTGCATTTTCGCTTAGGAAACACGCGGCGCGACCGCACCGCTTGCAATGGAATTATCATGTCATGGGATTTCTCCATCCATCAAACGCACAACAGTTCCGAGGTCTTTTTAAAGAATTATCGCTTCCATATGTTTAGGGTTGTTCTGGCCCTGCGATGAAGCAGAACGCTAGAATTCTCTGTCAGGATGAGCTACCTAGCCGTTTTTCCCGCCTGTTTAAACCTTTTGTGTCTGTAAAAATCAGCACCCGTGCAGATCCTTCCGTTGAGATTTTCCCGATTTTCGACATTTTGAAGGGCTTAAAGATCGTATCCAACCGTGAATAAGCGCGAAACACAGCGCGAGACGATAGGACTAGGATTCGGTGATGGAACTCGAGAACAGGCAGCTGTTCTGCGAAAGTTGGTGAAAAATGCTCGGAATTCATGAAGGAAATGGAGCATTATTCCTGAGAATGAAATGTCTGCGGCTTCGATGCTGAGGTTAGCACAGTTTATAGGAGTTGTACCTCATTCAAAACCCTATCTTCCGAGGTTTCAAATGGTGTGAAACCACTAGAAACTTTTTAAAGAACGTAGATCTCCTACCTTTCGATGAAACAGTGCGTGATGCGCGAGAAATCCCCGAAAACGGGGTGCTGCTTTGTATGCACTTGATTGCGCGCCCATAGCGATCATGGCTTCCGCCAGGCGGACGTGAGGTGAAGGTAACCGAGCATGCGTCAATTGGCGCTCCGTATCTCAAAAAGGTCACATCGACAGTGGGGACCAAGGCAATACATCCGCAAGTACGTGACAATTCTTTGTGCTCTGCTTACTGTTACGATTCTCTAACAACCATTCACACGGTAGACAGTTTACTTCAGAAGAGGAAATTTTCGTGATCGCTGCTTTCAAGCAAATTCCATTGAACTACACCTCATTTCTCGGAGGTAGAACAACTGGGTCTCCCTTTCCTAAGATGCGAAGTGGATCTTCATTTTCGATGATTTTTCACTGATGAAGAAAGTGATCAACATTCCTTCTCAAAAAGATAGACTGATTGTGCGACTGCACCATCGCTGCGGAACCTGAACGAGGGATGCGGAGAGAGCATGCTCAAGGTGAGAGGGTCGAGTAGGTCCTGCCGCGATTCTGCAGCCCCGACGCTAAGAAACTTCACGCGAAATCCGTCTATCTTTTTGAGTAGGACTGTATGTATGGGGCTAAGAAACAAAAACATTTTCCATTATGTGAAGTGAGCTATCCTGAAATAACAAGGAACACCCAAAATACTTTTTCATACACGTTTTCACCTTCTTCGTAACCACTTTTTTCATTTCTCGCTAATCACATTAGGGTCAGTTTGTACCAGCTGTGTCTATGCGCGCGCCTTTTGATAGCTTTTTGCGCTCGAGCTTTTGATTCGATTAGAATCTCCAGACGCCTCAGGTGACAAGAATATTCGCGATGATATGATTGAATTTTGAAAGTCCGGACTTCAAAGGGAATGCAGTTTTCTTTCTTCTCTTTTTTCTTCTTTCTATTCTCCCTTTTCGATGGAGATTACGTTAGGAGACCGACGGGATTTCCTTCAGAAGTACAGGGTTCTACGCCATGTCACCGCACGTATGGTCAACATGACTTCCATGTGAGACACGGTCCTGAGTTAATTTCTCAGATGGGTGCGTCGCTAGCGTGCATGCGTCAGTCGCGCGTCAGGCGCACGCATCCACAAGCGAAGAATTTTCCATGAAAACTGGTGTTGGCGGCATTTACTTCTGCTTCCATGTACGTGTCTACATTCGATCCTGTGACGTCATAAATGTCGACACTTCCTGCGCTTCCTGGTTCAAACTCCGAATGTGTCCAAATGACGATAAAGTAGCAGACGTTTGCTCTGGCGCGGGAATTCTTTGAATGACAATACTTTTCTGTTGACTTAGCAGCACAATTGACAGCGCGTAATTACGTCTAGCAGCGAACATTTCGCAGAATAATTGCAATCGTCTGGAGGTGCTTAAAAGGGCTTCCGCGCGTGGTTTTTTCATCGGACTACCCGCTTTCTGGGTAGATGCTCCATCAGTTTTTTTCCCTGTGGTGGTACCAAAATAGCGTTCTTTGGAATTAAGAAAAATCTTCATGTTCACAACTGAGCTACAAAAGAAATGGACCAATCGAACACGAACAATTGACTGCGGTGCAGTTTTTATTGAGCTTTAACTTTTTGAGCTTCTCCTTCCCCGTCTGTGGACACTTACCATCCGGACGCGCAGCGTCATGTCGTTTCGCCTTTTTGAACTAACCTGAGAAGAAACAGCCGAACATTATTCGAAAGTAGCACTGGACTGACACCAAGTTGGTCATCTTAGGTCAAGCATGACATGTCCCTCCTGAAAAAAAAAGAACGGGAACAGCGGCTTTCTTCACATTGTTTCACCCTTTCCTTAGGAGCGGGTTATAAGTGTCCGATAATCATTTTTTTGCTTTCATAGAAGGATTGTGCTCAGAAGCCAGGTTCAGCTAAATCACACTGAGATGAGGCAGCTTAAAACATCAATCAGGACATCACTGCATATAATAGAAGTCTATTTAAAATCAGCATTGTAGTCTGCATATGACAGTCTATAGCTACTTACGACTACCTGGACAACCCCAGCTTTTCCTTTTTTGGAAGCAGTATTCCACCGAAAAGAGCATTTCTTGAAAACCCATTGGTCGAACGGGAATGACTATTGACGTGTAAGCGTAAACTCGGAATTCGTACCCTCTCGTCTCACTCTCAACCAAAATTTTCAGCAGAAAGTGTTGATAGACAGGTGCGCCGCACTTCTAGAAGGAAATTCAGTGCATTGTGGCAAACAAACAAATAGTATTTTCTCCTTGAAAGCACACCAGCTCACTGTGAGCTCAATTTGCCGCCAAAAACAACATGAGCCCAGCCAACCGCTCTCTTCAGCTCTAAGTACGTATGTGGCTTTTCTTCTTCATCCAGGAGTTCTCACAAGGGAAGGATACTTCATCAGTATCGCCTTTTGTGGGGAGGTGTATATTGCCTTACGCAGCTCGCGACGCTGATTCCAAATCTGTTTTCATCTGCTCCTAAAAATGTCTCTGTGAGAAGTTACCCGTTTTTCCATGTCACGCTCAAGTGGGGCGCACGAGGTTGATGCTCCAGGTGAGTCGTGGCGCAGTGGTAAGTTTCTTGCTCTTCAGGACCAACATCGCGAGTTCAGCTCCCCTCACAGTCTGCTGTTTTGCATTTTCCTTCCACGTACTATTTTCCTTCGAAAATCCATGCTATGCACTTCTATAGGGTTTTCCACCTACAAAATGATCTTTAGCACTATTCCACTTTCGCGGACCCAAAATCTTCAAAAAACCTTTTTGGCTAAAACTTTGCGTAGAGGGGTTATTTGGGGTGCTGAACACAAATATCGTATCGATTTTGTACCGTAGCCCCATTTTTTCAGGGTTACGATAGGTGTACTGTAGGTACTGTATGTCACGGAATCTCTTGAAACTCTGCATAGGGAGGTTATTTGAGGCGCTGATCTTGTTTATCAACATAATTTCGCGTGCAACCTTTTTTTCTACCTGAAATTGGTATTTTCTCTGAATTTCCCGCCGTAACCCTACAAAAATAGGGTTGGGATACAAAATGGGCACGATATTCTTGTACAGCACTCCAAATAACCCTCTTAGGCAAAATTTGAGAGTATTCCGTGATACACGGTTTCCACAGTATACCCACCGTAACCCTGAAAAAATGGCGTTACAGTACAAAATGGATACGATATTTGTGTCCAGCACCCCGAATAACCCCTCTGCGCAAAGTTTTAGCCAAAAAGGTTTTTTGAAGATTTTGGGTCCGCGAAAGTGGAATAGTGCTAAAGATCATTTTGTAGGTGGAAAACCATATAGAAGTGCATAGCATGGATTTTCGAAGGAAAATAGTACGTGGAAGGAAAATGCAAACAGCAGACTGTGAGGGGAGCTGAACTCGCGATGTTGGTCCTGAAGAGCAAGAAATTTACCACTGCACCACGACTCACCTGGAGCATCAACCTCGTGCGCCCTACGTGAGCGTGACATGGAAAAACGGGTAACTTCTCATAGAGACATTTTTAGGAGCAGATGAAAACAGATTTGGAATCAGCGTCGCGAGCTGCGTAAGGCAATATGCACCTAGCCACAAAAGGCGATACTGATGAAGTATCCATCCCTTGTCAGAAAAGTTTCAACATTTTAGAAGGACAGAAACGAGAAAAAAAGAACGGCGGACTCAATGGTTGTCGAATTGCCTCATAAATTCTGTATAGGGACACTTTTCCCGTGATCCTCATCCCTGAATACAGCAATGGTAAAATCGACTGCAAGCTAGCCCATCCAGCACCATCGTAATCCCAAAAAGGTCTTCTGAGTCCATTTTTTTCAAAACCACTAAGCCATGAGGTAATGATGTAGCTGTACATGATCCTACATACATCCATTGTCCTCTCTTCCTTCGTTTTCTCTGTCCAAACTAAACAAAGGCAATGATTTAGCTCGACTTGCGTTTCCCCTGTTCTAAAAAACAGATGAAAAATTGTTTTTCTCTGAGTTGATAGTCTGTTTTGCCAGCATAACCTTTCGTCATCTGCGATAATTTCAGAAATTGAAATTTGAATTGAGAATTCATTAGAATTGTACTTCTCTTATTCACAAGTGCTTTTCATTTATTAGGTCGTCAAGTATGAAATGTCTGATTTCGAATGAGACAGTTTCGGGTAATGTTTCTCCAACAAGATTGGGTACGAGCAATCCAAATATGTCCCTATGCTGCCGGCATATCCTTGCCATCTTATCGGTAGCATGGTTGCGCTAACGGCTTCGAAGCCAGGGAAGCAGGCGGCAATAACGTGGCGAAGGCCATTCCCAACATCATGTTGAAAGTGGAAAATTTTCTCTACCAAGAAGTGGACTAATACTTGGGAGAAGTTGTGGTCAAGTAGAGCAAGGTTCGGCTAATGCGACGAATGGCAGGTGGACTCCTCTCCTTGCTTCCCTGGTTTACGCAGCGCGGTTTTGCAAAAAATGTTCAAAAAATGGCACCAATTTTTGGGGATCAAACTGTAAAAAATTCGTTCATCGAGCCGCTTTACCTTGTCGTATTGCCTTGAACACCTGAATAATATAGGGTTACGAACGCCAAACCTTGCTGCATGTACAGGCATACTGTGGTTCCTATCCGCTCAAGCCACAGCTTCCAACGCATCATAATCCAGGTTCATCACAACGCTCACTTTGCAGGTTTATATCACCAGCAAGAAATTTCTCAGAGCATCGGTGTCCCGTTCCTTTATTAGGCACTCCCTTTCCAAACATTTCTAGGGTACTAGTGGCCCCATAAGTCACTTTAGCAGGCTAAGTTCCGAGAACTGTGATAGTATTTGCCCTGGAGTAAATTTCTTGTGCGATCCAGATCAGATTGTAAGGTTTACTTCCTNGCATCGGTGTCCCGTTCCTTTATTAGGCACTCCCTTTCCAAACATTTCTAGGGTACTAGTGGCCCCATAAGTCACTTTAGCAGGCTAAGTTCCGAGAACTGTGATAGTATTTGCCCTGGAGTAAATNNGTTCTGCTATCGTTTCTTAGACTAAATTTTGTTCCGCGCGAAAACGCGCATCCATAGTTTTACACCCTAATATTAAAAAAACTGCGTCAAATGTTCTGATTTTTTAAGGTGCTCCTAAAAAAGTTCGCTATAAGCCCTAAACGAGCTCAATGTAAAGAGATAACACAGCTACATGCATACCTAACCTTCCACTAAGCAAAAAGTCCAAAAAAAATCTAAACGTACTTGTGCAAGAGCCCATGCAAAGAAGAAGTTCAGTTTCTTTCCTTCAGATGCAATGAAGTATTTGGCCGTATCGAACATTCCAAAATACGCAGCACGGTAGATGATGATGCCCTGCACAGAGACGATGAAACCTCTGAAATAAGACATTTCAAATTAGACGCAGATACGAAATTCGTCTAGAACAGAGAACACTTCTACTCGTTAACGACTGTACTGGGGTAGAAGTCTTAATGTCTCCAGATACTCCTCAATCATGAGTGGAACTCCACTGCAAGAACTTTTTCCCTCCTCTCCTATCACGCCGAACTTTGTCACGACAGCTGACTAGTCGTCATTCTACCGCGGTAACAACAGCAATAATCGTGGGCGCTTCAAATGTACACTGCTCAGTTTTGGGATCTTCATCAAAGTTCGTCAGGTTGCCACTATAAGAGCAATTTATACTTGATGCGCGTTTGACGCGCGTGTATTACCATGATGAAAGAAAGACCTAGCCGCATACCTAACGCAACGCAGCTTGAAAGCAAATCAGATGCACGCGTTTACGGTGCCGCAACTAAAACCTTGAACAAATAGATGTGCGACGGCGACTAACACAAGCATTCGTACAAAATGCCTTATACTTCACGCGGAGTGTAGCACCCTGCGTCGCCATCTCCGGCGCCTGTGACAACTGTGGCTATCGACTGCAGAAGTTGGGGGCCGCTGGCGATCGCCTATTGCCGCTGTCAAAGGGGGACAAAGGGTGCTAACTTCATTAGCTGCAACCTCAGAGGGAGTACTCATAGATTAGCTTAAGTGCATGGGAGTTTGCAAATATCGGGTAGTACTTCGAAATCTGACTACAACGACAGAGTGATCACATTGCGGCTTAAGTTCTTCAGATTTAATAGAAAGAGGAGAATTTTGCCCGAGTGATCCAAAAGAATTTCAAGAATTCATCTGTCATTTCCAAATGAGCGTGTAAGCTAAAATTATTTGTACTTCCTCCGACAACGCCCGGCCTATGCTGCCTAAAGTTATTATCACACTTTCCCGATCAGTTGAGATCGTCGCGATTACCACGACTGCCAGATAGATAAAGTAATTATTAGGTCGTCAAGCATAAAATATCTGATTTTCCATGTGATCACTTTGACATGTAGTGTCTTCGGAGTTTCGTTTAATAATTTTCCATTTTTGTCTCATTGTGAAGATAAAACCTTCCTCTTTCAAAAATCCTTCCCTGGTTCTCGATCAGCCTACAAGTTTTTGTTTGGGAGCAGCTTCTGCGAAGGTACTCGAGATCCGAAAAACGTATTTCTTCTGAGTGAGAGTTCTATCGCGAAGCCTCTGAAGCGACAACTCCAATTATCAAAGAATTGTTTGGAGAGGGAGTGGCTATCCTGAAGATGGGACGGTGATGGCTATAAAAAAATTTGCTTAGAGATGCAAATCGGCAAAGTGAACCTTGCGATGAACTTGGATAACATTGAGCTGGAAGCATCAGCGTTAGCGGATGAGCGTCAGACTAGGACTTCTCGGAGTCACGCGCATGCTTTGTCCAACTTTTTTATCTTTCTCGTTTCTACTTTCTTGTAGCCAGTGTATACAGAAACAGAAATTTTGAGAATTTTCCAATTGCAATCGGCGAATTCAATGAAATACTGGTATTCATTGTTTACATGCAATCTGGAAATGAAATAACCGGAGTGAAAAACACCTAAAACAATGCCTACAAATTATTTTGGAATTTAAAAAATATATACAAATTTTCAGTAAATTCTGCAAGAATTAGACCAGCGTATGCAGATCCGGTCCGAACACTCGTGGCCACGCCCCTTTTGCTGCCTGCCAGGCGCGGGCCCACAGGTCATGGCGGCATGGGCTTTGAATCCTAAGTTCCTGGAGCCGGTCTGCGCAAGCAAAAAGGTTTAATGGTTATAAACCTGCGACATTGAGATGTGCGAGACAGTATGACATGGTGAAGTGTTTCGATCTCGCAGTTCGACCCTCAAACAAATTTTGAGGAAAATCAACACACATTCAGCTGCCGATGAGAGTTAAGAGACCATGGTATGACGATGCTTAGAAAATTCATACTATGTGATCTTGGCACGGGAGACATCTCGTGCAGTGCTGGTCAACAATTTTTGCATCACAGAACACTGCCTATCTGGTTTGCCGTACCGCACCACCTACGCGGCACGGCACATCAACTGGGCCTGGAGGGGTGTTGGACGTTGCCGGTATTGATGTTTTGCTTATGTTCTGTACGGGTGCCTGCCAGGAAGAACGATAGCTGACAGTAATTGGCTGCAATGAGCCCGTGTAGTTATCCCATGCAATCGTGGCTCCTGCCCCTAGTTAGGTGACAGAGATTTAAAGTCACTGCAGTTGAAGGTGAATTTAGTCATCTTTCGCTAAAGATGATTATCACCTAAATAAACAAAATTCAGTAGGACGGAAGCAGGTAAAGCTCGCTTTTCATTGAAACTTGACGTGTAATCACTACGGGTCATTACATTTTTGTTCAAAATCCCAAAATTCCAAATCCAGACCACTCCTGCAGTAAGTGAAACCTTCATCACTTCGAACAAAGTAGAGTACTACTCGCACGATGCAAAATGGTCGTACCAATCTTTGCATGGGATGCGTGNACTTGACGTGTAATCACTACGGGTCATTACATTTTTGTTCAAAATCCCAAAATTCCAAATCCAGACCACTCCTGCAGTAAGTGAAACCTTCATCACTTCGAACAAAGTAGAGTACTACTCGCACGATGCAAAATGGTCGTACCAATCTTTGCATGGGATGCGTGGTGCAGTTGGCAGCTGTCACGACCTATCGTTCTTCCTGATCGCCAACCCCCCCCCCCGCCCCTACAACAACTTCGGGGGGGGGGGGAGCGAGGCAGAACGGATGGAGGTATTCTGTGATGTCAGATATAATTAGGCACAAGAAAGGAAATGCAAGGCCGGGGCCGCTCACTACAGTACCTCTGCAGACAATCGTGGTGGGACCACCGAGCATGTTACCTGCATGTTTAGACGTGTTTAGACTATCGACTTATTTGATAGGCCTTAATGTCGTGTATATTGGCCATCGTGCCTGTTTTCTTCACCATCAGTGAGGTTGGATGAAATGGAATGTGAAATGAAATGAAACGTGATTGACGTTCCATGTATGTTCACAACGTGCGTCTCCCGCGGACTAGCGCATTTTCTACGCAGCGCGCCAGTCCGCGGGAGACTTAGCTAGAAAAGAAAGAGCTCCTGAGAAAGAGTAGAAATTAAGCTTGTCAAGACAATTCCTCATGAACTCAGGAAACCAAAAGGGGCGTGGGGATCTTGCTGAAGCTACCCTTTCCAGGTTAAAATCTGGCCCGTATCCAATATACTTGATCCAGTCAGATAAACACGCTTTAGCGGACACAACAGTGCGCTTTAGAGAATCTACTATGCAGTAAAACCATAGCCTCGGATATGCGAGTTCTCTAGCTTTACTGCAGATTATCCTTACATATGGTCGTTTACCACTCGATAGAGATTCATGATCTACTCCACCTCCACTTCGTGTTGTCTCTCGTCACGGCTCCGCATTTGCACTAGTAAATGGACTACGTGGATGGCCGAGTTATATTGGATATGGATAGTGGATGGATAAAAACCAGAGAAAACGGGCATATACCCGCTGTATTGTCCCCTCCTTGATCAGATGTACTGGATAAAGCTCTCGGGCTGCACCCAATACGACATAAACTCCTAAGATATTCGAAATTCTTCGCTCTGTTCTTGAGAACATGTCTAAAGGAGCAGACACGCCTGAACATGCAGTAACATGCTCGGTGGTCCCACCACGATTGCCCTGGGGGGGTACTGTAGTGAGCAGCCCTGGCCTTGCATCTCCTTTCTTGTTAATTAGGCAGCACTGTGAATGAAAACTGCATAATTAAAAAAAAAGATGGACATACCGATAGAGGCCAATTGGTCCATCAGACTTGAAAACTTTCACCAAACAGTCTGTAAGGCCTTGGAATTCACGAGTTTTTCCTCTACCGATGTCGACAGCAAGACGAGTTCCTTAACATACTCTCATTTAGGAATGCAAACGTTATGCCAAGATATGAGACCAACTTGCAAAATCAAGTGGGTAGACGAAAAGTAGGGAAGTTGCACCAGCAGCGCCTCCTGCGGCGAGGTTGCCCGCGAAGAACCTCCAGAACTCCTTCTTCTTATCAACCCTACGGAAGTGATTTATGTAGAAAAAAAACGCGAGTCACTCACATCTCTTTAATCAACAATTATATGACCTACCCTTTCAAGAAAATCACATTGTACGTATCTTTGAAGGCGAAATTGAGTGCCTGCGTGGGGAAATATCTGATCACATTCGCAAAATTTCCTCTCCAAAGTGACAGAAAGCCCTGCTCCTTTGGGACGCGAACTAACACATCGATGATTCCTTTGTATCTCTTGTCGGCTGCGATTGTTTTCGAAGCATCTTGCACCTTAACAACAACAATGTAATGCTCGCAGTTAGTGGCATCACAACTAATGGGTGTCCAAAGAAAAATGAAGTATCAAATGCGTGAAGCTGTTTCAAACATTGTCCGCCATCTTCAATAGCCAAAGGCGCATTTTCAGGTATTTAATTGTACAACCCGCAGCGGTCTCTCTTCCCGATCAATTTTGCTAGTTATCGACTGTGGGCATAGTAATCTTGACCATGGCATAGGCGATCCCGAATCGATAGGCATGAGAATCAATGTCGCATGAGCGATGGTGCCGCAAGGTGCTATACTAGGCGTTTGGTCTAGCTTCAGTCCCACGAAGAAGCTCAAGCCAGCCTGTATTTGCACGATAATTGTACAACAACGAAGTACGGCCGGTTTCTGGCCTCCCCTTTTTCCGACGTTGCAGTAATAAGGGAACCATACAGCAACACAGTTTGTGTGCCAAAACATTAAATTATCAATGAATAATACTGTGTTACGCGACTGAAAGGACACGAAAATTCGGAAGGTGCGCATTTGGGCTCAGCCAGAAAAGGGGCGTGGCTGACTATGCCCCGCGGATACGCACGCTCTGCGCCGCCGCTAAGTGACGGCCGAGCAGCTCACGCAGAATGAAGCAATAGTAACAGACTTAATCCTTGAAATCCTACCCAAATTTCCTATAGAGGATTACTTGTTGTGTTCACCACGGATCAGTGTCCATTTTGTCACATGATGTCACTTTCGTCCAGTTGCAGGCATAATTTCTTGTGTTCAGCACGTTAAATAACCCCACTGCACTAATTTTTGAAAGACTCTGTGTAGCTGTCAGCAAAAGCAGCGTAAAACCCGTATATCCATAGGGTATCACAGGACAAAAACTTAATGACAGTCCGGGGGACATGTGCTCCGGCCATACCCAGGACAGCTACACGGTAAAGATGCAACAAAAACGGAATAGGTAGCGAAGTAAATTACGTATAAATCTGTTCATAAGAAAATTGGAGTACAACTTGTGGAATTAATGCGTATTTGTTACCTATTAATCAGGCCCGGTTGAACAGGGAGTCGAAGTCACTCAAATGGTTCATCTCCACTAAAATTGCCATTTGACTGGGTTTGATTCGCATATGTATTAGCGACTTAGTGTAGTACGAGAGCAGATTCACATTCGAAAATACAAAAACTAATTTACATGGCCCTAAATAAGGTCGGAGCAAATGTCCCCCCGGACTGTCATTAAGTTTCTGTGTATCACAGGCCACGCCCCTGTCCCGACTCAGCCCAAACGCTACGACGCCGCGGCTTCGAGGACGCCACTCATCAGATTTTGCCCCATGTGGATGTTTTTTTTTTCGGTTTTTCATGAGTGGAAGTAAGTGTGAACTGTTGAAACCTGTGTCTCTGAATCTAATGAATGGCGTATTCGGACATCTGAGGCCGCGCTCAACTACCACGGACTAGCTGCACTGAAGGCTATGTCCGCCTCAACAACTTTCTACCGGAAGATTTGATAGACTGTAGATATAATTCGTCCGTCTCTCCATTTGATTTTAGAAGACCAGTGGGATCAATACAATGGTTCAAAACGATTAGAAAAAGTAGAAAACCATTGTATAATCACAAATGGTGCTGAAGAGCACTCATCCAATCTGAAAAGAGATGAGTGGCGGCCAATTTCAACCATAAAAATTGTATGACAACAGGGGCCAGGCGATTTGGAGGGACACACTGACTGACTGGAAAGCGTATACGCTAGATTACTTTTAGAGCCCTTAGCGGCTGCGCAAATAATGAAAACAATTCTTGTTTCACACATTTAGGACATTCATCGATGCGCCACGTGTACTCCAGAACGACCATACGCCCGATCAATTTCGCGTTCAGCTTTTTTTCCTGACATGAGATGGATGCCTGTGTGCGCCACAAATGTCTGTGACTACGAGTGCAAAGGATGCTATTGGAAGCGATAAGGACTGCTTTTGTAGGAAAGAAAACGCGTCAACGAAATGATTCCTTCCTAAATTGTGTCAGCAATATGAACTAAACTTGGCTGAAAGGAGTAATCATGCAGAACGCTTAAAATTCATACCTGAAGTAGCAGTTTGACCCTTTCGATCGGGGCGACAGCTGTCTTCGAGATGGCTGCAGCAGTACCTCCGGTGAGCAAGTCGACGGCGAACTTCTTCGGGTTGAAGGTCTTTTTCTTGCCCTCGAAGAAGCCCTTGAATCCGCCGGCGCCTGCTTCCTTCTTCGCCTCACCACCGCCCGACATCGCGCGCTCCTGAATGATGTCAGTCGATCGCCGCCGCACGACCTGTGCAGAACGCGTCGAAACGTGTCCAGACACGTCAGCACGTCCGTTCCACAGGTCTGCTGCGTTCGAATTTGGCGGGAAATTCGAATTCGAATACAATCTCGGCCGTGCACGAAAGCGTGTTGCGATATGGGGGATTGAAGCATGGACTGGTTTTCAGTGAATCTTTGATTTTTGCGAGCTGAACCCCGACGGAAGATCACCCTTCAGCAAATCACAATATGCAATCGGATGTATATAACAAAAACCAGTTGTTGATGAAAACACACATAGGGTGGAAATGTGTGCATTTCACTACAATAGGCAAAACTCGCTTGGAGGCAACACTCATGGAAATTTTCGCAGCTGATGGTGAAGCCTACGAAGATCAGTTCATATTGAATGCATGGGTGCCTCAGACGTATATTGGAGGGTTACAACGAGGAGAATCTGTGAGCGAGTTTCTACGTTGAGTTGTGATAAGGATAGTCGCGGTCGTCCCGACTAAGTGCTGGTTCCTTCGCTGACACCTCCTCTCAGCCGCTCAGCACTACCGCAGGAACACGGTTTCATTGCGGTAATTCCGCCTTTGACATGTTCTAAAGCACATGTACTTTAATTTGGTTTGACCTTCGTCTTCCTATACATAGCAGAACGTGTCAGGAATTGAGAAAACCAGAGAGCCAGCGCAGCAAGCGCTCTTTGCAAGGGTGCTGCCCTGCGATTGTGAGGCAGCGTCGGCGAAGGAACTAGCACTGGATCAGGACTTCCGCCACTATACGTTGTGCGTCACATAGAGGCCTTTTTGCAGTTTTCATAGCAGCGCGGCGCGGCAGGTCACGGAGCGAAAAGACCGTCGCGGCGGGCTCAGTTCTCGTCGTGGGATGTGTTGTCACAACGAGTCGCACTTCGAGGAATGCATTCGTTGCTGCAGTCGCAGTGCCAGCTCGAAAAGTGACACGTCGCGGCAAAAACCGTGGAACGACCCTGTCTGCGTCATTTGCCGCAGCGAGCTCGCGCTTCCTCGCACTGCGTTGTCGCGCTCTATGCTCAACCATTGGGCGCAGCGCGGCGCGGCAAAACAGAAAAAAATGCACTCCTTGGCAATCATGACGAAACCATCAATCAACTAGCTACTCATATCGTGCGTCATAATCTTCTTGGACTTACAGTTCTATACAGCTATGTATGAGTCCCTTCTCAAGCAAGGATTGCAGGAGAATGAGGTGAGACTGCCGCAGTCGCATGCATCTCATCTGCGTCATCGAGGTTACCCAGGGTACACGAGCTTTGAAACACACCCCAAATTTCCTCGCGAGCGCCAACAAGTTCACCGTGTGATCCTAGTAGCGCATCCACCCCTTGGATCTGAGCTCCAGCGCGTTTATGCTTGTCGTTTATCATACAGCAGTTGTGCGACTAGTACACACACCGTTCTAGTATAAATCTGCGTTTACACACAGTGAGATGTCAAAAATACTAGGCGTGCTCAGAAGTTCCGGGGCAGTTACACCTAAGTTTCAAAATGCCGAGGCTTTTATCAAGATAAGAATTTTTATTTAAAATAAAAAGCAGCAGCACTTGTGCAGTGCGACATGTGGTAGATTTTTTCAGAGGCGGGAAAATTAATGATTTGTAGTCGAAAGAGCTGCAGACATCGTTTTTGAGAGGGCTCTGTTCCCCTAAAATTTTACAGCACAAATGAAACCTTGCATCCTCGAGTAGATGTTAATCTGTAGGTTATCGATCTGAAGAGTATACGGCGTGGGTCAGATGCTCGAAGAAACGATGAGATTAGCGGCAGTTTCAGGCTACCTCAGAGCCGAAAAGCATTGCGGGATCGACCAACCGCACGAAGCAAAACGACGTTGAACAATGCACTATCAACAACTGCCCCAGAACTTTTGCACGCACCTGGTACAAGAAACCATCGATTATGTACGTGCGGAACATAACGCGAACGGCGAACGCACCGCGACATGAGAGGGCGCCTACGCTCGAGAATACGGGGACGGATTTCTCAAAAACACTTTATCGAACATATAGTAGCTTTGTGTAGACTTTTCAGTTTATTGATTTCAGTATTGTTACTCAAAAGCAGCAACCACGGTAAGTTCGCTCTGACCGGTTTTGCTATTTTCCTGTGTTTACCAGCATAATGAAAACGAATGCAGTGATCAATCTTGTCAAACTCTTTGAAGAAGTGGTTTTCATTGATACCAATCCAGGCCGTCTGCAAGAAATGGCCGAGTTGTCCGGGATCAAAATGGTAGAAGTGGCAATGAAAGCTAGTTTTATCATAGAAAAAATATGTCAAGAGAGTGATTGTAAACAAAAACATTCACTTCATACTACAACTCATTACCAGCACACATTTAATCTCTTTATAACTCGAGAATGCTCATGTCTACGGCGCTTCAACTTTCGCATAATTGATGGAACAACTATTTAGTGTTCAAAACTATCGAAATTTCGAACACGAGAGTTTTCATGGTGCTACCTTCAAACCTTTACTCTTAACTATTTGAATTCGAAATTGATTTCTTAATTACTTTAGTTGCAGAACCCTGAGTGTCTGGATCCCCATGATCCCCAAATTGGTGGGGACGCGTGCGGAGCGTTGTATCTGTAGAGCAGTGTGCGCCCAGGTCTTGCGATTGGTTAACTGGACGGACCGGCCAACCGGGGGCCGCGGCCACACCGCTCATACCATATCCAACGTCTCACACCCGGTGGGGACATTAGATTATCCCTCCTCCATTTTCGTCCACCTTTCCCATTGCTATTCATCTTTCGTTTTGCTTGCTTTTGGATCTAAGCTCGAAAAAATCGAATAACTTAACTAGTACAATTATCAGTTCGGAACCCGATCCGGAAAAATCTTCGCACGATACAACAGAGTCCTACCCTATCAGCACCATAGAATCTAGAGAGGGAGACTGCCCTAAATACCTTCTTTTCATTCCTCGAAGGTCGTATTTTTACCTTACCTTACCTTTTTTTACATTTTACCTTTTTTTTACATTTGCTTAGTTACAAGATACAAGAAGTGTTTTTATGTACTTTCAATTGAGGAGCCTGTACGTATTTCCGTGGGTACTACTTGCCTAAGTTCAGAGGAAAGCTTTTTTCTGAGCAGTCACGTTTCCCTCATGTAGAAATAATTTCGTCCTTGAAGCAAGTCAAGTACCGCTCCTGCTTCTTCTGTTTTACAGTTCCAAACGTGTTTCTTTTTGAATTTTTGTCATAACTTCACAGTTTATGGAATAAATGAATAGGACTGCATTCCTGGCGAACGAGGAAGAGAATTGTCCGGATCAGAAAAAACGCTGAGTTTCCTGCAATTCTCAGAGCGAAGATTCGTTAATCTGTCGCCACATGTGTAAGTCCCTTGCATTATTTTACATTTTGACTATTCGAGGTATATAAAGACTGAATGAGGAAGTACTATGTATATCCCAAAAATATTCGCCGAAGTGCAAGTGATGACCAGAGAGCCGTACGTGTTCGACGCATCACCACGGCTTGTGTACACACTGGGTAAGAGAGATTCTACACCATCAGCACCACAGAATCCATCTTTCACATTTGCAACTTCACACGTAACTTCAGCGTGGAGCCCAAAGATTCCCAAGCTAGGATGCAATTTTTCCTTCTTTACGCTCACCTCACATTTTCACACCAAACGACCAGGAAATATTTCAATGCAAACTGAATTTGGTCGAAACTTCAAACTAGAAATGAGTTTCGGCATGGGCCACGAGTAACTCTTATTAGAAATTGAACAAATGACTATGAGAAACTTTCGGCATGAATGATAGAAATATCAAAGACATTTCTCTGAGGAAACCACTTGGCTGATTCGAATGTTCTTCTGTTCTCTAATGTTTGCTCAGGAAATGAAAATCTGATTCTTGAACAGGTTCGTCGATACGTCATGGAGGCGTTTCTCTGAATGGAGATCACGCTATAAACACTGCCGAATTTCCGTCAGATTCAGGTTCGGGGAATCCCCTTCGCACACATGCCCGAAATTCCATTTCCTTTTCATGGTTTAAACATCGCGTCTCGTCATTTTTACACCATGACCATCATATGACAAACTATGTATGTATCGCATAAATACTGTATCACACTTCGCACCGACGACGTTGCTCTGGCTATAGGAGCTGGACTAGGAACCTCCATCATCCACACCTTACTCACCAGGGCTGGAATTCATGAACACAAGGCCAGGATAGCAGACCAACTTTTGCATCCTACGCCTCCTTGGTTTGCGCAGTCTATGCACTAACCAATAACGCTAACCAGGGTTGGTTTGCTTGGTTTTGTTTCGTGAATCCCAGCCCAGACCTTCTACATACCACCCGACTCACACTCCTTTCAGGGCTAGGATTAGTAATGGCATAACCAAATAGAGCCGAGGTAGCAAACCAACATTTTACGCCCTGTGCCTCTTAATATTACGCAGTCTATAGGATAGCCAATTGCATCAACCTATGCTGTGCTGGGATTCATGAAACGATAATTAGCCAAACCAATGATGGTTAGCGTGATTGGTTCTCGTATGGACTGCGTAATGCTAGGAGACGCAGGAAGTGAAAGTTGGTTTGCTAGCCTTGTTTCGCTCGGTTAGCGCTGCATGAATCCTAACCCATCTTTTGAGTCAGTTCTTGTGAGCCAATCTATTTATTGACACAATGCTACGGCAACTGTAAAATCTTTCGACTGCTTTAGGATTCTGTGCTTATTTGTGACAGTTCCAGTCATTGAAGAATACATACATACATACAGCTATCCAAGCAATTAATAAGCTATTTTACTCCAAAAAAACGTGAATAAAGCAACGCAAAGCAGCTCGACTTCACTATGCTCTAAGGAAACCCTCCCTTACTTATGACCACTATCGATGAAACCACTGTTGAACCCACTTTCCTTCCTGAATCCTTGATTGTACCAACTCTTATGTACCTAGAGGTAACAGCCTGCAGTTTTTTTTTTTGAAATTCCCAGAGGTAGTTCTAAGTGTAGGAATTTTCGCACCAGCCGGTCCACGCAGCAGGCTACGTTACGGCTGCACCTAACATCTCGGGGAACTACGTAAGTGCCGCCCCCCCCCCCCTCCACCAGAGGTTTGTTTCACCATCCACAACACCTAAGCGTGTAAGAATTGAAAAAAAAACTGTCAGTTTGGGCTTTGTTGTGAACAGTCCAGTACATTATAAAATTGAACTTTACCTTCTACCAGTGGCGGACGCAGAAAGTAGGCGGGAGGGGGGGAGGCGTGGGAAAAAAATTGAGGTCTTCGCCGTTTTGGGGACCCACGGAAAATAAAATTAATAAAAATATTAATTTTAATAATAAATAATAAATAATCAATATTTAAAAAACAATATTAAAAATAAACAAATAAAAATAAACTAATACAAGATTTCTATTTGTATTGTAATGTAATTTCAAAAATTTGGCAACCCATTCTCGGGGGGGCCGCCCCCCCCGCCCCCTCCTGCGTCCACCACTGCCTTCTACATATATTCATACGCGAATGTGTTAAGTGTCTTTCAGACTTATTATCATATGCAGCTCAGGTTAAGACCGGTATTTGAGTTTTCATAAAAGTTCGCTCTCACATAATATTAGGATTTGATGACGAATATCGGAGCAGTATTACAACGTCTGGTGACTAGCTATGACGTCAATGCCAGCTACACGGGAAATGCTCATTTTTGTGAACGTGACAGTAGCCTGCAGTCATCGATTGCACACTTGTCTCTGACAGCGTTGAGAGCGTCCTGATCAAGCAGACGGCGAAACTTTTTACTAAGCTATAGTACACCTCGACCCTGCAAGATGTGAAGGAATGCTGGGGAACAAACACGGCGCTACTGCTTGGGAAAAAGTCTTTCCGCTGATGTCTGTTGATATAGATTTGATGAATTTCCCCACTTCCGTGTACATTCTAAAAATTGCACTTGAAGATATTCCCTCGTTGAGGTTATTCCGTTCCTGTCGGGCTTCAGAAGTGAAGTTACATGTAGCACATTTCTGAAGACTGATCAGCGCATACTAAACCAAGGGGGGCAGGAAAAGATCTCCCTCTTTTCCAAGGCTGGATTTCTACTTGTCCAACATGGGTGATTCTGGCCTCTAAGATCTATTCTACCAGGAGTTGCTCATGAAGCTCAACTAACCCTCCCGCTATCTCAACGAAATTATCCAAAGCTCTTAGAATTTGTTTACATCTGGACTGGTTCTAAAGGATGGGGATGAAGTTTACAGAACATCTCTTGCCAGACCGAAGCTGAGAGGGTAAATTTGGCCATGATGTAGAAACCTCGCTATTCCTCGTTATCCGGAAATTGATGGACACCTCTACTGCATGCACTGCGCGTTATCTGATTCTGCACCCATCCAATTATGAGTGAACTCTGTGGGTGCACGTACGGTGCAGGGTGACCTAACGTGTGTGGCGGGGTTGCACTTGCATGTGGAACCAAGCGTTCTCTCACATCCACGGATACGATCGATTCGGTGGCACAAATCAGAGGATTACACTCACAAAGCAGTGCAGCAGTAAGTATTGACTTGTAAAAGTGTTCAGTAGACGAGCAATGGCGAAGCGTTCTACTACCTATTGTCCAGTAGAATGAGGGAAACAAGCGAAGGAGGGTTTTCTTCACCACTGTGACAATATGGAAGGTGTCAAGCAGTGTTAGAAATGAACTGTGTGGTGACTAGACATGGTCGTTCTCCTTTTCGAATGGTTGGGAATGCGAATAATTAGATTTCTCACGATTTCGACCTGTCAATTCAATTTAGTTTGGTTTTTGGATTTTTTCGAACATTGTACACTAGGACAATTCGCTGTAAGAAGGATATGCATTTGCACATAATTTGCAATGAATGAGCGTTGTGACGTGCCCCCAGGGATCCAGGTAACACCTCAGTTACCCAGAGGTAACATTTTGGTGCAATTTTCGACGCCTGAATGCAACTCCACACGAAAGGTCAGCTCAAAAGATTAATCCGTGAAGCCGTATAAAAGCTCGCAGAAGGTTTGGGCTTACTCGAGTGGTACGGGTGCTAGACCGGTGCATTGATGTTTGGACGTCTTAGTCATTGGTCTCTATTATCTGCGTTGACCTGAGTATCCCATCCCGATGTCCCATGCTGAGTGCATAGGCCGTTCTCACGAGTGAACGCTCTCTCTAGCACAATGCATACTGCACTTCTTTCTCTCTCATTTCCACCATTTTGGTCTTGACATTTTATTCTGTACAAGCAATTTTTCCTAAACGCAAAGCCAGGACAATCCCACAACTGGCTGGACCCTGCATGTGCATCTCATGATTATCCTTTTCGAAGCGCCGTAGACCTTTTGCAAACGACTCTTTCCAGGATGGAGAGCGCTACTCTCTTCTCAGCCAACGGAATCAGGCTGTTTCTTCTTGGATGGGTTCTTACCGCTATTACAAATTTTCCCGCTGCCTTCACACATACTTCCATCAATTCTGCAGTACTTAAAATGAACGAATACTTGAACGATTCTTACACTGATCGCTATCGACCGCTCGACCACTATGAGGTAGGCCTGTCCTTTTTTTCTGAGAACCTGTTTTGTCTTATACGATATGTGGCTTCTTTTTCAGGTTTCGTTGATAAAATCTGGCATAAACAGCGTGTGGTACGTTGGACAAGTCGCAGGAGCTATGATGAGCCCATACGTATGCGACAATTGGGGAAGAAAACGTTAGTCTGACGTTCATTAGTTTTACTCATTAATGGTTACAAGAAACGATGCAGTAGTAAGTGATCAGTTGTGATCAGTAGTGATCAGTTGTGATAATTAAAGCGTAAAGATTTCTTCTCATCAGGGAAGCAAATTCACATGCTTCGTTAGTATTCTGAGTAGATTCCATTTTCCATCTAAAGACCTTATTTCTGAAAACTCTGGACCTTATTTATTCCTGAAGACCTCAGGTCATGGACAAAAGCAGTTTAGCAAATACGTCGAATCCTTGACAGACTGCAAGTTCTGTAGCGAAAATGGAATCCCCTCACAATACTAATGGAGCATGGTGGGGCAGGGTGTCAACAAGCGCTGGGAGTTTTTTTCCCCTTCCTCCCCCTCCACATGAAAGAGTGTAGTGAATTCGCTTTGTAGTGAATTTGCTTTGCTTGAATAGAGCAATTAATAAAATTGCTCAAGTTTTATTTTGAATAAGAGTGATTACCCTTTTATTTAGAATGGAGAAACTTGTGCTCTGCTCGGAATTTGCCTACAGAGTTTTCTATTTTTTTCGTTCATCTACTGAGCTCCAATTTATTACAAAAAAAGAACTGCTTTCAACTTCAAACATGTCCACCATCGCGAATTTGAACAGGTTCCGACACTATTGAAAACTGATGTTGGAAATTCATAGATACTTCCACATGCTAAGCTTCACAGTTTGGAGAGAAAATCACCTAATAGTGCATAACTACACAAGTACATAATCGTTTATTGGCATTTAGTCTCAGGATGCCCATACCCAATGGGCAGATATCTTTAGGTAACGGGAGCCTCTTTATCCGCACCCCCCCCCCCCCC
>JARK01001397.1:99284-114133 GCA_000688135.1 Ancylostoma ceylanicum | reverse complement strand
AGGGGGCGTGGAAAAAAAATTGGGGTCTCCGCCGTTTTGGGGACCCAGACGGAAAATAAATTTAATAAAATGATAATTTTAATAATAAATAATCAATATTTGAAGAATAGTAATAAAAATAAACAAATAAAAATAAACTAATACAAGATTTTTATTTGTATATTGTAAAGCAATTTCAACCCTCCCCCCCTGCCCTCCGCCCCTGCGTCCGCCACTGCTGTCTACCAGTCTCTTGTATTGTGTTAGAGAGCACGGAAGGACGTATTTCTTCGATAATTTCAGAAAAACAGAGCCAGCTCTTAATGTAAAGGAGGGAGACTGGCGAGAGCTCTTAGCTGTTTGAAATTTGATCTTGAATGAGCCACCTCTTGTGCATTAGGGGGATACTGTGTAAAATTTATTTCTAGGGAGATTAACCTTTTTTATTTATCTTGCCATCTCAGCCACTGCTTTTCATAATTGATTGAAACTAATAGCTCTAAGATATACTCATCTCACCTGGGGCCGCATGCATCATTGGGGTTACCCAGGATGAATTTGTCAACACCACACAAATCATACACTCATCGTTGGCACGAGCGTCAACCAGGGATGTGCGTAACAAAAAATCTGATTTTTGTAAATCGTAAATCGTAAATTTTCCAAAATCGCCGTAAATCGTGAATCGTAAATCATAACTGAGGGTCTGAGTACTACTGCCAAAAGCAAGGAATTTCCAACACTTCTGTTAACAAGTTCATCCTGAAAATGCCCCGAGGCATCTACTGCAAAGCAGCTCCCTCCCAACTCTCCTATCTCATACTTGTAATGATGACATTATAATGAAAAGAAGTTTTTATCAAGCTTTATGCGGCTATCTAGGTGTATGAAAAACATTTTCATTTGCTACTCTGGAATGGCCCGTTTTCTTTTTGATCTGTTCATTGTTCCTGGAGCCAAAAACGTCGATTGTCTTGTCTGCTTCCGTTATAAATAAGCTATCCATTCCTTCGGTGTAGGTGAATTGGTACCAGAGGTGTTAGGGGATGAAGCACTGACCTGCGCTGATGTTTTTGTTGCACTTCCTATTCCCCTCCAATCTACGGTTCCAGGAAACCTCTACAGAAGCCTTGAAGACGAATTTTATATGAGCCGTTGTCTTTAAATAATGAAAAACATAAGCAAGAATGCGCGAATTCGCTCTTAATTCAGGTGCGAAACGCTAACAGAGACAAGCCATGCATACAGTGCGCGTCAAAACCTTACGCCCACCTTAGAAATTCGCCGTTTCGGACGAGGATCAAAATTTCCCGTGAAATGGAGTTCACTATCACTTTCGGCGTGCTTGAAAACCCCCGTAAACTTTTGCTAGGTTTTTTCTTAGCGATCCTGCAATTTTTTATTCGTTTTTGAAGGGAAAACGAGGCGGTTCAAAACTTTACGCTCACCCTTGCAAAATGTCGATTACTCAAGAAAGGTGTCGCTATCAAACCGAGGAATGACACAGACTGATGTAGTAGCGTTCCAAAAGACCGCGGAAAACCCTTTGGAGCATTTAAAATCAATGCTTAGGGTACTTTGCCAGTCAATGACTAGGCAAACCCTTCACTGAGCAAGTGTGAACAGAACAAAAATTATTTAAGAACCTGTGTGAGCGCAGACGCCTAGCAGGCATTTCCACGAGCAACCTTGATGAGAATAGATGGAAAAGGAAACACTTGAAGTCATTTCAAAGCCGACGCCATTGTCATATCACCCGTCTGGTCCTCCTCCTCTACAACGTCGGCCGAGAAAATTCGAACTAAATTCTCGCTGACTCTTTCCAAATCGACCAGTCCCTACGCACATCAGCATTTAAGGACTTTTGAGGCAAGAATATAAGGCATGTTCTCCGGACCACGCGACACCGCCCTTGGAGTGGAGTGATTTTGTCAGATACAACATGAACAGCATGTGAGGTTGGCGTTTTTTCGTAGTGCTTGCTAACATCCAGGATTTCACTCATATCATTTGATCATGTGTTCATTGGTGAGCGTTGAAGTCACACCACGATTTTCCTGGCTGAATGTTGCATTACTATAGAGATTCATGGGAGAAGCCCGAGGTCCCTTTTTTTGCCGCAACTTTGGCGGTTGAATTTCGGTGATCAGGACAGACCTCTGACTTCGGGATTGCAGAGGTGTGATTCAGGTAGGCTTATCAACTTAAAGCAGTGCTCAACGAAGGCATTTGTGATCATATTTCTTCTGACACGGCAAGCACCACCTCATTATCTACCAGGATCACGACTCGAAGCACCCTTCACGTCTAACTCGGAGCCTCTCAATGTCACCCCTATGAGCTAGCACGCCTGTTTTTGTAATTTAGACACAATGAGGAACTCAGATGACATAACTATTGATGGGATTCATGGCAGTAAACACCAATCACACCACCTACAGAGCCTCAAGGAAGCAATTTTCTCTTGCTCTGCATGTAGCTTCGCGAGAGCCATGAACAACTTTGTCACAGCAATGAGGAATTGACTATTTGGGGTAGTAATCAGCAAAGCAGAACCTAAGAAATGCTAATTCATGAAGATCGCCTAGCTTTCTTACGATAAAAAAGCCTTTCCAAAGGTGGGCGTAAAGTTTTGAACCGCCGCGTTTTTCCTTCAGAAACGAATAAAAAATTCAAGGATAGCTAAGAAAAGACCTAGCAAAAGTTTGCGGGGATGTTCAAGCACGCCGAAAACGATGGTGAACTCCATTTCTCGGTAAATTTTGATCCTCGTCCAAAACGGCGAAGTTCTAGGGTGGGCGTAAAGTTTTGACGCGCACTGTATTTACTCCCTTGGCACAAGCGCCATGGCTAGATTACTTCTTTGTCGTTATTTACGATTTTGTTACGAAAATTAGGTCATTTTTCGTGGATCGTAAATCGTAAAAAAATGCAAAAATGGCCGTAAATCGTAATTCGTAAATCGTAAATCGTAATTACGCACATCTCTGGAGTCAACGCGTTTTCCCTTGATTATCTCAATGATCCATTCAGGCCTTCAAGAACTCGTTCATTTCAGGAAAGTGGTTAGCTTACAACCATCCCGGAAACATCGATTAATTCTGAAATTGGCAAACATCTGGGTGTTATCCATTATTGGGAAGTATACAGAGTTTTCAAGTATCTACCAACTAACCTTCTAAGTGAAGTGAGAATTTCTTACTTGGAACTTCCATTTGAGTACTGAAATCCTAAAGAAGCACAGTTGAGCGACACAGCCAACTCCGTGTTCTTTCGACAGTTGGAAGTTCGTCTTTCGATAAGATCACAACTGGGTCATTCTTCCAAGGTCGCTAATTTAGTTCACATCAGTCTCGCGAACACCCTTCGTTTCTTTGCTTTTGCTACCTGCCGCTTACTATTTTTCGCCCTACTATCCGCATCAGTCATCGTTTTGAAATAAACAACAAATAGAAAATAAGCAATTACTTCTCCCTACACATACTGTCCTCTTTTTTTTAGTTTGCTCAATGCCTTGTTCACAAATAAAATAACGCGATTTTAGGAAAGGTCATCGAATGGTACTCCTCCAGTTAGTCCTGCTTATTCTTCTTCGGCAGTCATGTTTAGGAGGTACACCTAATTATCTTTATGTGTGCTGCTCTACTGAAAAGGTAGTGAGCGAGGCACACTGCCAAAACTGTATATAGGAAAAATAATGACGATCTTTCCAGATGTGGGGGCTGAGAGCAGTAATGGTGTGGTTTCTGTCGAGGCTACGTCTGCGCCTGGGTTGCCATTTTTGTTCAATAATGACTTGGTCATAGGAAGAGCTTCTAACAAAATGGTATTCATAAATACTGCTTCACTTTCTTACTTTTTTCGTGTCTGAAAACCCTTTTTGTGCATCTGCAGTTTAATGTAAATCTGACTGCATACCACATATGTACATACGTAGCAATCAGTGCGAAGAGATTTTCTTTAAAAATAAAATAAACTGTATGTGCAGACTTACGGAGTCGTTTAGATACTCGCAGAGCTGTCTGCGGAGGAAACAAACTCGACCGCCAACTCCAGCTTCGAAGACAATTCTGCCGAAAAAAGGTATATTTATGCGCTGCATTTCTCAATCAGATCGGTCGTTTCTGAACAAAAATCTACTTCAATGTGTGGTTTTGCAGAACTTATCCTAAGACTAATCGTGAAGATTTTCTTCTTCATTGAAAAACCCAGACTCTTTCATCACCTCTGTAGTTGTTCCTGTATTTGCCAGCACTCAGTGGCGACCGCGCCCCTTTGCCTCCTCGCCCCTTGCCAAATTGGTCACAAAATTTTCCAAAAATGCTTTATGAATGGTCATGAGCCAATATATGCATTCAAAAAGGAGTGGAACTTCAATGAGAACTTGAGAAAAAATTTTGTGGGAGCCTGTGAGAGATTTCTAAGACACCGTATTCTGAAACTGATTTCCTCAGCCTTAGATTCTGCGGAACTATTTTGAACATGATGAAATGCTGCAAGAAAATGGAAAAATTTTACCAGTTTTTGATTACGACCAAAACCTTTTTCATAGTGCTGGTGATTTCTGTAACCTTGCTCGAGTAAATAAGCATTATTTGTCCTCAATATATTTGGCTTTGCATATCCAACTATGTATGTACTTGCTGAGACGAACAAACACATGTACTTTAAGCAAATAAACTGTCAAAATCGCCTTTCTATATCTGTACCTCTGTTTCATTTTTCAAATATACTAATGATGTAGTTCATTCGGATTTTATTCTGCGTTTAACAATTTTCTTACCAGAGTCCTCTATTTGGCTTGCGCGCACTAAGTGCATCCATAAATAATAAAAAAAAACTTTTTGAGTAGTGTTTTTGAGTAGGTTTATTGTTTGCAGCCATCGCTGTCTTTCCATGAACTGTAGCCACTTAGCATTTTTTCGAGACAACACACCCACATGCTCAATATTTCCTAAACAGTGGCACCGAGGCGCCGACCACATTATCAGTACCGTTCAGCTTAAAGGCAGCACCCACGGAAATTTTCATGTCCGAGATTTTGATTGTTTTGGATACTTAGCCTTGGTGCCAACAATTCCACGAAAGTTGCATCGTCGTAGGCATCAGCATTGCCAAGACAAAGAGAGATTAAGTTTGTGCTGGCGATCAATTAGGATGAGTTGAAGTACGAAATGAATGGGTGTTTTTGTTTACAATCACTTTCTTCCATTATGATAAACTTGCTTTCATTCCCATCCCACTCCGGTTTAAGCCAAGGCAACTCGGCCATCTTCTGCAAACGGGCTGAAGTGATGGCGACGAGGAGCGTCTTTCCAGTAGGATTTTTCAAAGTTGATCACTGCGTATGTCTTCACTGTAGTGCTAAACCGAGGAATTCAGTGAAATCTGTGAAGGAAAAATTTCCGTGGGTGCTGCCTTTAATTGTCAGTCGCCGGTCAACTTTTGTTCAAAAAGTTGGTTGCAGGACAGCTGCATAAGATTTTGCTTCCTGAATGTAATCACCAGAGTAATAATAGAAATGATCACGGTGCTGATATGCTTGAATTATGAGCAGCTTTAATAGTAGCGACGAGTGGTAATATGTCATACACCGTCTTGGATAACCCCAGGCCGTATGTCCCCCACTTATTTTGTGTACGGACATGTCATGTATTGAATTTCTCAAGAGCTCTTTGTGACTCTCGCGGAATCTCTCCGGTATTTCGGAGGAAGAAGATTTCGAGGAAGGTTTCTTGGAATTTGTAGAGCAAGAAAACCCATCACGTAGAGAATGCCCTCCGTTTAACTGATTCAACAGTACGGCCGAATACATCGTCACCACACTCACTCCATATTTGACAAGCGATGTGGGGATCACTAAGCTTTCCAGTAGCTTATTTATTTACTCATTTGTTTGTGTGTTTATTTACCACGCTCAAAGACTCGCCAATCATTTATATGATTGAGCTGACCAAGAAGATTATAGACCAATTGAAGGTGTGGTAGCGAAGATCAAACGTTAAAGTAAATAATGGTAGAAGTGAAGGGCATGTAGTTGCAGTATGCCAATCTTAGTGAAGTTTCATCGAACAAAAGGAATTGGTTCTAGTGAGGAGGAAGCGCGAAGCGAGAGCAGCACTGAATCAACGTCGCGCCGTCCACTGTTCGAATTCATGCCTCAGTTTGAGCACAGCTCGTATGACTTTATGGTTCCAGAAGGATCGAATCCGGTTTGTGCTTTACCGTCCGTGTGCAGCCATAAGTAACGGTATATACTTTGGATACTTGAAGGAATCTACCGTTCTGGCCGTCATCTCGTACTTGGGACGAAAGGATCAGCCGATGCCGATTTTCAAGATCTCATTTGATCGAATGAGGTGGTTTGAAATCGGCGACGTTATGAAAAAAGAGGTCCGTTGAAGTTGCATCTCGAAAAATTTTTGGAACGTTCTGATGCTATGGGTGTGTTTTAGCTGGACAACTACATTGAGTACAAAGTGACGATAAATCAGCGAGCAGATGTGTACGTGCAGTACAACCTGACGAAGAATGGCTCCTACAAATTTTCTGTTGAGGTGAGTTGTCTGGCTAAAAACTCATGTCGGTTGCATTGCCGCTAGAATTGGGCAAATGTGCTGAGTGATCCAAATGATGCTTCCTTTATAAATATTAGCATAAATGTACCGATTATAATTTGGTGTCTCTACCAAATCACTGTAGAATGCCTACTCCTCGTACAGATGTAACATGACATAAATATTGTGACCTCCATGTTGAGGAAAAATCTCTTCACTTAATAAACCATCTTTCCAGTTGTGAGAAAACGTCTCGTTTTCCTCAGTGCTCTTCCAAAATTTCGAAATGTTTCCAGGAAACTCCAAAAACTCGAAAGTGTGGCCGGGGATAGAGGCATTCCCCGCTAGGTTGTTGTATACTTTTTTGAAGAATCACGTGAATCATGCGCTACTTTATAGGTGTCGTGGTTTATCTCCAGACGGCTTTCTTCTTCCACCGCCGACGTGCAAATTTTATAAAAACACCTTGAATTTTTTTCCGGATTTGTACTTAGCTTCCGGCTTCCATGGGAGGGATTCTCTCGGAAAATCATAAATTTCCTTGAAGGCGACTGTTTCATTGCTATTGCTCCGCATTAGGACGAGCATGGAGGCAATTAAGAGGCAGCGAGCAAACGTTCTATTAATTTCACAGATATGGCAGGAAGTGGAAACATTCTGAGCCAGCAAACTATAAGTCGTTTTGAAGAATGTGGAACTCTGGCGCGTGTCTTACTTCTCTCCTGCATGCATAATTGAGGTTACCTTGGTAAACGTGCTAATCGGCTCAAATCTACCCTTTACCTGGCACTCATCAACGTGTTTATCAAAAAGTGACCTCTATATCCGGCTGCGACCCATTGGTAACCATCACCATACTCTTCTTCTTCTTCTTCTTCTTCTTCTTCTTCTTCTTCTTCTTCTTCTTCTTCAGCTTTTGTCTCGTTTGAGAGCGTTGTCCGCTTTGTTGATCCGCTCACGCCACTTAGCTGTACATCCGCTTGGTCCGGGAGGATTCCACTTGGTCTAAAATAAGGGCAATTTATACTAGGTGCGTGCGTTAGTCGCTCATCAGACGCTCGAAATCCATATCCTGAAAAGAACGCGCTGCAAGGCCGCAAACGCGTGCGTCTGAGCTGCGTCAGCGATGCGACTAACCTTACCCTTCATAGACGCATGCGCATCAAACGCACGCATCTAGTATAAATTGCCCTATAGACGTGGAGCGTGTCAAGCCAGTGCTGCTTTGGGCGATCTATTGGCCGTTTGCTGGGTGCGGCGAGATGAAGGCCAATTTTGTGCCCCTCCCCATCCACCATGTTTCCAAATATGTGTGCGCTAAAGGTAGGTGATGCTGCAATGTTAGACACTTTTTGATAGATGAAAAACTTTAGCCTAGGTTACTTTGTTTTATGAAATGACTTACATACATCCCTTACATGGTATGAGTTCACACGAAAGATAACCAAAAATTTTGTATGCTTGGTACGGCTATCTATCTGTCAGGAAGTTGGGAAAAAAGCTGCAAAAACCAGCATTTTACTATACAAGACTCTTGCGGTCTGCCGCTCGAAAAATCTGGACCCTTACCAGTTTTTACTTAGATAGATTTTTCCATTGACAATTGTAGATGCTTTTCTGCCATTCATACATAGTCCATGCTTGTTTTTTTCAGGCACATGACGCAGGAACTATGCACACGGCCAGCATCCGCGTAGACGTGCTTTCGCTTTCTCCGACAACTCGGCGAAGCACTACCAGCACTACTTCAACCACCGTCACATCTGAACTGCCGACCACCGTGGAAGTCTTGGTGATTACTACACCTTTGGTGACAACAGCGAAAAGCAGCGAATCCACGACTGAATCAGAACATAGCACTACGAACATTGTGGAGCTCTCATCAGAAGATGGTACGACTTCCTCCAATTCTCCGCAGTCGCTGCCTCTGGAGCCCACAACACTCCCGGAAACCACTGAATCCTCTCATGAAATGCAAACAACGTTGGCGCAAGTTGAGAACGAGGAAATCACATCAACATTGTCAGATGAAGAGGAAAACAGCGACTTCACGCTCCCTACAACTTCTCCTGAGTCGTCCGCAGAAGTGCATTTGACGCCTGACCTCTCACAATCCCAAAACTCGGCTGAAGAACGTTCTACAGTTGATCCGCAACCTTCTGAAGAGCCACAGAGCACCACTTTATTCAAAAAAGATTTGGAAGTCACGTCAGAAGACAGCAACATCGAAATCCAGGAGGGTTCGGGGACTGCCCCTGAAATCAGCAGTACGCAGAGGGTCGGTGAAGATAGCAGTGCCCCAGTGGAGAGCACAACACAAGAGAGCAACGAAGGTATAGTGACCCTTTTATAAGAGATAATTAAATTCAAAAATCTACATTATAGTTTCATTCAAGGGAGCAATAGTCGGTACATCATTAAATTGTCCGTCCGAAAAGTAATGGCCGCAATCTCGTAGCCAAAATTTGGCAGTTCATAATTCCACGAATTTAAGAGACTGAGTGATTCCAAACCGCTGGTCTTGCACTATCTGGATTGTAGAACCATTCCATGACTTTTGAGTTTTGTTGACTTCTGCAGTAGACATTGTGCGATGTTGTGGAACGGTTGTGTGACAAAACGTACGCTTCTGAGCTGTGATTGGTCGATACACGTTCGCGTCGCGGCTGCAGCCTTCAAGTGTACGAGCAGCGTTGGAGAAAAATAAGAAAGTTTTCTGAGCCAAGGTGGGATAGATGAATGCCACAGGAGCTGAAAAGTGTAAGAAGTGTCCACCGGAGTTATTCAATGCGTCGATTCTAAAGGAAGAAGCTGAATTCAAGGAGCATACGCGTGCGGCACGGTTGCGTCGCGGCATACGTCTTGACCGCCTCTCGTTGTGAAGCATGGTTTGGCCTGGAGAATTCATGTGAATCGAGCTGTACTAAAAATTCTCTTGCGTAGTTTGTTGACTCCGGTGATCTCGGTTTTCTTCCTTTTGTGGGTTTCAGAACATGACGAAAACCGACCTAAAATCTTAATGATAATAGTTTTTGTGCCAAAGGAATATCTCAAGTTTAAGCTGAGCTACGCAATCTGGGATGCACAACTTAAAATGGCCATTTTTTTTGGGACAATCAATACCTTCTAGAGAATTTAGGCTATAGCTAGAACCTATAGTTTAAAAAACTTTAACTAGAAGGTATAATATTCATTACTAGTGAATGACGTTGGCTTGTCGTGAACCATGATTGCATGAAAAACCCGCGGTTAGTATGGAATATGTATGATATTCGCACCGACTTCGAGCACGCAAGAGAATTTCGGTTGATAGTGGTGGAAGTTAGATCAGGCAGGGGCCTGGTGTTGAAGCTTGTTGAAGTTATGCACGTTTAATGAACATCTGAACATCTCATGCATATCTAAGTCGGTTCAGATTGCATGAAGTTTGCGCGTGTTTTGCATGTAGTGCATATAGTGGAAATTGCTGCAATCCTCGCGTCAACCACGGTTTTTCCCTCATTTCCAGAGTTCGAGGCTTTACCCCATTTTTGCACCTACTGAGAGAGCAATGGCATATCAATCACAGCTGAGATAAAAGAAATTGTCTGACGATATCTCAGATAGCCCACTTCAGGAATTACGTTAGGTCCTTTAGAGGGCTGATATCTGAACAATGATTTTGCTTTGCTGCGTAGCCCAAATGGTTCAAATTGAGTTTGAATGGTTCAAAATCATCGGAAAGAATCCAATCAAATTCAGAAGTTCTTAACCAGGAAAGTAAAGACGTACATAATTTTATAGGCAACACCTGTTTGAAATTCCAAAGGAATACAACGTTGAAGGCGAACAATTCACACGATTTTTTTTTTCTTAAATTTCAGTGCTGAAAATCGTCGTGGAGGGCACTGAAGAAGGAAAATTCAACGTCGATGGTGCACTCAAGAAAGGAAGCATGATTCGAGGCCTTGCCATCTCCATCACTTCCACTGGAAAGGTGAGCAGTTGCAAATACTATACCTACACGAAGTAATATAAAGTGTATGGCCTACTTATTTTTAAGAAGAAGCACTACACGAAACTGTCTCTCGAGGGCTCAGACGCTTTCGACGTAAGGCCAAAACAGCTTTACTCTGGAAACAAGGCGTACCTCTTCCTGGAAAATCCATCCTCACTGAGCTCTTCGAGTGTTATAACGGTGAAACTTCGCATACTATGACCCGCATGAATCCGCTCTGCATTAACGTGGTCTTTAAGATAACGGCTGAAGGAAAGAACTCCACGGCAACAAAAGAGATTACCATTATTGGAGCTTCATCAAGTGACGACGTGGTTGAGCATGAGTCAAATCTTGAGAAAACGGTACTTTCCGAAATTTATCTTTCTTGTTGACGGAGGGTGAAAATGACGCTCCAGGTCGATGTTGTCAAGCACAACTTTTCCATTTCTGAACGCGCTCCGTCGGGTTCTACTGTCGGTCAGATCAAGGATGGAGATTCGAAGAAAGTAATTGGCCCGCCTGGACTGTGAGTACAATTTTTTTTTGAAAAAAAGAAAAGTTCTACTCAGGGAACAAGGTTCACCTCTTCCTGAAAAATTCATATCTATGAGGTGCATTAGTAGCAGCCTGCAAATGTGTGCGACAGACTCATGGCTGCGTATCCGCAGACGCTATGGCGGCAACCCTTTGTACCCTTTGTGTTTTCCGTGTTTTACTTGGGACTACTGCTGTTTGTGACCCAGGGCCACAGTTTTGCTTACTGTGGTCGCATGAGGAAGGAGTACTCAAACCAATTGTTTCTTTCTCTTCTGAAATAGTTCGATCTACTGAGTCTAACCATAACAATAGATAAGATTTTCGCGGTCGTACGAGAGGCAGTTGTTCGTGTGCAAGGATCCCAGCTACTGCAAATATATGATAGTAAGGTAAGGCAGAGATTTTCTGGAAGAGATTACGTCACACCCCCTTGCTGATACGAAAGCGGCTACTTTTGAACACCTCTTGTTTACTCTTCATTCTCCTTGTTCATTACCTACCACTATTCTGACAACTGGGCTCGTATCCATTATACAGTCGGATAAACACGCTTTAGCGGCTATGTTACAGTGGTTTAGAGAATCTGCTACTCAATAAAAACATATCCATGGATATGCAAATCCATTCGTCTCCCTTATCTTTATCCGGTCGTTTTCCACCTGATAACGATCCATGATCCACTCCAGCTCTACTAGTTCGCGTTGTCCTTCTTCAAGACACTTGCGCCAGGAAATGAACACATGGATAGATGAGTTTATTGCATAGCAGAGTGGATAAAAGCGAATGGGAATGGATATATACCCGCTATGTTCCCCCTCCCACGGTCAAATATACTGGATACAGTTCCTGGGTTATGAAATGGCTCTTGTACAGTTTAGCAATGCCACTTTAGGTTCTCACTCATTGGATCGGACCTGATTCTCTCTTGTCCGGATGAGGGAAGTTGCCTAGACTACGAGAAACAGCGGGCTCATCACGTTTTGCTGGTGGATGCCCATGGTTGGTTTCCCATATTTTACCTCTGTTAGCTGTGATATTTCAGATTAATTTTGGGGCCCAGCTGACAATGTATTTCCAGGAAAGAAAGCAGCACCTGTCCACGTGAAGATCGACGTTGTGGACGTTAACGACAACCCACCTCGCCTGGAGGCATCTGACAACTTTATCCGACTCTCTAACAACAGACTGATTATGCCGTTCCTTGTCCAGGTTTCAGACTTGCCTCAATTAGTTCTTAATTATGTGTTTTAGTTCCTTCTACTAGTGATGATTTTTGAGGTCATGGATGACGACGGTCCATCTGCAAACAAGAACCACCTGTCCCTGTCTGGAAGCGCCACCAACTTCCTCGCGCTCTCCAAGCTGTCAGAAGGCCTCTATCAGGTGCGGAAACATCAACAAACTGTTCAGGTCTCATCCTAGGCGTTGTTTTAGGTTGAAGTCGTTGGCTTCGCTCCTGCTGGCGTTCATCAGTTGGAAATTAGTGTTTCTGACGGAGAGTCTTCGGACACGGTGTCCGTCGAAGTTCAAGTGCAGGTAAGCATTCTCATATAGGCAAAAAATTCATGCATTGACTTAATGAGTACTCCTTCTAGAACTCCCGCTCTCATGCCCGCTTCAGAAGATCGAAATACTCGAGGACGATAACAGCCGATAAGGTTCACGAAGGTACGTCGTTCTGCTTTTACTACAGCGCTTATTTATTGTTGTTTCTTTGCAGGTAATCAGCTACTCCAAGTAGAGCTCGAAGGAGTTCCCATCGATGAGGCCCGCTTTGTGATTTTGCAAGGAAATCCCGGTTGGCTGAGCATAGACGACTACGGCGGTCGAGTGGGGGTGGCTAAATTCATCGAGTTCGTGTCTTGCTTCAATTTTCACGCTACGTGCTAAATAAGAACTAGGAAAATCCTCACTGTCCAGGATCGCAAATCGACACGGTGTCCGTTGTAGTGGGACTTTCTGTGCTGACCTTGTACTAATAGCGGCGACGTTCCAATGTTAAAGTCAAAGAACTTTCCCAAAGTGAGCGAAAATATATGGAAATACCAATGTGCACGAGACTTCAGAGGTCTTGACCTGCTTGAGTCGTCTTAGCATCTGTGCTCTGCTACGCTGTCAGTCTGCGCATCTACACTTTCCATTGGTATAGCGGTTCTCATTCGGTCTTGTGGAGTGGCGCATGCATGCCAGCGGGTCTGGACCATTGGAGTCTCCTATATCTATGTTCAAGAATTGCAGTATATCGCATTAAAAATAGCAGCATAATTATAGTAATATTATTGATAATAATAGTAAAAATAATAATTCGTTTTGGACTGTATTTTCATAAACTATCTCTCATTTGAGTTCTGCTTTATGTCGTCTCCTTACTGAATTACGCCGCCCAAGATTTAGTATTCTCAGTAGTTACAGCTTCCTTGTCATGATCAAATTAGCCATTTCTCATTATCACTACCACAACACTAAACTTCAGTCATGATCTTTTATTAGAGTTTACTACTACCGTTTTGATAACGCTGTCTAACCATTATGGAATTCCCTCGAGGAAGTAGGCTAGTGCCTTCTTAAATAGGAGCATTAACGGTCGGAAGTTGCACGATGATCTGCGTCCGATCAGCGCTAGGCCAACCTCAAAGCACAGGCTTCGCAAGACCACAGGTCCTGAAAGGGTAGTTCATGACGGAAATGTTCTTTTTTCCGTTGGGAAACAGTAACGATTCCAGAACAAGCGCAGCGGAAAGCGCTGCTCTCCATTTCAATGATTAGTGATACGCTTTTCAAGCATTCTCACTGGTTTTTTCTCAAGCAATCACGCACGTACTTCTCTCGGTCAAGCACAAAGATACATTGCTTGGAGAGCGTTTTACCGGTTATTTTCCAGAGAAGTGGAAGCTGGCCGTTATTCTGTGGAGATTGGAGCTGTCGACCGTCAAAGCAATGCGTTGCTTGCACAAACTCGTCTGGAGATCAAAGTGATCGGTGGAGCAGAAAGTGAAAAGAAGGTCTTCGAGCAGAGTTTCTTCGAGAGGACACTGGATCGCGGTTGGTCCTTTGTTTTCCCTCAAACTCACCGAAGACTGGCGTCAT
Source organism: Ancylostoma ceylanicum (assembly GCA_000688135.1). NCBI lineage: Eukaryota > Metazoa > Nematoda > Chromadorea > Rhabditida > Ancylostomatidae > Ancylostoma > Ancylostoma ceylanicum. Next base: position 99,994 of record JARK01001397.1, on the reverse strand, counting down.
AGAAAATGGAATTTCTTTTCTTGAATTTAGCTGAATATATGCACTTATGTGTCCCACAAGGTTATCCGACTATCCCTTGCAGAGACGTCAAGTGAATTTTCCGTCCCTTTCAAGACACATGGAAACGTCCCAGTGACTGCGCAATCTACGTTTGCAATTGATGAAAACGGACAGCAGAGGGAATTCGATAACGTACGTTTTGGAAAAATGCGGGTTTCTAGGGCACTGGTGGATTTGTCGCTTTTTCAGGAGGCCGTCACAATTAAGGACAACGAAGTTGTGTTCGAAAAATCTGCCCTAGCGGATCTGAGAGCTGTGAGTGTACAGCTGCTGGCTAACGGAGAGAAAGGTGAATATAATTTCTATACAAATATGAAAATAATTTTTTCCACAAGAAATCTAGGAAAGATTGATCAGGCAGGAAATATTTGTATTTCCCTAATTCTGTCCAGTGATAAGTATGGCGATTACAAAAAATCGCCCTCCCCCAAACAACCCTTCTCCCTTCTCAGGCATCGAAAAATACAACCCCCCCCCCTTTTCTGCATATAAGTTCAATCACCACTTCATTTCGCACATAAACTCTGAGCTTTTAAGGCTCACTGCTGAAGCTGTTTGTACTAACGAACGTTCCACAAAGACAATATTCAATGATGGTCGAACATGTGATCTTTTGAGGCTTAATTTTGGCCCCCCCCCCCCCCCCCCCC